>CM068744.1:93125107-93655107 GCA_035084275.1 Hydrolagus colliei | reverse complement strand
GGTATACCAGCAGGACATAATCTCACAGTGAAAAGGATTTGGGGTGGTGGGGAAGGGGGTTTGGTAGTGGGGGGAGGGAATCTAGCAGATGTTCGTAAAAATTCTGAATTATAATGGGCATCAAAGAAAAAGAGAAGGACTAGCACCAACTGATTGGTGAGTTGGTAACAGGGCAGTTTAAATTGAGGATTATCACAACAAGATTTGATTGTGGAGAGGGTTGCCAAAAGGCTTCATTATACATGGCCATCAAAACTGTGTCTAAACAATTAATGATAAGAAGAGTATCATGGAAAAGCAAAAGAATGTGAATAGAATAGACAATTCAGGTGAGTAGCTAGCATGCACTGAATGGTCTCGTTATGTGCTGTAAGCACACAGAGGATTCAATTCAGGGTCCTGGTCATCACCTTCAAGGCCTTCCATGGCCCTGCCCCACACCACCTCTGTGACCTCCTAACCTTCTACAAACCTGTTCTTTCCCTCTGCTCAGCGGGCTCCAGCCTGGACCACATCTCCCAACCCACCCACCGTCAGCGGGCGAGCCTTCAGCCACTCTACCCCCAACCTTTGGAATTCCATCCCGCTATCGCTCTGCCTCACCCCCTCCCTAGCCTCCTTCAGGTCCTGCCTCAAGACCCTCTTTTTTCGACCGTGCCAACGGTCACCCCCCATTTCCCACACTTCCCTCCACCCTTCCCGATCCAAACTCACCTCGGGTACGAAACACTGACTGACAAGTGGTTTGGAACATTCTCCTGATGTGAAAGGCATTCTAAAAATGTAATTTTGTTGTTGCAAGTAGTCTGTGATTATTTGAGTGATTCTATACTAGAAAATGTTCGACTGTGCCAGTAATATCACCTCCTACCCATTGCTCCATTTCTTTCAAATAATAATGATAATAACAATCCTTGCATTTGATATAGCACCTTAGCAAGTTATTGAGATGTCTCAAAGTGCTTCACAGAATATACTGTAAGGTGAATATACGGTAAAGTGAATTGACTGTATATTTTTGTGGGCAAAACATGGCAGCCAATTGCGCACAGCAGTGTCCCACAAACAGTTGTGGATTGAGTGACCAAACCATTCTTATTATTTTGAAAGGATTATTAACCCCGGAAAACCGGTCCGCCAATCGACTAACAGCAAGGTTCCTGCTTACTGCTGGGTAAACAGATGCGTATGGAGTAGGAAATTTTCCAACATTTCACCCTGCCTGGAATCAAACCCAGGTCCTCTCACTTGCAAGTTGTCTAACCACTAAGCTACAAGATTCCACATCCTCCCCTTATTTATTCTTTCCCATCTTCACCTTATTCTTGAGGCACCAAGATATTGACTTGTTAGATTTGTAATGATATATGAATGAATCATTTTTACAGCTATGCAAGGATGTTTTCTGGGAGCAAATTAATTTGGACTGAATGTTATCTGAGGGGATTTAGTTTAACAGATTACAACAACATCAAAATTATACTTGTATAGCGCCTGTCATGTCAGGAGGACACTGTTTCAGACCCGAGCTAGGGACAAGGGAGGTGGGGGGGGGAGGGAAGTGGGAGGATTAGGAGTTGCCGATAGGGCCATTGAAGAGGAGAGTCTTGAGGCGGGACTTCACGGAGGCCATGAACGGGGCGAGGTAGAGGGACTGCGGGATGGAGTTCCAGTGGTTGGGGGCATAGTGGTTAAAGGCTCGCCTGCCAACGGTGGGGTGGATGGGTCGGGGGACATGGAGCAGGCTAGAGCCTGCTAAGTGGAAGTGACGGGCAGGTTGGTAAGGGGTTAGAAGGTCACAAAATTAGGGTAGGGTGAGGTTGTGGAAGGCTTTAAAAGTGAGGACCAGGATCTTAGGACTACACCATACAACATTGAACTCTATGTGATTTTTGCTACACATTTTGTCAAATGTAGATAAAATAGTACTAATAATAATAGAGTGCAATGAACAGTACATATGCATTTTATTACTGAAAAATATATCTATTTTGCATCCATAATCTCATTGTCATGAATTACGTGGTGGAAATTTGTCAAAATTGTGATTTGCTTAAAAATGTGTAATGTATAATGATAATTAATTCTCACAAAAAAAACTGTCCACAAAGAGGATGGATGGAATGTGGAATCCTCTGCACACACCGCTGTTGAGCCAGAGTCCATAAATTATTTTGAAAGAGATAAAGATTTGAAAAGCAGAATGCTAAAAGTTATAGTGACCAAGCCGAAGAGTGGGAATGGATTAGGGCAACTCAGGTGAAGTGACATCTCCTGACAGACCTGATGTGATGAATGGCTGTAACATTGTGTAATGTTGTGAATCTGTAAGAGCAGTATAAGCAGTATAAGCTGTGCGCAATTGGCTGCTGCATTTCACCCACAAAATACACCCACTCAAAGACATGATAAAGCACTGTAACAAATGCAAGTTTTTTTTATATTAGGCGTTAAACATAGCTTATCAAGCAATTCTATCAATGGAAACTTTGCTGTACTAAGATAGGATTTTCATAAACATTTTCAGAGAGATAGTCAAATATGCACTGTGCACTTAAATAATTATTACTTTTATTGTTATTTATTACATTATTTCAAGAGATGCTGGCATTAAATGTAAGTTTTCCATTTGTCTTCAGCAAAAACAATTGTCATCAAGGTGTTAACTGGTTAAATCAGTTTTTACCTAGGTGTCTGACACACGTGGAAACATCCTTAAGAGATCTGAATCAAAATGAAAGTTCAACCTATGTATCTGAGAGTTCCACAGGTGCACAAGGTTATGAAATGTTTTGACAGGATACATAGGGAGAAGCTATTTCCTCTGGTAGGGTAGTTAGTAATTAGAGGACATAACTATGATGAGAGAGAGAGAGCAAAGAGAAGATTTGTCACCAGAGAGTTGTTATGATGCTAAATGTTCTGCCCAGTAAGGTGGTAGAGGCACAGTCTTTTGTGAGTTTCAAGAGGAAGTAGACAGATATGTGAAAGTTAGAGGATTGAAGTGGTAAGAGGTGGGATTGGCTCTGAGAGCTGGTACAGACTCGACTAGCTGATTGGCTTCATTCTGCTTTGTAAACTTCAATAATACACTAAGATACACAGGCAACCTAACTGTGGTCATTTTACGTTTGTGTAAACACTGAATTCATGTCATTTGCAAAAGTTCAAATTGATTTAAACTCACAATCGCAATATACTGTAATTGAAAGAAGTAAATCACAAGATTGGTTCAGGTGAAGGCGGAATGTAGATAAAATAATACTACTGATAAAAGTGTGCAATGAACAGTACATATGTATTTTATTTCTGAAAAATATATTTATTTTGCATCCATATCACATTGTCATAATTGAAAAAAATCTGTTTTGCATCCATATCACATGATCATAATTTCAATCATAATTGAAATAAGTGAATCATAAGATTGATTCAGACGAAGAAGGAATGTAGATAAAATATGTATTTTATTACAGGAAAATATATTTCTTTTGCATCCATATCACACTATCACATTAATTTCATGGTGCAAATATAATAAAATTATGAATTGCTTGAAAATGTATAATGATAATTAATTCTCAGAGAAAAAATATTTTCACATAGTGGATGGATGGAATGTGGAATCTTCTGCACACACTGCTGTTGAGGCAAAGTCCATCAATTATTTTGAAAGAGAATTAGATAAAGATTTGGAAAACAGAATACTAAAAATTATAGTGAGCGAGCAGAAGGGTGGGAATAGATGAGGGTGACTCCTGTGAAGTGAAATCTCCTGGCAGACCTGATGTGATGAATAGCTGTAACATTGTGTAATGTTGTGAATCTACAAGAGTAGTGTAAGAGTAATGTTCTGCGCAATTGGCTGCCGTGTTTCACCCACAAAATACACAGTCACTATACTTTACAGTATATTCTGTGAAGTGCTTTGTCTCGAAGACATGATAAAATGCTATATCAAATGTAAGGTTTTTTTTATTATTAAGCATTAAACATAGCTTAACAAGCAATTCTATTATTGGAAAGTTTGCTGTACTAAGATAAGATTTTCAGAAACATTTTAGAGAGATAGTCAAATATGCAGCATGCACTTAAAGAATCTTTATTATTACTGTACTATTATTTCAAGAGATGCTGACATAAAATGTAAGATTGATTGATAGAAAATTTCTGACCTGCAATACTATATTATTACTTTTAATTGTGGAGTGCTGTAGGGCGGAGTCCTGTAGCTTAGTGTTTAGAACGCTCATCTTGCAAGTGACAGGACCCGAGTCCGATTCCCAGGTAGAGCGAAATGTTGAGCAATTTTCCTTACTCCACATGCCTGTGTTTACTCTGTTTACCTCGCAGTAACTAGGAACCTAGTTGTTAGTCGATTGGTGGATTGCTTTTGTGGGGGTAATTTGATTGGGCCATTTGATGTTGTCCCTTGATATAATCACTGTGCTGTCCTGCCATCAAAGCATCAAGCTGCTTTTTAAATGAATCCAGTGTTCTTGGTGGCCTCAACCAATCTTCATGGCATTCTTGCAGTCATTAATTATCTCTTGGGAAAAGAAAATCCTCCTGGTGCCTGTCCTGAAATTGCCCTTTCCAACTCTGAACATACGTCATCTTGAAGATCACTTTGTTTAGCAGAATCCTGTCCAATAGTGAACCATCTTAAAACTGCCAAAACTATTTGGCTAAGAATCTTTAACGTCCTTCAGTGATAGAGGACATTCATCACAGCTGTCTGGGCTGGATTAAAGCATGAGTCACAATACTGATAGAACAGTGTCATCAAGGCCCTAGATTTATCTTAAGAAAACTGATGATGATGATGATGATGATAATAATTAATGGACGGTTATGTGTCTGATCTTTCTAAGCGTTGAGGGTTTGGAAGGTACATGTTTGACATTTACAGGTTACACATCACTTGTAATCAATGATGTGCAGTGGTACAAGCTAAAGTTTATTGTTGCTAGGCTCTGAACATGTTAGTATCTTCTTAGGGTTGTTTAGTAAGGCCACACACATCTGACCTCTGACATTTGCTACAAATATATGCACACAGCACAGTCATCTTTATAGCTGTTGATGCATTTTTTTTTGTCTTGTTACCATATACTAATGATGTGAGGTGAGTATGTTTATGTAAAGTCGTGGTCAATGCTTTACACTTGAGGGATGATGCCCTTCTACGTGCAGCAATGTTTTCTGGAAACACTGCAATGGCGATAAAACGAACAACTATATCTCAGTCGGTAAGGTGGCTGCCCAATATAACGCTGAGCCACATGCAAAGTGAAGATCCCAGATTTGTTTTGCATCAGTAAAGTCACCAATTAACCATGAAGTGAACAATCAATTAATCTGCAGGATTGTTGGGCAGAACACTGGAATAAACTTCCTTTGCCTTTGAAATAGTTTTATTGGATCTTCAAGGACTACCTGTACCAGGCAGATGGGACCTTGGTTTAACATCTGAAAGACATCACCTCCCACTGTATCACTCGTGTTAGCTTTGTTTATTGAACCCATAATTATCTGCTTCAGAGGTGAGATTGATACAATTTGATCCAAGTGGAAATTAACTGAAAGACTCAAATATTTTTTCACATAAGTAGTGATTTAACATTTGCTGTATTAAGAGATAAATCAGATTCTGTCCACAGTGTTCAGGGTGAAGACTGACAGATGAGACGAATGAATTTAACATAGTTGACATTTCTTTAGGCTCTATAATATTTGTGCCCTGTGAATGATTCAAAGGATTTATCTGATGTTTAATTCTCTATCTATTCTTTGCAGTAGCTATTTCCCCACCTAAAAAGACCCAAGATGAATTCATGTACTCTATCACTAACGTTAAGAAGTCTAACAAAGAAACCAGATAAGTAAGAAAAGTGGCGAGGTGATGTTGAGCAATGTAAAAATTGCGAGGACTGTAGGAGGAAGGAAAAACCAAAGAGAATAAATTGCTCTAAATTTTTTGAACAGCTGGGGAAAATAATTATTTCAAGTAGGAGATTGTGCAACAAAGTTTTCTTACAATAGAGAGGATAAGAAAGAGTCACTGACTTTCAATCCAGAGGAATACAACAATGTAACAACAAAATTGCACTTATATAGCACCTTTCATTTTGGGAGGACATCCCAAAGCGCCGAACAGTCAGGTCGGGACCTGAGCGGGGGGTGGGTGGGTAGGGGTGTGGGGAGGAATAGAGTCTGAAGTAGGGCTATTACATTTATATAAAACCTTGGTTGGACTCCATTTGGAGTACTGGAGTACTGGATACAGTTCTGGTCACCATATTCCTTGGAGTATATTGTAGCATTGGGGAGAGTACAATGTGGATTTATGATGATGTTACCAGGATTAGAAGATACTGCTATTAAGAAAGATTAACAGATTTGAGCTTTATCTCTAAAGCTGAGAGGTGTTTAAGGTTATGAAAAGATTCAATAAGGTGAGTGTTGATGAGCTGTTTCCAATAGTTGGTGAGTCCAAAACTCGAAGACATAAATATAACATTTATTATTTAGTAAATCTAAAGGGGAGTTTAGGAGGAACCTCTTTATGCAAAGGGTGGTGAGAATGTGGAACTCACTGCCAGACACCGTGGTTGAAGCTGAAAACATCAATGTATTTAAGGTAATATTCGATGCATACATGAAGGAGAAAAGAATAGAGTGGTATAGAAGAAGCGAATAGGAGCAGAATAATCTATTTCCATGCCTTACAACTCTGTATATGTCTATGTAACTCTACAGATGTATCATGACTCATTTGCAGCTTGTGAGCACCTCATGGAACAGTAAGACAGTGGAGGTTAGGAAAGGATGAACCATCGGATGAGTAACATTTTCTCTTTTTGCTGTCTAGGACAATGGGGAATCCTGTAGCTCAGTGGTTAGAGTAATCGCCTCGCAGGCAAGAGACCTGGGATTGATTTCCTGCAGGGCAAAATATTGGGCAAGCTTCCTTGGTTCAAATTTCCTTACTCCACATGGCTCTGTTTACCTAGTAGTAAGTTGGAACCCAGTTGTTAGTCGATTGCCGGATTGCTTTTCCAGGGGGTAATAATTCCTTCAAAATAGTTTTTTAAAAATTGGTCACTTCAATCCATGACTGTTTGTGGGACATTGCTTTGTGCAATTTGCTGCCTCGTTTCGTCCACAAAACTATATAATCATTTCACTTTACTGTATATTCTCTGAAGCACTTTGAGATATTGCAAAGACATGATAAGGTGCTACATCAAATGCAAGGATTATTATTATTAGCATCGGAGTTCAAGAACTCTGGTACAGAAATTCTTCAGACATGGTAGCATTATTCAAGTCTAGGACAAATGTAGGTCTTCAGAGTTAAGCGTTGCTGAGGATGAAACTAATATTTGGCACAAAAGAGAAAACTGAGCTTTTTAAGAGGCAAATGATGCAATGGAAGACATTTGCATTCCATATGTGATTACAGAGATAATCAGGCCAAGAATACTGATAGATAAAGACGGATTATGAATGGAGTTGTTAAATGGGATTTTAAAGTTCTCTGTCATTTTTCTAAGTTGCCTAAACTCTGAGATCGGTGATCATATCAACCTGTCCACTCCCTCCGCTCAGCAGGTTGTGGCCTGCTCCACGGCCCCCGCCCAGCTCAGCAAGTCCCACTATCAGCAGTTGGACCTTCAGCCTCTCTGCCCCCACCACCTTTTGGAACTGCATCTCACATTCCCTTCGCTTTGCTCCCTCCCTTACTTCCTTGAAGGCACGTCTGAAAACTCTCCTCTTCAACCATGGCTTCGGCCACTCTCCTCCCATCCCCTCCACTCTCCCCGATTCCGAATCCCAGCTCGGGTCCAAATCCCTAAATATCCAGCACCTTGGGGTGTCCCCCCCCCCCCCCCCCCCCCCCAATGTGTATGTAGTATTGTATTGTAAAACAGCTCTTTAGTTGCTTGATCGTGTAAGGCTTTGTAGGATTTATTAGTAGGACTAATTTAGGGTTAGAGTTAGGATTAGGGTACTGACATTTTGGTTCTTGTCTTCCATTACTCCATCTAGTTTTTGCTGAGTTTGTACTGCACTCTCCCACCACTGAGTAGAGTATCATCATGCTGAAGCCTCTGTTGCATTATGGACACAAATATTGTCCTGTAGTTTTCCAGCATGTGACAGGAAGAAGGGTTTATGCAAGAAACTCTGTGAAACCGAAGACAGGAAATTACTGTCGGACCGAGGGATAATTTAGTATTTTACCAGGATATGTAGTATCCTGTCTACATTCTATGAGCATTGATGATTTCACTGCCCCTGAAGGTGATAAGTTACAGCCTTCTCTTTGGGTCAAAGTTTGCTCAGCCTCACTGTATCAGACCAGGACACATAACATTTGCCGCTGGCACACTTGCACAGCTCTGCAGTTTACTGAGTTTGCACTTAATGCAACTCTACAGCATGAATATGGAAACATGAAATTGAAGGCTGTGTATTAAGCACTTCAATTCACTGTAACAGTAAAATTGTCCAACAATAATTATAGTAATCCTTACAATTGTTATAGTGCCTTTCATGCGGTGGTCTAAGCGCTCCATAGGATATACTGACAAATGCAGTGCCTGTGTTTTTTTTTTGGCAATAACCTAGCTATCGAGGTTACATAGAATGTTATAGCACAGTGAGATGTCATTTAGTCCAACTGTGGGTGATTATACTACATCTCTCCTAATCCATCTCCCATACCCCTCTGAAGATATGCTCATCATATCAAAAGAGCATACATAATAGCTAGCGTGAGGAGCTTTTAAAGAGGACAGATAATCAATGATGCAGTTAATTTGACATTATCTAAAATATATATGTTTATTTGCCCTTTTGCATACTTTCACCCTTGTTTGAGCAATGCTATTGCTTTGACACATCATCAAATAACATCAAACCCTTTTTGATTTTCCAGAAACCAGTCTAACACTTCCCCCCTCAATCTTTCTGCTGGAACAGAGAGAGAAGCAGAAATTTAGTTCTGGGTAAATACTCAGAAATACAAGGAAAATACAATGAAAGTGTTTATGTTGTTATGTTTATTAAAAGGCTCTCTGAGGGTAGAAAACATGTATTTGTTTGTTCTGTCATTAAAGCTGTAGCAATCTAAAGTACTGTGTGAGACAATCAATATCAGTGGATTGAAAAGGCACTTGAACATGAGCAAACCCCACATCGGGACTTGAATTTAGTCTAAGCTGACATCCCAAAGCAGTGATGGGGGTGTGCAGCATTGTGGGATGCCTTGTCTTTCAGATAAGATCTTAAACTGTGTGCCTGTTTAGGTGGATGTTATAGATCCCAGGCACTATTTGAAAAGAGAAAGGAGTTTTTCTCAGTGTCCCGCCAACAATTCCCAAAATAAAATTGATCATTCGTTTTGTGGCTGTTTTATGGGACCGTGCTATACCCACTTGTGCTGCTGAGTTTGCCTAATCCATTTCACAGTAAATCCTGCAAAGCACTTTGATACTTCCTTCTGACACGATAAGGCGCTATACGGAATGCAAGGATTATTATAAGGAACCGAATCTCGGCGGGTGAGCCTCTCAAGAATGAGTACATTCAGAAGAATTGCAGAGGAACAAAATTGTAACAGTCCATATCTTATTATTGTGAAACTTGGTTTCAGAATCCAGCTGCTCTTAACCATTCTAGGAATGAACTCGGCCTGGAAACTCCTTTGAGGGACAAATCCACTTTTTATTTCACTTCAGCTTGAGAACCATGGCATCAGATTGTTTCTTTTCATTTGAAAATCATTTAACTGCAATTGAGTTCAGCTATTCAGTTTCTGAGTGTAAATCCCCCACCCAGAAAATATCTATTTATGGGAATTAACTTGTGGTATTTCTTTAACAGATTTTTTTTTACAGGAAATGTGTAATCCTCTGGTTAAAAAAAAATCAAACGTACCGAAGAAATATATGTGCAATGTTTAAAAAAAACAATAATGTAATCGATGGTTTAAAAATTAATTACCTGATAATTCTTGCATTTGATATAGCGTCTTAACACAATGTAGAAACTTCTCAAAGCCTTTGACTGAATTTACTGTAGAGTGTAGTGACAGGGTATTTATAGGAAGGTTTGTCAACTAATTTGACAACAGTAATGTCCTACAGCCATGCAGTGAATGATCAGGACACCAGGAGAAATTCCTTTCTCTTTTTGAGGAGTACCGTGGGATCTTTAACATTCACCTGGACAAACAGACAAAACCTCAGTTTAACATCTCATCTGAAAGACAGCACTTCTAACAATGCAGCCCCCACCCATCAATACACTGAAACATCAATCTGGACTGTGAGGTCAAAGTCCCAAAGCGGGGTTTTGAACCGCCAACCATTTGATTCAGGCTCACTCTGGCTCAGTGTTATTGACTGATCCAGGGTGAGGCCTAAATCAATTCAATAAATACGCATTTCTCATTCATTAAGAAATTTGTTTTTTTAAAAAAAACTAATTAGATCCCGATATGTTGACTTGTACTAATGATTCATAGGCAAACATAATTATATTTCTGACAAATGTAATAATAAAATGAAACAATGGCTTATTTTACGCATTTAATTTGTCCCAAAATGCTCTCAGCCACTTTCAAACAAATGGTAAAGCCTATAATTTGTCCAGACCATACGAGGGCAGACCACCAACTCGTCCCATCAGCTGAAAACAAATCGTAGCCGTTTATTATTGTCACTTATCTGATGGTAGCTTCATTATCAACTGATTGTGTTAGGGGGTTAAAATTTGTCAGGCGTCCCTGATAGTATATAAACATGTTAGCTTGTGGAGGAGCGGCCGTAACTCAGTGTCACCGCTGGCTATCGCTTATTGGAACAACTGCGAGGAGGTTTCGAATGATTTTTAATGCTCTGCAGTGAAAGCTACAGAGTAAACAAAGTGTCACCATTATTTGCCTGGTTGGTGCGCTAAGACAAATAAAAGTGATTGAAAAGTACAAACAATAGATGATTGGGCTCTATCACCGAGATGACAACAGTGCAGACATGACAAAGTCCACTCACAGCCGGGCAGGAGATTCCTCTCTGAATTCCTGCATGTCCTGATAGATCCTGCTGAAAGTATACAGCTGGATTCATTGGACATTTGTGTTTCCCTATTAAACTTTATGAGGGGTCTGGGGCCCCCAGCTGTGTTTTATGCACTAGCACATAACCTTTTCCTCTGCAAAATTCTGATATATTTCTGTTTCGATCCATTCACTTCCTTCCTTATTTCGCGACATCATGATCTCCAGAAAATATATATTTAGTTTTGCATCTGTTACCGCAGCTCAGTGCTAAATTATTTACTACGCAGAAATCGACTAAATTGCAAGCCCCCTACCATTAACTAATAAAGTATCAGGCCATGTTTGTTAGGTGCCAAACTGCAGTTTAATTCTCATCTCATTAAATTGGTGAAATAAAAATAATCTAATTTGCAATGGATCATTGCTGTTCTCATCAGTAATTGTGCATTGTAAATACACAGCAATGATACCATACTCACTTTCATGATGTACTATTAGTAAGAAAGCTCCTCCTTTTACAAACAAAATTAATAGCCCAGGAAATGTAGCATAGACTTGTTTCACACTTTTTCAAATTCTTATTACCTGCATATGGTGACTTTCTCTTGAACAGAACCTGCTTGTGAAGGGCACCAGATGGCAAATTCAGTACAAATGCTACAGAAAAAAAAGTGATGCTTTTTTTGTGTGTGTGTTGGGGTGGTAGTTTGTGGGGTGGGAGTTACTTTTATTTTAGATTTCAAGCTCAAGTTCTATTGGGGACTCAGGTTTTCCCAAGAAATTTCAATGGTTTTGTTTGTTCACGATGTTGAAGTCTGATTCTCAACAAATAAACCAAATGTAAAGGTTAGGGTGTTTCTTTTTTGGGGGGATATGTGTAGTTATTCTTTGACAATCTGGCACTTCTGGGTGTTGCTGTGATTCTGCAATGTAAATCTAAAACTGTACGGGTGAATTATATTCATTGACCCCTCACTGTAACATTCCCTGATTTACTACTCACCCTGGCCTAGCAGAAAATTCCCAAAGGCTTCTTTCTACAATAAAGATACTGTATAAAACACCCTTCCAGGGGACTGGATGGCAACCAGGTCCTTTGACCTGTGTCACAAACAGCCCAGAATGATGAAATGACAGTGCCATCCAGTTGCCAGCTGTAAGAGTCCTGTGTACAATATGTTTGGACAGCCACAAGCCAGTTTTGGTTGTGAACTCGCAGCAAAAATGGCCCCAGGTCTGCAACAATTAACATCAGATTGTCAAGCCTAATCAGAGAGACGGTAAAGGGTGATTTGAATGGGGAATGAAAATCCAAATGACTTTGACAAGTATCATTTTGTTTGAGATAAAAACAATGTGCAATAGTCTCAAAAGGGAACCTGTGTAGAATGCCAGATATGTCAAATGAGAGGGAAACGCATCTCTCTAACAAGTTTGAAGACTGGATCTGGTCAAGTAATATAAGAACAATTCTCTGAATAATATGCTGTTGTCTTTTGAATGGTCTGTGCAGCAGTATTTGGACGAGTTGAGCTTCAGCACATCATGCTTGGAATTTTATTTTAAAGGCATGAATAGTCAAGGGTTTGTATCACAAAAATCCAAGATTAAAGTTGACTGAAAAATAACATGTTGTGTGATTGCAAAAGTACAGTTTAGGTACATTAGCGTAATGGGATAGTGTGCATATCAAGGTAGTTTTTGTAAATTAAAGGATATTATCGGAAATCCTGCCACTCAGTGGTTAGAGCACTTGCCTGGCAAGCAAGAGACCTGAGTTTGATTCCCGGCAGGGTGAAATGTTGGGCAAATTTCTTTAATGCACATGCCTCTGTTTATCCAGCAGTAAGTAGGAACCCAGTTGTTAGTCGATTGGCAGATTGATTTTCTACTCTGGTGGTTACTCAATCCGCGACTGTTTGTGGGATGCTGATGTGTGCAATTGGCTGCTACATTTCGCCTACAAAGTACACAGTCAATTCAGTTTACAGTATATTCTGTGAAGCACTTTGAGGCATCTCAAAGATCCGATAAGGTGCAATATGAAAGCAAGGATTGTTATTATTATTTTGACATAATCTGTGTTTTCATTGTAATGCTGCCCTGCACATTAATGAATTAGTGTCATAATGTTTAATGTTAGCAGATTTCAATATTCATCACCACACAACTTCACCGCTCAACAGATGGTAGGCATGGAAATATTCACAGTATTTTGATATATCTATACAGTATCGGCATTGTATGACAGAATGGACAGACGAACTATGTTATTTTCTCAATGTCTTAAGTTCACAGTTGTAGCTATATTGCACTAAAGATACTGACATATAAGAGCAGAAATTACTCTGATTGACATGCTTTAATGCTGTGGCAGATGAAACTTCTTATTAACAAAAAAAAATTGCCTTTCATGTCAGAATATTAATATTAACATTAATACAATATTAGTTCATTTTGAGCACCCAGCCAACTGTGCATATTACTTAGAGACATCCTCCCCATGTGCAAGGCATTATATAAATGTGAATTTTATGGTATTTTATTCTTGTGGAAACTTTTAACTGTTGAAAATCCATAATGCTACTATAACTAGTAGCATTATGGATAATGCTATATAATTTGTCGGTAGCTCAGGTTCGGGTTTGAACATGTTACATATATGTGGCAGAGATGTGCCTGCAACTCAATCACTCTTGTTTGGGTTCTGGATTAACTGGGAAACCAAGCATTAGAATAGTTTCCAGTCAGTCAAAACCTGTTCCATGAAAAAGGCAAGAGTGTTCAAGAGTTGCTGGCTTCAGAAGAGTTAATCTGTCACCTCAGAATGCTTCCACTACCAGGATCATCAACAAAAATTTGAATTTACCAGAATGGCAACTGAGCCTCATTAAAGCTCAAAGTGCTTTCTCCAGACACGTGTTTGGAGAGACATAACCCTTCGCTGTATTGCTGACTTTTTTTTTGCAGTCTAAGTGGACATAGAACGAGAACACATTCCCATCATTGCCGCTTATTGAAATCCTAATGACAAAACTCTTCTGCTCTCAGATTTCAGTAGCACTTCTGCATTACGTCAAAAGGAAAACTATGGAAGATTTGAATTGTCTATTATCTAGAGTGCGGGCTAAGTTTTATGTCTCTTTGCTGTGTTCTGTAATTCATTTCAGACTTGATAACTAAATAGATCGTCTGCCAAAAAACTGAACTCATGTAGCCGAGCCATCGGAGAATACTGCTGAATTTCATGAAATGAAAAATAAATTGCGCAAAACGCTATGGGTTTCAGCAATCGAGTGGTTTGACAAATTAATTCTATCATTCCTTTTTTTGTCTGATGTGACTTCTGCAAAATCTCAGTCTTGGATACAATGAAGTCTGAAGGAGCAGGCGAATGATCCAGCATGGGATCATTACCATTGACTGCCATTAGGTAGGATTCTTTTCCAAAAAGAACAATTATGTTGGCAGATCAGCTGCATGTTTTTATCAGAATTACTGGACGCAGTCAGGAGACAGAACACTTAGCCTGCACTCCAGATAATAGAAAATTCAACTCCTATATGGCTCCTATTTTGATGTTAAGCAGAAATGCTACTGCAAGGAGTGTTGTCATTAGGATATCAGCGACTGTAATGGTGGGTAGCTGAGCTGAACAGTCTAGGAAATCTCATATTTATAATAATAATAATCTTTGCATTTTATAGCATCTTATCACGTCTTCGAGACGTCTCAAAGTGCTTCCCAGAATATATTGTTAGTGAATTGCATGTATATTTTGGGGGTGAAATGCGGCAGCCAATTGCACACAGCAGTGTCCCACAGACAATCATGGGCTGAGTGACCAATTTATTATTATTACATATTTTTGAAGGAATTATTTTGAAGAATTTAACATCCAGGCTACATGGAATTAGTGGATCTTGAACACGATAGCTGGGGCAGTACAATTGCAGGACTCTGGTATGTAAAGGCGAGAAATCAGTGTGGCTCCTAATCGCCATCCAGTGATTCCTGATAGAAATGACAGGTGAGCGGATAGTGGAAGTGAGCACAGGGATCAACAAGCCTCTGACATCATAATTCACTCCCAAGCTGAATAGATGGCTGAGAGACTCGCTGTAAAGGCTCATCAGTGGTGGCCACATAGGCAAGGTACAAGACGCTCACAGTTAGAATGAATGAAATTGACTTACAGCGCGGAAGAAGTCCATTCAGACCCACTGAATCTGCACTAGCTCTCAGAACAAGTTATTATCTTAATCTCACTGCTCTGCTCTAAAGTCCCATACCTGATACCACAGAAGGTAAAAAATAAACCCATTTATTTTCTGTAAGGGTGGGGGAGAAAATTGCTGAGAAAAAAAACCTTTTAACGTTATGATTACTGTGCAATGAATGAACAAGCTTCTGGCTATGCAGTTCTAACTGGGATTAAAATATACTGGGTTCACTTTTGGAGTCCATATCACATTTATCTCAGCGAATGGACAGGAAGCTTTCCCAAATTCAAATTTTCTTCATGTTTAAAATTTCTTGGATCTAGAACGCAACAAAACAACAAGAACTTGCATTTACATAGCGCCGTTCACGTGGGTTAGTATCTTGATTGACAATACAACAGGTACATATGAGATATATATATATCACTCTAAATTCCCTCACTCCCTGCCACATGTCCACCAACCCATTCCATTGAGTTGCTTAGGCAATCATTGGAAACATGGCTCACGGATCACAGCCTTTGACAGCCAGTTAGTGGGAAAGCAGCTTTTCATTTTTCTTTTGCCTGTTGGAAAGTTGATAGCCCGTGAACTAGCAGTCAAAATGTGCAATACACGAGCCAGAAATTCAACGCTATAGAAATCCCAGCTTCATAGATTTATACAGCACAGGTGGCAGCCATTTGGCCCATCGTGTCTGTGTCACCTTTTTGTAAAGAAGCTTCGCAGACTTTGCCATTCAGCACAGTGTTGGGGCATGTGTGCATGTGTATCTGGTAGTGTGGGGAGAGGAGTTGGTGGGTAGAGGGTTGTTTCGGATCTGCTTCCGGCCATTTCATGTTATAAATAATACTTGGCCTGAAAATGTAACCCTGGTACTTCTGACTCTGAGCTGCCACAGTCGGAGCTGTAAAACCCAAAGCTTCTCCGTTGAGAGGACATGAAAGTTTCTGAGAAGCTTTTAAGGACTTTGGCGGCGATTAATAGAGAAAAAAAAATAGAACCAACCACTCCATTCTCAAACGGGTTAAATCATTCACTGAGTTATCCTCTGGACAAAAAAATGTTTGGCTGCAACTTCAACTTCAATTAGTACAAAAAAGATAAGACTCAGGACCAGCACTTTCTGTTGCTTGTTACAGTCAAATTGCAGTGCTTCTCCACTTCCTCATTTTATGTTTTAAGAAACCCAGCAATTTATCTCATACTCAAGGAATATCTATGCACAAGCCTACAAACTTATCACTATTTTACATGTCTTCTCAAAGCAAACAGTTTGTTCTGCCAGTGGCCAGATGAGAGCTCAATTGATCCTTATTAGCTAAAACAACATCTGGTTTCCATTATGCTGGTGGCAGAGCAGAGTGAGGTGCTGCACTGAGCATTATGGCCACAAAACAGCCATTATCATAGACTGTGAAGAAAATGTAACATATCCTGTAATTATAGTGCACTTTACACAGAGGGGAATGAACACTCTTGTGACTATCTACAGATGTGATTAAAGTAGAAAGGGAAACTATTTTGTCTGTTTCTGCTGTGTCTGCTAACAGTGGGGCTTGTTATTAGTTGTTCTTCCCCTCTTTTTCTCCATTTTCACAGCCCATCACATTTGTAGCACGTTCTAGCCATACATTCAGGAAACAGGGCTATGGTTCCTGACTTGAAATGCTGCTTGATTTTCTGGTCAACAGGAGGCAGAATTCCCTCCAACTATATTACACACCACAGGGTTGGTCTGGATGACAAAGGCCCTTCGATCAAACTGATCTCATCCCTTCAGAACACCTACTCTACCACACTACTGCATCAAATTGCTTTTGAAATTAGTTCAGTGACTTGACTTCTACAATCTCTCCTGGTGACCTGATCCAGTCTTTGATCATAATAAATAATAATAATACTTGTGTTTGATATAACACTTTCCATGCCTTTGACATGTCTCAAAGCGCTTCATATAATACTGTAAAGTAAATTGACTGCTTATTTGTGGGTGAAACATGGGGGCCAATTATGCGCAGCAGTGTCCCACAAACAGTCATGGATTGAAGTGACTGATTTCAATTATTGATTTTTTCTTTTTGAGGGATTATTATCAGGTGTGTGGAGTAAGGAAACTTGCTAAGGTTTAGCCTTGCCGGGAATTGAATCCTGGTCTCTTGCTTGCGAGGTGAGTGCTCTAACCACTGAGCTACAGGATTATCCTCCGGGTAAAGAAAAACCTCCGTGTATCTGTCCTGAAATTGCCTTTTACAACTCTGAACATACTCTCTTGATGAATCCTAAACGCGTCTGGGTTTACTTTTTCAATCCAATTTTGAATTTAATACGCCACTCTGAGGTCGAGATGCTGTCCAGTGTGAAGAGAGCCGTATAAATGCAAGTTGTTATTATTGTTGTTGGGGTCTCCCCGTCTCAAGACTGAAGAGCCCTTTGCTTGTCGCTCATTCCTCTAATACTGGGGATCATCCTTGTTACTCTCCTTTGCACTGCTTTTAGGGCCTTCTTCATCAAGCCTCCTTATGTTGTGGTGACACGTATTGCATGCAGTAAACTCTGGAGCCCATCGGATAGTTACAAATAGGAGCTTTCAATAGGCACTAAACTTGTTACCATAGCAATGTAACACAAAAGCTTTAACAAACAAAAGAGTGTTTTGATATCACATGTATTCCTGAAATAGTAACCGTAAGTAAGAGTGATACAGTTTACATTCGTATAACTATTCTTACCATTAATCACGAAGAACACAGAAATGAGAAAGTACAGTCAGACAATCTTAACAGGAAAACTTAAGGCCCCAAATTCTATCTAATCGTGGCCTGTAAGGCTATTTTGTCTTATAATTTAGAGTCACGAGAAATTGTGGAAAATTCATCCATTCAGCCTTAATTTGGAAACAATTTCTTTTTTATAAGAACGGCAGAAAAATGAGGAGTGACTGAATTTAACAATTTTCTACAGTTCTGCATAATCTTAAAGTTTAAGACAAAACGTTCTTGCTGGCTGAAATTAGATTAAAATTTGAGGCTATAATATACTTACCTACCGTACCGACAAATAGTTACATTTTGGCATGTGATAACTCCTCAGGAATAGCATAATTCATAGGATGGCAAGTCCTGAATTAATGCTTCTAGTTTTGTTAGTTACCAACAAAAACTAGTGTGTATTAAAATCTAATCTACAAGAAGAAATCAATAAGGCAAATTGAATGCAAGTGGTTTGGAATTTAAAAGCAAACAGTTGCCTGTCCAGTTATATGGCGCTCTGGTAAAAACCCATTTGGAATATTGTGTTCGGTTTTGGGCACCCAGTCTTATGAAGGATATAAAATAGTCTTAGATGGTGTCTGGAACTCCCTTCCTCACTCCCTTCACCTCACCCCCTCTCTTCCTAGTTTCAGGTCTCGGCTGAAGACTTTTCTTTAGACCTCGCCTTCGGTCACCTTTTTCACCCTGCCCATAGCTTGGGCCCGGGATCTGTTATTGTGAAGCACTCCGGCATCTGGCTTGAAGGGCGCTATATAAATCGAAGTTGTTGTTGTTGTCCAGTGGTGGTTGACTAGATTGATACCTGGGATGAAAGGGTTAGCTATGATGAGATGCTGGATGAACTGCGTTTACATTCCCTAGAGCAGAGGAGATTAAGGAGTGATTTCATTGAAAATAATGAAATGAATTGACAGGTTAGATCTTCCATTTGGTAGAGGGATCTTCCACTGTGGTGGCAGAGCCTTAAAGTCGTAACTAAGACGTGTTGTGAAGATACGGAATACCTGCCCCAGAAGGATATAGGGGCAAAATAATTTCAGATGTTAAAATGAGCCACAGACAGAAACTTGGTAATAGAGGTAGTAAGGGTATGGTGCAAAGGGATTCCTGCCCCTGGCTCGGTCCCGGGATCCGTTGTTGTGAAGCACTCTGAGATGCTGTCTGGCGTGGAGGGCATTATATAAATCAAAATTGTTGTTGTTGTAATAGATCTTCCAAAATCTAAACAAAATTGGTGGAACAGCCTCTTCCTATTTCTGGTTTCCTACGGTTCTGTATGATTTCCTTTGCTTTCATTGAATGGGCTCTGGGTAGTAACTTAATCATGTTCTTATATCACTTGAAATATTCTCAAAATCATCCACTGGAAAATATCATTAAAAATATTCTAGAGTACATTCATTTGATCAATTCAGCACTGGATTTATTTTAAAATAGAACAGCTCAATCTTGTGATGCGAAGATAATGATACGATGGGCATTCTGGTATCTCAGATGGGCCAAAGGAGCCTCTTCCTCCAAATCAATCTTGTAACAACAACCAAATTGCACTTGTATAGCACCTTTCTTGTCGGGAGGACATCCCAAATCGCTGAACTGTCAGGTCGGGACCCGAGCGGTGGAGGGAGGGTCGGGGTAGGGGGAAGGAGAGGGGGAAGAGTTAGTGGGGGAGCGGAAGGCTAACTAAACTTGTTAGTCTAGACTGCGAGTGTTGGCAGGCTGCTTGTAATAATAATAGTGATAATAATAATAATCCTTGCATTTGATATAGCGCTTTTCATGTGTTCTAGACGTATCAAAGCACTTCACAGAATATACTGTAAAGTGAATTGACTGTATATTTGTGTGGGCGAAACCCAGCAGCCAATTGCGCACAGCAGTGTCCCACAAAAATTCGTGAATTAAAATAACCAAACTTTTTGTTTGAGGGATTATTATTAGGCGTGCAGAGTAACGAAACTTGCCCAAGATTTTGGCCTGACCTGCCTGGATTCGAACACAGGTCTCACACTTGTAAGGTGAATGCTCTAACCACTGAGCTACAGGACTCCAGAACGTGAGTGTAAGTGAGTACAGTACTATAATCAGCAAAGTTGATTCCTATTGTTCAACATCCTTGCACACATGTACATACACATGCAGACCTCTAGATTATTAGTTAGTTATTAGGAACATTTCCTTCCCTGCAAAGACAAAACATAGTGTCGATAACCACTGTCTTGACTGAGATTTATTGACCTCATAGACTGAAAATCAACCCTCACAAAATGCAAAATACTGCAGATGCTGGAAGTCTAAAGCAAAACAGAAATCTCTGGGAATACTCAACTGGTCAGGCAGCATCTATGGAGAAAGGTAAGTGAATCAATGTTTCGGGTCCACAACCCTTATTCAGAATGGACGTTTGTTCTGATGAAGGGTCGTGGATCTGAAGCATTGACTCACTTTCTTTTCATAGAAGCTGCCTGGCCTTCTAAGTGTTCCCAGCGATTTCTTGTTTTGTTTTTGAAAACCAACCATGTTGGCTTTCTAATCTGTATGGTTCAGTAATAAACTGGGAAGCAGCTTTACTCACTAGGTAAATGGGAAATGTTTTTTTTTTAATTGTATTCTATTTAAAAATAGTTTTATTATTGACTTGAACCCTCTTCAGGATTACTTACTTGAATGCTAAGTGGAGAAGGATACTCGGAAACAAAAAGAACAAAGTGATAGAGAAGTGAGTGAAAAAGCACAGACAGGACTTATTGGGGTCTGTCTCATGCTGGTTGCTAAAAATAGTCACCTTTTTACCTCTTGTTTATAACAGGATTTCCTATATGTAAAGAAATAATGAAAAGATTTCTATTGTTAGAAACTGGTGCAAATTAGACACAGTGAAAGATAACCACAATAGCTGAGTAAGATGAGGTGAGAGGGAATTGCAAGAATAACAGGCAGTGGAAGCAGATAGATTTTAAGAGGTAACGTAAAGGGACAGAGCAGTGATGTGAAAGTAGAGAGACAAAGTAGCACTGTGCCTCATTGTATTGTATACTGGGGGAGAATCTGGGCTCTATTGTAACCTGATTACTAAATATAGCAACCTTCAAAAATATACCATACTAGTCATCTCAGAGATTATTAGTTTAAAGGTCACCGAGGGATATACCCAATCGTCAGGATCCTCAAAAGAACAGAAATTCACATTGGTTTTATCTTAAGCATTCCTGTGAAAACGACAACGTTTTATTTACCTTAAGAACATAACAAAAAGGCGCAGGAGTAGGCCATTTGGCCCCTTGAGCCTGCCCCGCCATTTAATAAAATCATGGCTAATCTTCTAACCTAATTCCATTTACCCGCCCAATCCCCATATATTTTAATCCCTCTATCCTTTAGAAAGCTATCAATCTATCTCAGTTTTGAATATGTTCAAGGAATGAGCTTCCACAGCCTTCTGGGGTAGAGAATTCCATAAATCCACTACCATCTGAGAGAAGAAATGTTTCCTCAACTCTGTTCGAAATGGCTGACCCTTCATCTTGAGACTAAGACCCCTAGTTTTAGATTCTCCAACCAGCAGAAACAGTCTACTTTGTCAAGGCCCTTAAGAATCTTGTAGGTTTCTATAAGATCACCTCTAATTCTTCTATATTCTAGTGAATATAGGCCTGGTTTACTCAACCTATCCTTATATGTCAATCCCCTCATTCCAGGAACCAACCTAGTGAATCTACACTGCACCCTCTCCAAGATGAGTATGTATTTTCTTAAATAAGGAGACCAAAACTGCATGCAATATTTTTCTTTATTCTTAAAGAATAATAACCAGGAGATGTCAAAGTGAATTTGCTTGGAATGTGTTTTCAATGGTTTTTATTGTGATTTGACTTGTATGAATAGGATGTTGACAGGCCAATTAATGATCAAGGGTGAACTCTCAGAGCTTGGAACAGGACAAACCCTGGTTCCTGCTATTTCCAGATGTGTTTCCCTGTCTGAGGCACCTCTGCATGGTGTTTTATACGTTAAGATTCCAGACTGAGAATACGTGTGAAACATTTGCTACTTGAAGCCTTTTTCAGAGGCAACCTTTAATCCCCACCCACCGCTTGATTTTGAACCAAAAAGCACTATATGAAATACAAGGATTGTTATTATTATATTATTAAATTGTGCCCAATTGATAACTAAAAGTTTTGACGGGTCTGAAGGTGTAACCCTGCCTATCACAACATCGAAGTTGAACCTGGGGGTGCTTTGGATCTCCTAGCTCAAATGATCTCATCTTAAGTCCATGAGCAAATCAGAGTAAAGCTAATTTTCCCACCAGCCGGAAGTCCAAATGCAGACTTCAAGGCACACTGGACTTCCATGGCATAGTTGGGGAGGAGTGGATGGAGGTGGTAAAAACCACAGACCAATCAGTGTTCAATTATAAACAGATAATTATTTTCTTGTTGCTTTTAATCAGATGCATATTCTCATGGTAAGACTTAACCGTTAGATAGCTGACAGATATAATAATAATAATATAAATAATTCTTACGTTTGATGTAGCACCTGATCATGTCATTGGGGGAATTATCCTGTAGCTCAGTGGTTAGAGCACTCGTCTTGCAAGTGAAGCAAATCTAGGTTCGATTTCAGGCAGGTTCGGGTGAAACCTTGGGCAAGTTTCCTTACTCCACATGCCTAATAATAATCTCTCAAAAAGAAGCACACAATAATAATTTGGTCACTTAAATCCACGACTGTTTGTGGGACACTGCTGCGTGCAATTGGTTGCCGCGTTTTGCCCACAAATATACAGTCAATTCACTTTACAGTATATTCTGTGAAGCATTTTGTGATGTCTAGAAAAGCACTATATCAAATGCAAGGAATATTATTGAATATTATTGAAATGTCTCAAAGCATTTCAAAATGTTGGTGAACTGTGACAGCTAATCATGGATTAGTTTAAAAATTTTTTAAATTTGTTTTAAAATGTTTTATTTTTGGAGAGATTATTATCTCCGCTAATTGTAAGTGAGCCGCCAATTGACTAACAACCATGTTCCTACTTAATGCTAGATGGACAGAGGCGTGCAGAGTAAGGAAGCTTGCCTAAGGTTATGCCCCACCAGGGAATAAGAAAATTTCCATCTCCTTGGGTGGGATGGTTTTTGACACTATTTCTGCAAACAATGAGTAATAAAAATGAACAACACACAGCTATTCAAGTGCCAATGACTTTATTCCTGTAGATAAGTCCACTGAATGAACTCTAGAACCCAAAACACTGTTTAAATGCAATTATTTGCAAATGAACATATTAAAACACTTTATTTGTTCTCCTTGTCGTGTCCATTTCTCTGATTATTTATTTCTCATTCTCAACCCTAATTTTATACTTCTAACTTAATTTGTTTTCACTACAATTTGACTGTGGTCCAATCTAACTCATTCCCAGAAGTTAAGATCCATAAAGGATTAATTGTTCTTATATGCTGGAGATTTGCCCTACATTGGAACCTTGCAAACCTTGGAGAATCCATGACCAGTGTGTCTTTTGCCTCTTCTCTGCACAGTCCTTCAGGACAGTATCCAGGCTGAAATTGGTGTCCACCACAAACACCCCCCTCCCCCCACCACCCCCAGGTTCTGATAAGAATCAACGATTGGGACTGATGCCCCTTGTATGTTCCGATCAATGCCCTCAATGTCTTGTCTTAAGCATTGCAGGACCACGATTTGGCACCAGGGAGCACACACCATCATTTCCCACCAGGTGACTCAGTGTCCGAGACAGCGGGTGCAGCGCAAAATATCCTCAGATGAGTGCCAGCAGCACAATATAGTCCGTAAACAAAAGTTCTACAACCCTTTCAGAGGCCTGGAACAGACACACTGAGTCTCTCCCCCTTGATAGCATCCAAGAAATACTCAATTCAACATTGACTCAACTGGTGTTTTAATGAGGTATAAAACAGGCATTTTTATGGAGCTTTGTCGTGCCAATATCTCCCCAAGCACTGGAAGGCAAATGCAACAGACATTCCGTGCACAGCTAGTTCCCTCAAACAGCCTTAAGTTGAAAGAACAATTCATCTGGAGAATTGATGTCCAGGATACTGGGAGAAACTCCCACTCTCCTCCTTTATGATGGTGTCACAAGAGGGATCCTTAATGTTCATCTGAACAGACAATCCCTCGTAGCATTAGTTGTAACCTTTTATCGATGTGTTACATGTGTACTGAGTACAGTATATGGTTGAAAGCTGATACATAGAAGCGTGCTGCTTTCTGAATGGTACTAAATTGACATGCAAGGATTATTATAATAATATGAATAATAATCCTTGCATTTGATATAGTGCTTTTCATGTCTGCTAGACAACTCAATGGGCTTCAAAGAACATACAGTAAAGTGAATTGACTGTATATATGTGGGCAAAATGTGACACAATTGTGCACAGCAGTGTCCCACAAACAGTTGTGGATTTGAAACTGACCAAATTTTTTTCTTGATGGATTATTATCAGATGAGTGGAGTAAGGAAACTTGCTCAAGGTTTCACCCTGGCTGGAATTGAACCCAGGTCTTTCGCTTTTAAGGCAAGTGCTCTAACCACTGAGCTATAGGACTCCACAAATAGTAATTATTATTATTATAACTACGCCTGGTGAAGTGAGAAAACATGAAGTCTCTTCAAAGGCAGCAACAGTGGGTCAGCTGCTCAGAGATGTACAAATTTATTCCCCCTTGTTTTTCCTCGTTCATTGTAGAGGAATGCTTTAGCCTACATTTGGCATCCTGCCTCTGATAACTGGGACACCAGATATGAGCCATGTGCAAATACCATTTTAATCACCCAATAAAAAATTGGTGGTGTTGAAGTGTGCCATCTGCACATTCTAAGTATTGTATGGCCCACAACTTTCTTCATATAGTTCTTCAGCAGTTCTAGAAATAACACTAACTTGCATTTAGTATCCGAGCTGCAGTCTTAGCTGTGTTTAGTTTTTGAGCTGCCGCTCAGTCACACTCACAAGAGTACGACTGAAACCCAGTCTAACACTTTGACCAACAGCTTGAAAAGTAGACGCATACAAGCAAATTAATGAGAATCAGGCTGCACTAATTGGGTGTAACGTACTGCTCACAGTGATCTAGCCAATGGCCTTGATTGTGTCTGTGTGTACGGTATGTGTATGCATGGGGGACCGGGAGTTGGGGGGAAACAAACATATTCTCTAGTGGCCTAAATGGGAGAGAATATCTGCATCACCCATCGGTCCAGAGAGAATTTCCCTTCCCATCCAGTACACTGCACCACATGCAGCAGATTCAGTCTCGTCTGTATTTCAGATCTCTTTCAGATCAACGATGAATGTTTTTGGTAACTTCATTCAGATATTGATTACTGCAACTGTGGATGGGGTGGGGGATGAGGGAGGGATGGGGGATGAGGGAGGGGAGTGGAAGTACTGGTGTGGTGAGGGATGGGGGAGCAATATTGTGCTGCTTGAAGCAAGAATGCCTTGTATAGAAGATTTCAATCCTATTTTAAACCTCCCTGGCTGGATTTTGTGCTTTCTCCTTCAAGCGGTACTTGCCTCTGTCAAAATACTAAGTTCCTAAGTAACATCTGATCAAAATAATTGCTTTCCTTGCTTTCAAATTTGCAAATGATGAATGTTATCTGTTGTGACTATGGATGGTTTATTCACCACAAGTGGAGGATGACCACCTATCTGCTTGCTTCTGCTACATGTTTAATTAATTAAGCATCATGTCTGGAAATACTGGGGGGATACATTGATGAAGAAACCATTGATAATGTATTTATTCCTGTCATTTTATCTTTCATGTAACGCATAGTGATGGGCTTGGGCGCTGACCAACATTTATTTTGTGGACTTGAGGATCCTCTTACAATCAAAAGAATTGCTTTTACAGAGAATTGTTAAATCAGAGAGATAAAAGCTGAATGTCTGAAAGACATCTGCAGCCAAATTTTATCTGCTAAACTGAAAGAACTGTGGAGTGTTAATACTAGAAAATGCTTATTTAAAAAATATATAATTTGTCTGTCCTCTCGTTTTTATCTCCAAATACACTCACTGAACACCACAGTAAAATTCCATCAAGAGCTTTGACGCAATGTATCAAAATGCAAGGATTTTTCTTAGTATTATTTATTCCTCTCCTATTTTCATTCATCTATGTGCACTTTACTTGCTCATGTTACTTTGCAATCCCCTTCTCACTATGTGCACTCTCACTATTCCATTGCTTGTGGTAGTTCCCTCAAATCAGGGTGAATGACGGACAGGCCTGATAGTGTGATGATCTGGATAATAACATATATCTCAATCCTGACAGCCTAGAGCCCTACCATGCTTCACCCTTTGCGTGTGAGATTGAAGGCTTGCAGCCCATCTCTATGTGTGAGGCCTTTTGACAGCAGAAACAACGTTAGAGCAAACAAGACCTCCAGATACAAGTGAGAGAAAGCTGCTAACATTCCAGACACAAATTTCAACAACCTGCACTTCATCCCTGTCAACAGAGCAGCAAATGATTGCTTGTCCACATGGAGTCCAAACTTGCTCTGGATTCAAGCATTGGCTCGTGTACTGAAGAAAGGGAGGTAGCCTTGTGTCACATTGAATGGGGCATTTTTGAAAGAAGACACAGTACAGCAGGGGTAAATACCCAGTTAAAACATGATGACCCCTCTAATGGAGCTCATTTTATGTTCCAACTCCCTCAAGCTGTCCATTTCAATGATAGATTTAGCTCTTTTCCCTGGTAGACTATTGTTGATAGGGAGTGCTCAGCAGTGAATGACAGAAGATTTGCAATTGTGTGGTCTCAGCAGACGGAGATAACCCTACTTTAACCATAATAATTTCTGAGTGGAGAAATTCAAGGTTTCGAACGTCCTGTTTTATAGTGTTTGTTTAAAACAAGGAGACATCGGTCACTTTTTTTTTGGTGGGGTGGGTGGTTGGGAGGGTACTAGAAAAAGTCTCTGTTTTATTTCCCTGATCTTCAAACCTCATTTGCCTCACCAATTGTCTTGTTAATCGGTGTTTGTTTTTTTCTATCATAGCTGAACTTAACCAAACTTCAAAAGGATCAAAAGAAAATAAGCAAAGAATAGTGTTTATAACTGGCAAGCCTCCAGGTCTTGATGCTCCTTTTTTTTTTAGCAGAACTCCTGCCAGCACACAGGCCCCTGGCTCACAATTCTCCCATTTTTATATGAATAACAATTTTTTTTAATATAGAAATGACAAGTTAAAAGACCAGAGAAATTAGCTTGGCTGCAAACCATTGTATAAACATCAGCGTTTCCAGAGATGATGAGGTTAAAGATTAAAATGGAAAAAAGGTAAGGCTTATTTTCAGCTGTGAAGTTTTGAGCAACAGCCAAAAGATATTTGAGACTTTTTAAAATAGCTGAGTGCACTAATGTTATTTATGCTTCCATTTCTTTCAGTGCCTGTGGCTTCTAACAACAGCATTATCCAGGTCAAGAAGAAATAGGAGTGAATTATCACTCTTAGTTGATACTTAAGTGAAATACAGCTATATTATCTGTTTGATATGTACAAAAAGTTCCAAAACTCCCTGATTAAACTTATTAGCCTTCTCCTAAAAGTCGGCTTGATTTATTAAAAGAATGATTTGGAAATGCTTTCCTGGGTTATAGAGATTTCATAATCCTCTTGCCCAGGTCTGGTAAATCTCTACTTATTTCGATTTCTAACCAATTTATGTCTTTGAGAGTGACCCAGGGAATTAATGAGGGTTGTGCTGTCAGTTCTACAGATGCAAGGTCAAGTAAATCATCCTCTTCCCAACAAACTCTGCTTTATGCTGTCTTTCTGACTCCAAACCAAATGATAACAAACTCACAGATGCCTTTGAAATATGGCATCACTGACACCCTCTGTCCATCTGCCGAGGCATATTTTAAGCTCTGTTCCTGCCTGCGTTGTAAACTTTGCTTTAATGGAGTCAGTAATTACTGATAAATGGAGTATTGATGAAGTCATTGTACTGTAGGCTCACATTTTCTGATGATCTGTGTGCTTTGAATCCTTCCCTCCCAAGCTCTAACTCAAGAAAGACAGTACGCAGAGTAGGCTGTAGGCCACAAGCTGCTGACTAGGGTTGAACTGACACCACGTCTCCTGAAATACACTACCCTCTAACACAGGTCCACAGATTTTAATGACTAAAAGGCTAATCATCAGAGTGGCGGATGCCTCAGGTTCTGATTACTAATGGGACAAGTTGGCAGGCCAAAGAATTAGATCAATCCCAAGTCGCTCTGCACTAACATAACTAACATTCTGGACCAGCGCTGAAAGTGTCAGTGAATATGAATCATAAACAATGAATTTGAACGCTTCTTTGTAAGAGCAGGGTGAGGGTGCAAGTGTTAACAATATGGTGCGTTAGTTTTCGCATTTTTAGCACCATGCACCAGGATTTAAAAAGTGTTTGTTGGGTTGAACTGTTGCATAGATCATGCCAGGAAGCTTCTTTGGGACATAAAATGGGTCTCCTCCAGGGAACTCTATATATATTGTGCTGACCCATGAGAACACATCTCAAGTGCATACCAACCATTACAGAAGATATCATTAGAATTTTGAGAGGTTACATTATGGGATTTCTCTGTGAAAGGCGCTATGTAAATGCAAACTGATGTTGAAAGAATAAGTGTGTGCACCTGAACAAGATACATTTTGTTTGTTAGAGAAAAAAACACCACATCTTCCATTAGTGAAAGAGTTTATCTAGAGTTTCATTGTCAGGGTTTTATTATACAAAACACATGTGAAAGATCTACCCAATGGAAAGTTGTTGAGTACAGACTTTATTCCACTGACAAGGAAGAATTTGTCATTTGGAGAAGTGCTCATCTATTTGTAGTAATATTCCAGGAACAGCATTTTATTAAATTGGCCAGAAGTGCATCCAACCTTATGGGAAAAGATTAACGGTTCAGAATGTGCACAAATCCGACTGGTTGAGTCCTTCGGACGTGAAAGGTGCTAAATAAATGTTTTTGTTGTTATTGTTGAGTCATGGCCAGCATCAATGTTGGAAGTTGCAGAGGAATGCCCATCATCATAATAATATTAATAAGTATTATTATGATTGACCCACAATAATAATAATAATTATTGACCCCTTAATAAAAAAATTAAGAAGTTACTTGTGCAGAGTGATTTAAACTGTAATAATAATAATACTTTTGCATTTGATATAGCAGCTCTCATGTGAGGAGGATCTCTCATAGTGCTTTTTAGGATTTACTATAAAGAGTGGTGACTGTGTATTTCTCTTTTCAAATAGTGCTATTTAACATCAATGTGAACAGGCAGACAGGACCTTGGTTTATCATCTCATCCAAAGGACAACCCCTCTGACAATGCAGCACACCCCCAGCACTGAACTGGAGTGTCGACCTACTTTTATGAGTTCAACGTCCCCAAAATGGGATTTGTTCTGCTTCAAGAACAAGAGGGATTTTTTGGAAAGCAAGTATAATAAAATAAACATTTTACTGTGGTTTTCTAATGGGTAAAGAATTGTCGATGAAGTGCATAGAAAGATGTTTGTGAATGCCTGGAGATCATAAAATATCTGACTAGGCCAATCCCTTCTGCATTTTCCCCTGCTGTTGCGGTGCAGAAGATCTTGAGGTCAATTTCTTAAGGGACTATTCTGATCTCTCTGCTAAATTTTACAAATGTGTTCCTGTTGCTTAAAAATAACTGCAATACAATTTTCTCTCTCCCCTCTCTATATATATATATATATTGTATATACATTTAATTTTAAAATGATAAATATAACAAACTTTGTGTTTGGTATGAGACCATGAGTTCCTCGGTGTTCTGGCCAACAATTGCCGCAAATAAAATTAGTCATTCACTTACTGGCCATTTGTGGGACATTGCTATACACAAATTGGCTTCAGTAACACCACTTTGCAATAAATTCTGTGAATCACTTTGCGATGTTATGACGAAATGATAAGCCACTGTATTGAATCATGGACTATTATATTTTTAGTATGTCATGTTGAAGCATTGTAAAGCAAGTTGCACAATGAGTTACTTTGAAGTGTAGTGAGCTGCTGGTTATGCAGTTCATCTCCACTAGCAATATCTGGCCAACAGCAACGAGATAGCCAAATCTGCAGTTTTTTTATATGGATGATTTTTGGGGATGAGGGAGTAACATTGGCTAGGACTTCACCAGGAGGACTCTCTGTTCTGTTATTTATAACACATAATTTTATCTCTAAAAATTGCACTGCTGTCATTTATAAACCCATAGCGATAAATTCGCTAAAATTAGTGAGTGGAACAGCACAGTCCAGAGCCCACGTTAACAAATTCACCACATAGAGTGAACAGGCAGAATAGCCCCCTCAGTACTATAAACTCAGCCCTCCTTTCCTCACACTATCACATTCTCATTCCATCCAGCAGCTGTTCTCTCCCTCTCACAGCCCAGACATTATCAGCTGTGGAAATGGGAAATCTCACTAGAATTCATTCGAAGCTCTTAAAATTGTTTTGGAATTAGCCCTGTTCTTTATTCTGACACATCATCTTGTAGTCACTTTTGAACCGAACCAAAGAAAGTGTCAAGAAATGAGTGTTTACGTGTGTGTGTGTGTGTGTGTGTGTGTGTGAATGTGTAGAAATTTAATCTGCACTATGGGAACTTTATAGATCTTTATGTTAATTAGAGCTCCCAAAGCGCTACGCTGCTGGATGATGGAACCATTTGAAGCATTAAAGCTTCCCCCCACCTTCCAGGTTCCTCGTGTCCGTTTCAAAAAGGGTGAGAGGTCAGTGGTGCTGCCAGGTTCCTTGTGACACCTCATAAATTCAGACCGTGAATTGATTGCAATGAGGAACACGTAAGCGCTGCTTGCGTCTGATCAGGAGAATGTTGCCCACCCGGGCCTCAAGGAACGGCTGTAAACAGCATAACAGTAGCATTTCGACACAGCAATAAAAAGCTCTGCACAAATTGACAGATTATTTTTCAAGTCCATTCTCCGAACATTTGCAAATTGTACCATTGTTATGCACTCTGGCAGCCGTGTAAAAAAGACCTCTCAAACATTTACTCACGATGGAGATTGTAATTGTTTCCTCCACATGCCTCCTGCTGTTGCTGCAACTCAATGTCATTTTCATTTTAACTTTGACTTATTTCTTAATAGGAAAAAAAATGTAACAGGATATGATGAAGAAGCTGAGCAGGCGAACAATAATGAACTCCATAGCATGTACATTAACACTCTTGATTTACACAAGACTTGTCATTCACTATTGCTTAACTGTGAACTGTTCTGAGGTTTCATGTACTTACGCAAGTTATTTTTTAATTTTTAACATTCAAGGACGGGATGGTTGTTTTGCTATCGCCTGTAGTTAGAAAAAATACAAGGCATGGAATACCTAATCATTTGCTTTGGAAACTTGTACAATTGATACAAATTCACATGCACATTTTGTTTTCTTGCTTCTAATGCTTACATTGATTTTTCCCTGCTTCCTTATATCTCGATATGCTGAGACTGCAATGTAGTGCTGGGGAAGCATTGCATTGATTGAGGTACCATCCTTCAGCTGAGGTACTAAACTGAGGCCCTGTTTGCCTGTTCGGGTGAAATGGGCTGGTATTAAAGATCCCTCACATTATTTGAAAAAAGAGAAAAAAGTTTTTCCCTGTATCCTGGATTAGGGCCCACAATATTCCAGATCAAATTCAACATTTACCCCATTGTTGAAGGTGAATGACTGGTCTACCTGGGATGTGTGGCTTATGGGACACTGCTGTGGTCAAATTGGCCATCAAACTGGTCAAATTGCCAGCGCCTTGGGGACATCCTCCTGAATTAAAAGGCGCTATACAAGTGTAATTTTGTTGTTTGTTGGTTCTCATGTTCACCCACAAATATCTAGTCACTTCAATCTGCAATATTTACCTGGGAAGCGTTTCGAGATATTTCAATGTTCTATATAACCAAATGTGTGTATCATGAGCTTTGCAGTCCCTGTATATAACTTTACCTGAGCCAACTCACCTGGGCTGGCTTATTTGATTTTTTTTTACACCCATCCAGTAAGAATGCCTCTGACCTCAACTTGGCACTTGACCCACGGAAGGTTGGCAATTTGTCATATTGGTTGGGGGTTGGTGGGGGTGGGGAGAGGTTAGCGGATGCTGAGTGCAAACCCAAATCCCACCACCCTGTGCCACGGCTTAATGATGCGCCAGAGCCCTGAAGCACTCCATACATCTACACATTAAACAAACACTCCCGTCAGTCGCTCTCAACCCTGTGTGCCCCACTGTGCTGGTGAAAGGGTTTGTTTATCAGTGAGTCCTCTTTTTAAGCAGCAGCAAGAGCAGTGCTCTTTGACAGGAGATCTGAGCGTGCATATTTAGCGCCAGCACTCCTCATTAATCTCCCCTATCCGCAGCCATGAGCAGCTCTATTCTTTAGGCCTTTTTAAAATAAACTGAGTGCAGATGATGTCACCTTCTGCTTATTGGTAGGGAGGGGGAAGGTAGAAGAAGCATTGTCTGCTTTTGGGGCTGGTGTCTTCTGAAGAGCATCTTAATAGCAATAATTACTGTCATGGATGGAATGAGAGCTTTGAAAGGCGCCAGAGTCCAGAATAAAATACAAAGCCGCTTTGATATAATAAATGTTGTGATTGGAGTTTGAAAGTGTGAGTTGAATGCTGTAGTTTCAGAGCGAGATGCTATCCAGAACTGCAGATGTTTTTGATGTTGCATTGTTTCACAGTTAGGGTGGGAGGCGTAACCAAGCAGAGAGGAAGTCCCCTAACTTTACTGTTGAATTCTGAGTCATTAATAAAAGATTACACATTATTCCCTTTTGTCAGTCCACTAAATGTCTACAACTGCAGAGCTAAAAATATATATATGTATTTTTTTTAATTAACTCCAACCTCTTCAACATTTTTCAAAATTATGGTGATGACATCTTAAAGTTTTTTCAAACAATGTTTTACTAAAGGTCCCCCAATGAATACCTTTCTCCCATTTTGACCTAGCTCCCATAACAATGACTCTCCTCTTTGTTTGCTTCAGCCAGTTGAGAATCTATGTTTATGTCTTGGCCTTGATACCCAATGAAACAGTTTGTGAAGCAAACTTTCTGGTGGTACTTTGGCAAACACCTTCTGGAAGTCGAAATATAACACTGTGTGATTTGGCTTTCCACAGTCAATTTGGGGGATGTCAGCTCAAAAAGGCTTAGAGGTTGTCCACCTATATAAAATTGACTTCCATCCTATTTGTTTTGCCCACAAAATGTACGGTCAATTCACTTTACAATATATTCTGTGAAGCGCTTTTAGACGTCTTGAAGACGTGATTAAGTACTATATCAAATGCTAGGATTATTATCTGGTGTCTGTCCTGATACTGCCCTCAACAGCTCTGAACTTGTGTGATTTTTCCCCCTGCTGACTTAGAGTATTTGAAAGTATTGTTTAGATTTACTTCCTCTGTTCCAATTTATATTTTGAATATTTCTACCAGCTCCTCTCTGAGACATCTCTCTTCAAGGCTAAAGTCCCAGTGTTGCACTTGCTGATTGCTGCATACACTTGGTGCGTCTCAGCATTTGCTGCCATGTAAATGTAGCTTCGCAATGGTCCAGTAGGAGGCATGAGTGAAGTGCCATTTAATGTCAGTCTTCCACCTCTCTTTAGGGGAACACACCATCTCCTCTGGATACCACCCGGTGAGCTGCCAGACATGTAATGCTACTTAATAGAGCTGTGGGATATTTATTGAAGGCTTCCACATTGGGAGTGACAATCAGTCAATCTGAACCATTGAATATTTGGGATATAAACCACTGTTACATCTCAGATTATCTAATATTTTGCCCACAAATCAAGTTACAGTACTTGGAAATTGGTGGTGGGGACAGGAAATTTCTCTCTCGGAAGTTCTGGCCAATTATTGCTCTTGTTGGTGAGTTTAAGGGCCGACCAGCCCTAGCCCTTGAATCAGCGACTGGCAGGTTTGAATTGATAACCTCTCTCTCTCTCTCTCTGCCACAAGGCTGCTACAATAATATTTTTTACTTGCAATTATTTTAAATCATAGAGTTTTTAGAAATTGGCCAACAAAAAAGAGATATTGCCTCATTGCCATTACATTTTCCACCAATAGTACCAATGAAAATAATTCAACATTTATATACCAATTTTCACATCAAAAGGATGCCTCACGGCACTTCACAAAGTCAACAGATAGCTTGAGCTGGGAGCAGGGGCAGCTCAAGAAGGAGGGGTGGTGAAGGGGAGAATGTGACCAAAAGAATGGTCGAAAAAGAAAGGTCTTAAGAGAGGCTTTAAAGGTGGGGAGGGAAAAGGCAAGGCAGAGGGATTCCAGGGTAATGTTTTATTACCAGCTTGAAACGAACCTAATTGTTGCATTAAATGCATCTTTGTAAATCCAAAAACCTGAGGGAAAGCTACCTTTTCATACAAAAACACATCCATTTCTTTTTCTGGCACAAAGGTTTAAATTTTCTTTATATTAGCTGCAGATGTTAAATATCGCTTTGTAAAGTAAAATGCAACAACAGCTTACATAGTGCCCTTCATGCTGGAGAACATCTCAGAGTGCTTTACAGTGACAGGGTCGATCACCGTGCAGCCATCAATATTTTTCAATAAATCAGATTGAAATCTTTTAACATGAAAAGGAAACTGTGCCCTGATTATGGTCTTCAGTAAGATCAAGCTATGGAAAGAAGGAAAGTTTCAATGCAATGCTTCAGAGTTCAGGCATTTTTCAAAAGTTACTTGTGATTTAACTTTGTTTAAATATAAGATTCCACGGAATTGCTGATCACAAGGACATCCTGACATTAAAGTGGCCTGAACCACATCTGCAGAACCCACACTTTCAGAGTAGACTGATACTGAAACTTTTAATGATGAATTCTTTGAAAATATTGAAATTCTCATGAACTCTGAGTCGGCAGAGAATTGCTCCTGTTGTTTTGCTCAGTACAAATTACTCAGTAGAAATTGGTCTGGATGGCAAAAATTCCCGCATCTTTTTCTTGAGAGCTGTGGTAAACCAACAGTAGCAATGTTGCCTTCAGGAAAGTAAGAGCTCACAGCAGACTTCTAAGCGATTAAATGTAATCTGTTCTACGGCTGTGCTTGAGCTTTCAGTCTGAAAAATCAATCTCATCAAATTGTGCTGCGATTTGTAAAATATTTCCCTGTAGTGGGAGCACCTCACACATGGAGCAGTGCTTTTATATCAAGTATGGAAAATTCTTACAGAAAATTCGATCTTGATAATTACCACTGACAATAGTTACAAATTTCAGCCAATGCAGCATAGGAACATAGGCGCAGGAATATGCCATTCGGCGCCTTGAGCCTATTCTGCCATTCTATAAGATCATGGCTGATCTGTACTTCAACTCCAATTACCCATTCTTTCTCCATAACCTTGGATACCCTGACCTAACAGAAATCTAGCCACTTAAGTCCATGAAGTCCATGAAAACAGCTACAATATTAAAGCCACCTACAAAACTAGGCAGTAAATTGGCCAACTCAACAGAGTGAAAAGTGCTGAGATAGGATTGCTAGTGGCAAAAGGTAATCTCAGAAGACAAGTAGGTATGGGTAAGGCAAAAGTAATGAGGCAATATTAAGAAAGCTTCTAATTCTGGTACAACTCTGTTAAAAGATACCGAGGGGATGATGTGGGAAGATAAAAGAGACTGCAGAAGTTGAATAAGGTAATATTCATAATAGGGTGCTTAATGTATTTGTTATGTCTGAATATTTTCAAGTCAACACAAAGTCTAAAAAAACTGCAAGGCTTAAACAGGCATATAATGCCGGCCAGTATATTGTATATGACATGAGAAAGATGATCTCAGTGTAATGGCATTGCAGCTCAGCACAAAGGAGCACACTGACTCAAACTCTATTCTGTTTGATATGTATTCATGCATCATGGATCTTAGACAGATCTGACTGGCTAGCATTATACAGAGTTGAACAAGTTTCTTCAGAAACATTGCAGGTTGCTGTTAACTAACAAGCACCACTACAAATTTTGATAATCCTTAAATGATTGCTTTTCGGTTTAGCATTTTACAGTTGTCACGCTAGCACTGCTTGAGGCTGATATTAATGGATTTTTACAAGGAATCCTGATACGATTCTTCTAGGGTCCGTCGATATGGAAATTTTCCGATTTAGATATATTGATGGGCTCATATCGAGATATACCGATATATCCATCACATCCATCCATCCATCACATCCATCCATCACATCCATCATCACATGTACCCCCCCTCCCCCTACCCATCTCTCCCGCCCCTCCCCCGCCGCCGTCCCTCTCTCCCCCCACCACCCCCGTCGCTGTCCCTCTCTCCCCCCACCCCCCCTGCCGCCGTCCCTCCCTCCCCCCCCCCGCCGCCATCTCTCTCTCCCCCCCACTCGCCGCCGTCCCTGTCTCCACCCCCCTCCGCCACCGTCCCTCTCTCCCCCCCCCACCGCTGCCATCCCTCTCTTCCCCCCCACTTTTTCGATATATCGATATTTTTTAAATGTCTACATTGGCATATCGATATGAAATTTATATCAGATGTAACTGATATATCGATATATCGCCGCACCCTAGATTCTTCACAACTAGTACAATGGATGTTCCTTCATCTGTGGAGGGCTTTAAATATGAGGATCAGGATCTTGAATTGGATCCTCTGGAATTTGGGGAGCCAACGGAGTCGGGTGAGGATGGGGGAGACGAGGTCACAGAGTTTGGAACAGTAGAGAACAAGGGACGGATTACCTGCAGACTGTGGAGGGAGGAATTGGGAATGCCAACCAGCAGGGCATTTGTATAGTCAGGTCGGAATGTAATGAAGGGGATGGATGAGGGTTTCAGGGGCTTTGGGGCTGAGGTAGTGGTGGAGTCGAGCAATGTTGTGCAGATAGGAAAAGGCAGAGCAAGTCATTGCTTGGATGTGGGGGAGGAAAGCCAGTTGAGGGTTGAACAAGACACCTAAGTTACTTAATGGCTTGGTGAGGTTGAGTGTGCAGCCATGGAGGTTGATTCATCAAATCACAAAGTCCACCATTAGACTTGCTAGCCACAGATTATGACATTGAAGTTTCAAACACAGTTTCTTGACCCAACCCTAGGTCTAGCCTCATTGATCACATTTATCACAAGATCCACAAGACTGGTTCGAATGAAGAAGACCCTCCAGACCATTTCATCTCATCCTTCCCATAGCTGCATCAACCTATTTTTTAAATGAGTCCCAGTGTCCTGTCCTCAAACGACCTTTTCAGTAACTTCTTCTAGTTGTTAATTCTCCTCTGGGCAACAAAATAAGATAAAACAAAGTGATAATTATCCACAGCAATAATTAACAACTCCAAATTTCCATCCAGTTAACTGCTACAATTTGTCAAAGCGAGAGTAGTTTATGAGTGGCAGTCACACTGGGTTAGATCAGATCAGTCAGAACTCCAACGATTAAATATTTAAACTTTTCTTTTTGAAGTGGCCACCAATCGAGCCTGGAGTTTGGTCGACCACCCCTACATCAACCACATAGTTAGGCTCATCTCCGTCTCCACCCGCAACAAACCATTTCACTAATACTTGATCTTCTGACCTCTTACATCAAATATACATGTGTGGGAACAAACAAACAATAAACTGTCACCGAGTCGATGAGCGCTGTGTTTTTAACAGAGAGGAAGGCATGTTTGTTCCCACATGCTGCAATGATATCATAAGGTCAACTAAGGGGTCTAGTGATTGCAAAATCATTCATTGATTTATATTGTGACCCTTTCCTGCCATCAATGACAGGTGACTTGTATCAGCCCTGGCATGGACTGTATCCCAGAAATGAGACTGTTACTGTTCTTAAGCCATCGCTTGGTCATCCCTCTGTACAAGTTGCAGTTGTTTGTACATTTAAAGCATTCAAGTACAGCCTTTTAGTTTGTAAATATAAAAGTAATTTAAAATCCAAGACAATCATTTCCCTCGCTCTACCCTATGAGTAAGCAGAATTTCCCAAAGTAAAATAATTGTGCCTGACACCTAAACTAGTGCATCTTATTTTCTTAAAACTTAAAAAAAAACTTTTAATCATGTGGTTGCTTAGCTCAGATCATGCAGACGTTCTTTGCTGGGTTTGGATATCCCAATCTTGTTGTAATGTTATTGAAAGTTTAATTTCTTATTACATTTTAATATAATTGATGCCCTTTTTCAGTTTGCTAAAATCTATTCTATTTAACAAAACAGCTGTAGAATATTATTGCTTAACCAATAAATAAAGACAGTGGATGGAACAACAAACTAGATGAATGCAGTAATGCCTTGCACTTTTTATTCATGGCTGAACTATAGGTTGGTGGCCTGAAACAAGATGATAATTACATTTACACAATTGCTTTAGGCCAATGACTTTTCTTCTCAACATTAATGTATTTTTCCACCCTTGATCATTGCGTAAACAGTTTAAAGTGACTTATTAAAGTCATTGCTTATTTGGTAAAAATGGCTTATCCAGTTTACATTAAAGCATACAGCATATATAAACAAGCCAAGGTCAGGCTAAAATCTTACACTTGCACTTAATGGCCTCACTGACAACTGCTGATTTCCTATATTGACTTCTGAATTGAGTCTGAGGTAAGTTAAAACACAGTTTAGACCTTTTTTGCATCACAAGACTGCGATGCAGAAGCCCACACGGGATTATACATGGGCCAGAAGATTTTCGTAAAAACAATTTCCTGAAACAAACACGTTTTGGGCATTCCTCATTTGAGTGTTATGTTTCTTTTATTCAATTGCCCTTTTATTGGCCTCCTTCACCACAATTTCATATTTTACAACATCTCTGTGGGTTCATTGTGAAATGAAAGTAGGCTTCAGCACTTTTCCAGTGTGAATATCATCAGTTTCTACCTTGCCTTTCCCATACCCTGTTAGAAGGTCTACTTGTACAACCATATTAAGCACCTATAGCAATTGCTGAAGATGGTCAGAATTAATGAAAATAATTATCAGTGGTGTGGCTAATTTCAGTACTGATTTCAGTGAAATAACAAACAGGTAAAATTGTACTAGCATTTTCTGTTTATCTGTGTGTAGTAGGGTCCGGCGATATATCGCTAAAACCCGATATAATTTTCATATCGATACGCCGATATAGGCATTTCGAAAATATCGATATATCGAAAAATCTATATATCAAGGTAAAAAATCGGGATGCGCGCAAACTGAACTACAAGACCCAGAACGCTCATCTCTATACACAATGCACAGACCGAGGTGCAAAGCCGCCATGTTGTATTCATAGTCCTCGAATACAATATGCAGGTATGCAAGGGGTGGGGGGGGGAGAGAAGGCTGGCGGGCTGTGAGGGGAGAGAGACGGCTGGGGGTTGGTGAGGGGGAGAGAGACGGCTGGGGGGGGAGAGAGACGGCTGGGGGAGGATGGGGGGGAGAGAGACAGCTGGGGGGGTGGGGGGAGAGAGACGGCTGGGGGTAGTGGGGGGGAGAGAGACGGCTGGGGGGGGGGGTGGGGAGGAGAGAGACGGTGGGGGGGAGGGGGAAAGAGACGGCTGGGGGGGTGGGGGGGGAGAGGGACAGCGGAGGTTGGGGTGGGGGGAGAGAGACGGCTGGGGGGGGTGGGGGTGAGAGAGACGGCGGGGGCAGGGGGGAGGGAGCGAGAGACGGCTGGGGGGGGTGGGGGGGGAGAGGGACGGTGGGGGGTGGGTGGGGGGAGAGACGGGGTGGATGTGATAATATACAGATAGATAGAGATGGGGGGATATGAGAGGGACACAGACAGAAAAACACAGAGGTGGAGAGAGTGAGAGACACAGAGAGAAAGATATTTACCTCCTGAGGAGATAGGCCCCGAATGCGCGCGCTGCACACGCATGCACAGTACAAAAAACCCGAAAATATCGATATTTCGGTATATCTCGATATGAGCCCATCGATATATCTAAATCAGAAAATTTCCATATCGACGGACCCTAGTGTGTAGGCAGGAGTTTAGTTTTGTGGGTTGGGTTAAACACATGCAAAGGTATTTGCGCACCCTTAAGTTATATAGTTAACAAACAATGCATCCTTCAGATAAGATGTCTGTCATTCAGATGAGATGTTAACCTGTTACTGTCTTGACCCCTGACTGTTCAGCGCCTTGGTACATCTGCCGATGTGAAAGGTGTAATTTTGTAATTTTGTGTAATGTAATTTTGTTGTTGTTGTGTTGTTGTGGTCCTGTCTGCATGTTCAGTTGGATGTTAAACATCCTGCAGCACTACTTAAACAGAGAAGGAAGTTTCCCCTGACCAATAATTTCCCAAATAAAATTGGTTGCTCACTTCATGGATGTTTGTGGATACATTGCTATTCACAAATTGACTGTCGAGTTTGTTGACAAAATACACAGTCACTATACTTTACAGTATACATTATACTATAATTACAGTACAGTATACATATATACTTTACAGCTCTGTGAAACACTTTGAGATATTTTTCTAACATGAAAGGCACTATATCAAATGCAAGGATTATTATTGGAGGTTCAAGTCCTGACACAAATTCAATGGGTTAAAATGTCTGTGTGGTGGATATCGACTGTTCATTAGGTGAAACTCCTTCCTCCAGGTTCCTTATCAGTTTAATTTTAGTAAGGAGAATGTGAAGAACATTACCATCTTTTAAGGAACAAAACAAGATCCAATGGGAAGAATGCTTAAAATATGTTGAATAGAAGAGATAGAAGCAAAGAAGCTTAACGGTGTAGAATGGATGAAAAGTAAGTACAGTAACAGTAATAATAATCCTGCCATTCGATTTTGCACCTCATCATATTGATCAGATGTCTCAAAGTGCTTCACAGAATATACTTTAAAGTTAGTCGACTGTATGTTTTGTGGGTGAAGTACGAGGTGTCTGAATTAATAATAATAATTATCTTGCATTTGATGTAGCACCTTAACACGTCTCTGAGAAGTCTCAAACTGCTTCACAGGATATACTGTAAAGTGAATCGACTGTATATTTTGTTGGAAAAAAACCTCTTACTCTTACTCAAATGGAAAAGGTGCACGTCTGAATAATATGTCCTATAGGTGGGACATCGCCTTGCCTTGCATTTGCTACCCATTTGTGCTGGTGCTGGCAGCTGGAGATCTTCCTTATCCAAAGTCTTGACACAAGTATGTTTCCTGTTGATTTGATCTTCTTTTCAATGGCAAAGTGATGCGTTATGCAGTTAATTTTGGACAGTTCCCCCTTGAGTAGTCAAGCCATCAGAATCACTTTTTTCTTTTGGGTGACAGCTTAATTTTTAACTTGGGACAGAGGTGTCGAAAACCTGTGAACTTTGCCTGAGATGCATTAACATGTCAAACCACACAGCACCACGAGTTTCAAGAGCCAATCCACTAATGGTAAGATTTCAAACATTTGGAAACTTGCCTTTCTAATATTGTTAAGAAATGTAATTTAAAAAAGCCAATTGTTTGCACAAGCATATTAAATCAATCTAGCATTTTAGGAAGCTGTGAATCCTATTGCAGGATGGTTGAAATATTTTACATCCACCCTTTTTCCAAGCTTTGGATTTCAGTAGATTAAAAACATAAAAACAGCAATGACCATTCAGTGTATTAAGCCTGTTCCTCTAATTGATAAGATCAGGGCAGTGACTCCATCACTGTTCATTCTGTTCCCTTACAAATAATGTTCAATTCAGGAGTAACACTGATTCAAACGGAACATAGTTTAAATTTAATATTTTAATATTTTAATATTTAATAAATACATTTAATATTTGCATTTGCACAGCACACTGAATACGTCAGCACAGTCTGCATGCCATCTTGCACATTCTTGCAAGCCCGTGACAGAAGATCGTATTTTGCATAACAAAGGGCATGATTGAATTTGGGTTGCAAAGCGACTGATGAAATGGGCGGAATATTAAATGATCAGTCACTCTTTTATAATTAGTCCTGACACTCTGCAAAAGTTGAAGAAAAACCTTGGCAAATTTAGTAGTACTGTACATTTATTAATCCCATTATACTATCCAGGGACAGCTGTTCCTTAGTGGTGAAGATATTAGTCGCAATAAAATGAATTTTATTTACTGGAATCCAGATTAATTGGTATGAATTAAAATGATTACGTTTCTTTGCTCAGCATTTGCTCATTGCAACAAAAAAAGGCAACAATTTCAACCTGTCGTATTACTGCAACATCTCAATTTTCCCCCTAATTTCTAGTATTTGTTGCTGTGTATATTTATAAACTCCACAGAAACAAAGTTCTCTGAAGTTTTCTGATGGAAATTAGAAAAGGGAAACGTATTGTGACAAGTGCATTTTATACATGAATTATTGTTTTCTTGCTGCTGTCAGTGCAAAAAAAAGGGAAATAAAACAGGAAGAACTATATTTCTCAGGGCAAAAATGAGAAAGCATTCCATAATAGTGTTATCAGACATCTGTTTCAAACAAAACAGACAGCACTTGGTTACATAGAAATGCTGACAATATGGATTTTTTTAAACTTGTATTGTTTTCGCATTAATCCCATGAACAGTTCAAATAATACTGTTCCTGAGAATATTTCAACCAGGCTATTAAATGTTACATTGGTTACAGGCTGTCTGCATTAGTTATTTTAAAGTTTCATTTACAAGGCAGTAAAATTAGTGAATGATGTCTGCATCCCAGAGAGATTTCTTGTTTAGAGTGAATTTCAAAAGCATTTCTTGGCATGTTTTGACAGTGGTGTTTTTATAGTGCATCTTAATGCATTTTCCACTAATTATTGTCAAATCCAGCAACTTGTTTTATTTTGGAAAATGCACAGGCCATTTTACGTGCAGAAAGGTCACAGCAACAGACATGAAGTCAATTTTATCTGGAGGTGGTGGGAGGTAGATTAGTTCGTCAGGTCACCAGTAGAAACTTCCTTCTCTTTTCAAATAGAGCAGAGCTCACCCAATATTGCACGGAAATTCCTGACTCGACTCTATAGTGCTCATGTCCTGCCACGCTGCTTCAAAACATTTCCTTCAGACTCAACAGCAAAACGACAACAAAATTACGTGTACAGAGAGCCTTTCGCGTCGAGAGGACGTCTCAAGGCGCTGACTCAGGGGGTGAAATCAGTACCACTTATGCCAAAATGACGCCTGCCTACTGGATGTCCTGAATTTCAAGGCATAGTGTACACCATGGCTCCGTGTTAATATAAAGAGTGCTACTTTATATAGTTTGTGACCTGACGACAAAGGAATTGGATGGTATAAACTACATTTATACTGCACGAATACAAAGCGCATTGCTCTTTCCAGTGGTCTCAGGAGCAGCCCCTCTGGACTTCCTCCCGATGTGAAAGACGCTATACACATGTCATTTTGTTGTTATTGTTGTTGTTGAATGACACAGTGTTGCAGTGTAATTTGAACTCCCCACCTTCCCTCCCCCACCCCCACCCCCACTCCCACCTTATCGCCCTCTCCCTCCTGCTGAAATTACACATTGGGCTATGAATTGTTGCTCACTAAACCTGCAGCCTAAAAGCAATGCAAGAAATAGCCCTAAAGCCATTTTTTATTTGCAGTATGATTTGAATGTTGATCTTATAGCACTGCAGAATCCATATTAGCTACACAGAGGAATAACAGCTTGAGATTGGTACCTTTTTTAAAAATAATATTTGTATAATATTATGTAACATCACAATGTAAACATGCAAAGTAATGAAAATAATGGATTGACTTAACACCTAACAAGGCTAAGTCTGTCCTGAGATACATCTGGAAGATCTCTCAGTCTCTGTTTAAACATACTGCTGTACCCTCAGGCTGCCAAACACAGCCCAAACTCTGCTCGGTTCAATCCCACCAATATCTTCTGCTTTTGATTATTTCAACTAGTGTAGCTGCTTATTTTACTGCTTCTGAATAACATGTCTGTTGTTGCTAAAGAGGTCTGGTTGCTTGGGTCACGTTTGGTAACACTATTGTTTCCTGTGCCATAAAGCAATCATTTTTTTTAACAAAAAAGGCTGATTTCCCCATTGGTGGTGCAGACACAGATTTGGGTTCTTCAGTTTATTTAAACCGTCGAGAAGTCAAAGTTGTGAAATTTGTCCGTAATATCCATATCTGATCAAGATAGACTTTGCAAAAAAATAGTATTTGGAATAAGTGCTTCTTTTGGGTGATTCATAATTTTAAATTAAAAAATTATGTCATGAATAAACTTCACTCTGTTTTACGATGAAGACTATTATTATCATTAATTACAATAATAATCGTTGCGTTTGACTTAGCATCGTATCCTGTTGGCGAAATGTCTCAAAGTGCTTCATAGGATCTACTGTAAAGTGTAGTGACTGTGTATTTGCAGGTGGCCAATAATAATAACCATTTGATTAGATTTTTGGCACCTAGAACTTCAAACCACCCCAACATGCTTCTCAATTTATTGCTGTTAAGTGCAGTAATTGTAGGTAAACACAGCAACCAATTTGCATATTACTGTACATTGGGACGTCCTCCCGACGTGAAAGGCGCTCTATAAATGTAATTTGTTGTTGTTGTTGTTGTTACATGGTCCTCCCGTTTTTATCTAAGGTCCTTGAAAGAGTGGTTGCCTCCCAGCTCCGCTCTTTCCTCTCAACTCACTCACTCCTTCAACCCCTCCAATCAAGTTTCCGCCCTGCTCACAGCACGGAAACTGCCCTGGTCAAGGTTACAAACGACATCCTAACCGCCTGTGACCAGGGCTCCCTCTGCCTCCTCGTACTCCTTGACCTGTCTGCTGCGTTCGACACAGTCGTTCACACCATCCTCCTCCAACGTCTTTCCTCCCACTTCAACCTTCAAGGCACAGTCCTTGACTGGTTCCATTCCTACCTGACTCACTGCCTACATTTTGTATCTTCTAATGGTTTCTCCTCAAACCCCTGCACAGTTTCTCATGGCATCCCCCAGGGCTCTGTCCTCGGCCCCCTCCTTTACACCATTTACACAATCCCTCTGGGCGATGTCATCCGCAAACATGGGGTAAATTTCCACATGTATGCGGACGACATCCAACTGTACCTTTCCACCTCATCCCTCAACCCCCAGACCATCGATGTTCTGACAGCATGTCTGTCTGACATTGAGTCCTGGACGAGGGACAACTTCCTCCAATTGAACGTGAGCAAGACCGAGGCCCTCCTGATTGGCTCAAGCCAGCACCTCCGCACATCGGGCGCTGCCAGCCTCAACATCCAAGGCTGTACTCTCCACCTTACAAAGCCAATCAGGAACCTCGGCATCACGTTCGACCATAAACTCTCCTTCCTCTCCCACATCCGTGCCTTGACCGGCACCGCTTATTTCCACCTACGCAACATTGACAGGCTCCGCAACTATCTCACCCCCCACGCTGCCAAAACACTCGTGCACGCGTACATCACCTCACACTGGACTACGGAAACTCTCTCCTCGTCGGCCTCCCCAGCTCCTCCATTCACAGGCTGCAGGTCATCCAAAACTCTGCAGCCCATGTACTATCCCGCACCCGCCTCCGCAACCACATAACCCCCACCCTCGCCCGTCTCCACTGGCTCCCCATCCTCCAGAGGATCGAGTTCAAGATCCTCATCCTCACCTTCAAGGCCTTACATGGCCTTTCCCCGCCCTATTTAACCGATTTACTCTCCCCCTATAAGCCCACCTGGACGCTCTGTTCAGCAGGACGTGGCCTGCTCCAAGCCCCCCGCCCGAACCGCCCCACCATCGGAGGCCGGGCCTTCAGTTTCTCAGCTCCTACCCTGTGGATTTCCATCCCCCAATCCCTCCGCCTTGTTTCTTCCTTTTCCTCTTTCAAGGCCGGTTTGAAGACTTTTCTCTTCGACCGTGCCTTTTGTTCCCCCCCAAACTTTTCGACCTCCCCTACGTGTTTCACCCCTTCCCGAACACCCCCCTCCCAGCTCGGGTCACACACCTCCTGTGCAGCGCCTTGGGACGTCCTCCCGACGTGAAAGGCGCTTTATAAGTTTAACTTGTTGTTGTTGTTGTTGTTGTCGTACAAACAGCCATGAAGTGAATGACCATGTTTTTGTCTGGGATAAGACGTTCAACAGATTGCAGGAGAAACTCCCTTCTCTTTATGAATAGTATTGTGGGGTCCTTAAGGCAGGTGGGACTTGGGTTTAATATCTTACCCGGAAAGCAGCACCTCAGACAATGTAACTGCTCCCGACTTGTGATAGTGGACAATGAGTTTAAGTGCTGATAGGGGCTTGAACCCACCGTTTTCTGATTCAGAGCCACAAGCACTACCAACTGATACTGAAAGAAAAACAGGATAAATGGAATGTGTTATTCATCAGTTCTCTCTATAAAAACATATTGGTAGGTTCACAGTTTTTTTTTTGAAACGTGATTTATTGTTGATATAAAATGGTTCCAGTGCACACATTGAAATTCAACCAATCTGGTAAATTAATCCAACGCCTCTGCTTTCATATCAAAACGAGGTCCAACATCAGTAACAGAGAGCCACTAAATTCCCCTAAGGATGGTGTTGAATTGGAATGATTAACCCTGAACTGAATCCTTCTTTCAACGTTGCTGCACTCGGAGACGGATTCAAGACTTAATACCTAACCTTGACTATGACAAATTTTCTTCACTTTTACAAATATTTTTTTCTAGTTTTGATACTAGTATTACATTGGCGGTTCAATGTTCATTGCACAGCTGACAGTAGACAAACAGCCTCAACCTAGTAGGCCTAATTTTCTCAACTTGCACAAGCTCTGGAATTTCTGCACTAATAGATTATGTGGTACTTTCCACATTGAACTTTTAGTTTTTCCATTAGCAATCTGCTTTGGGATTTTCAGATGGATTTGAGCAGGCGTTAGTTAAAAAAATCAATAAGGATTTTACAACTGAAACCCAGCATTTACCTTACATCCCTTCAAACGCACAGCCCCTGCAAGGTCATTGAATCTTGCAGGACTGTCTTTATCTGACTGATGACTTATATTTATCGGAGTGTGGACAGCTTAGGGCTGCTGAGTGTTTAGTTGCATCTCAAGTTGTACTCATTTGGATTAACGGTCTGATTTTTTTCTTACTGGCCATAATATATAGTGAGTGATAGGCAGAAAGTTTACCCCAGTACTTTTGAGACTTTCCTGGTTGTAGAAAATAACAAAAGGAACAACACTTTGTTCCACTGAGTGAGTGGAGCTAAGCAAGGAATGGAATGGTGGGTTCGAGAAACCTGGTGTGGGAAAGGACACAGGCTGTACAGTTATCATTCCAAACATACCAGAGTTATATAATGCATCCTTTCTGATGATAATCCCAAATCTATATTGTGTGGAGTCCTGTAGCTCAGTGCTTTATAAGCGAGAGACCTGGGTCCGATTCCAGGCAGGGTGAACCCTTGGGTAAGTTTCTTTACTCCACATATCTGATAATCAACCCTCAAGAAAACAAAACAATAATAAATTGGTCATTTGAATCCACGACTGTTTGTGGGACACTGCACTGTGCATTCAGCTGCCACATTTCACCCACAAATATACAGACAATTCACTTTCCAGTATATTCTGTGAAGTGTTTTGAGACATCTGAAAGATGGGAAAAGTGCTATATCAAATGCAAGGATTATTATTATTATTTGGGATATAAACTAATTATCACAATAACAAGTAATGGCGAGGGGGACAAGACATGATGCTAACTCTATTTGCTTGTTAACCTGGTTACTGTGAGAATCTAATCTCTAGATATAAATTATGGCTGGCCAAAGGTCTAGGTACGACAAAATAAACCCAGGAGCATAGCAAGAAACAGTGTACAAATTTTTTTGAGGATCAAAGGAATCTCTGACATGTAGAGATGTTCAAATACTATACCTAGATATTTACACCGTAAGTCAGGGCGCACTTCATTGCCTCTTCCACAAGTTATTCAAAGGTGCTGTTAAATTGAGTTTGTTACTATAATATTATTAATAATTCTTGCATTTGACATAGCGCCTTATCACATAGTTGAGACAGCTCAAAGCACTTCATATGATATACAGGATACACTGTAGCAAAAATACTATTATTTTGACTGCACCATTTACTCATCATACAATATATAAATTGCACATGCCACTTATACTGTTTATACATCTCTATGTCTGATGTAACATTATGTAAATAATAATCCTGATACACTGGCAACTCACCAACTTTAATTTAACACGATCTCTTAACATCTAGGAGAACAAGAACAACGATACCTTGAGAACATCATGAAAGAGACCTATAGTTCAGTGGAGGAATCTTATAGTTCAGTGGTTACAGCACTCGCCTTGCAAACGAGAGACCTGGGTTTGATTCCTGGCATGGCGAAACCTTGGGTAAGTTTCTTTACTCCACATGCCCTCAAGAAAATAATAATAAAATTGATCACTTCAATCTATAACTGTTTGTGGAACACTGCTGTGTGCAATTGGCTGCTGCGTTTCACCCACAAATATACAGTCCATTCACTTTACAATACATTCTGTGAAGGGCTTTGATACACCTCGAAGATGTGAAAAGCACTATATCAAATGCAAGGTTTATTATCTATTATTGATCACCACTACATCGGAGTACAAACGGCTGTGAAGCTGTTTTACCCATGCTAAACTTAAACAGACAATATCCTCACTAAACACAGGGAAGGGGCATCAACTAATGTATGGTGATAACATCAAATTTTTTCCCCCCATGTTGAATTATGGTTAAAAACCGAAACAATAAGTCTATTGAAAGATTTTTCATTTTTATTGCTCATAAGACATGGTTAAATTGTTACTACAGTATATCCTACCTTTGTAGTGATGTATTTTCCACTCAGTTTCATACTGATTTGAAGTACTGTATACTTAGGTCTAGACTCAATTTTAAATGACACTTTTAGGACAGATACTGTACCAGGATCTTTACCTTTACTCAGAAGGTAAACAGTGATTGAATAGGTTGTCAGGATGTGTGTTTGAAGCCAGGACAGTGGACTCATTTTAAAAACCACTCAGTGCTGTGGTGGGGGTTTGGTAGGATTAATATTCAGGAAGGTTGAGATTGGATGGACAAATGATAGATGGGACATCAGTTTACCCTCTTATCTGCAGGACGACAACTACAAACAATGCAGCACAGCAGTGTAATGGAGTGTCAGCCTAGACGATAAGTCTTCTGTGGGGCTTGAAGCCACAACCTTCTGACTGAGAAGAGAGAGTGCTGTGCCAGGTTGAATTCCATTATGACACATATAATCATGTGGTGTGTGTCAATAATTAAATACCACATTACCACTGCCACCTACAACAGTATCCTCAGCAAGATTCACTTTCTAATAGATTTGCAAAAGATCAGTTTTTATTGAGTTCTCAATTTTTTTTAAAAAAAGAGTTCGCTTAAATGGTTACATATAATGTAAGAACAGTTTTAACTTCCTATTAGATGACAGTGAATGAAACTTAAACTGTGTTGTCAGTAAGTTAGTTTGAAATGTTAAAATGTCAAATAGCAATCTGCACAGTATTGCACAATTTTACAGCTGTTTCCCTCTTTTTCTTATTTCCTCCATCTGTTTTTTGTCTGTTTGCCTCTCTCTGCTCCACACAGCCCCGCCCCCATCCAACAACTTTCTCTTTTTCTCTCTATTTCTTGGTCACTCTCACTATCTCACATGAAGGCACAGGTAAGGTAAAGTAAATAAAACCTACCAGGCTAATAAAAGTTCAGGAGTCCTGGCAGAGCTCAACACTGGGCAAATTTCCTTACTCCTCACCTCTGTTTACCAGCCGTATAGGAACCCGGTTGTTAGTCAATTGGTGAATAGCTTTTCCAGGGGTAATGAATCTTTCAAGAAAAAAATGGTCACTCAATTCAAAACTGTTTGTGGGACAATGCAGTATGCAATTGGCTGCTATGTTTACAGTCAATTCACTTTAAAGTATATTGTGTCAAGCGCTAAGATCTTATCGTCATCTCAGATGGTCAGACATCTCAGGTAGTCAAAAATTATGCATAATTGTACTGGGGTGCAAGTATCTAAAATGAAATGGAAGAGCCTCGAGGTGCACTAAGCCAAGCTCCATTCTATTCCCAACTTTTGTTTTTGACCAAAATGTTTGACTGTACCTCCACAGTTTTGGTGTTGGTGGGAGAACTCACCGGCTTTCAATGGAACATCTGAAAGTAAGTTGCCATTGTGTTTTGACATCAGGGGTAAGAATGATTTTGAAATTCCTTGTTATGTCAATCATGTTGGACACATGATTATTGATAACATGGAAAAGCAGTGCTTGGGGAATGCTGCATTGTCAGTGTTGGTTTGAATAAGACACTAAATCGAGGCTCCCTCCTGACTGTTCGTTCTTCCCTTTGGGTCTTGAGTTGAAAACATATGCAATTTCTCTTTGGCGAGTTTAACTAAAGACATTTTGGTTCACAAGATATGCATTGCATGAAATGCTTCACATGATGACTTCCTGCTGGTTAAGATGCTTATCATTGTATCATTTAACCTTCAGAGTGCAGGTAGTGTCTCTGTACATTGGCTATTTCTGTAGGTTTTCAGCCCACATATTATGAATCTACAAACCTTTTACAATAATCTAGAAACTCAAATATCAATAATAGACTTATTTCTGAATTATAATTTACAAAAATTATGATTCCATTCCTGCAAATCTGCAGTTGTGTTTCATATAGATCATATAAGCTAATGTCACCACTTTGAAAATCAGTTCACAAACTCACCATTATACATTCCTGGAACATATTCATCTTCAATACTATATTCAGTAGATAGACTTTGTTATTATCCTGAGAATCTCTTTTATGTCAGCGTTGATAAAAAGCCATCCTTAATATTGGGAATAAAGTTACGAATACAACCACAACAACAAACAAGATTACAATTATAGAGCGCCTTTCACATCGGGAGGATGTCCCAAGGCACTGAACAGTTAGGTCAGAACCTGAGCAGGGTGGGAGGGTAGGGGTAGGGTGATGGAGAGTAGGAAAGGGGGGAGAGTTAGGAATGCAGCAGAAGGCACGGTCGAAAAGGAAGGTCTTGAGACCAGCCTTTAAGGAGGAAAGGGAGGCAGCGAGGTGAAGGAATTGTGGGATGGAGTTCCAGAGTGTGGGGGCAGAGGCTGAAAGCCCGGCCGCCGATGGTAGGGCAGTGCGGGCGGGGAACATGGAGCAGGCCAGAGCCTGCTGAACGGAGGGGACGGGCAGGCTGATAGGGAGACAGCAGGTCGCAGAGATAGGCGTGGGCAAGGCCATGAATGGCCTTGAAAGTGAGGATGAGGATCTTGAATTCGATCCTCTGGGGGATGGGGAGGGTGGGAGACAGGAGAGGGTGGGAGTGATGTGGTCGCGGAGCCTAGTTCAGGAAAGTACATGAGCTGCAGAGTTCTGAATAATAATCTGCAGCTTGTGAAGGGAGGAGCAGGGAAGGCCAATGAGGAGAGAGTTCCCGTAGTCGAGCCTTGATGTGATGAATTCATGAACAAGTGTTTCGGCAGCATGGTGGGGTGAGGCAGTGTCAGAGTCTGGCAATGTTGCGGAGGTGGTGGAAGGCAGTACCAGTCATGGCGCGGATTTGGTGGAAGAAGGACAGTTCAGGGTCAAACAAGATGCCCAGATTCCTGACTGACTTCGAGACATGGAGAGTAAAGCCTTGGATGCTGATGATGCCAATGCCTGAGGTGTGGAGGCACTGACGCGAGCCAATCAGGAGGGCCTCAGTCTTGTAGACATTTAGTTGAAGGAAGTTGTCCCTCGTCCAGGACTCAATGTCGGACAGACACGCAGTCAGAACGCCAGTAATCCTGGAGTTGAGGGTGGAAGCGGAAAGGTAGAGTTGGATGTCATCCACATACTGATATCCGAATATTGATCTAGTGGAGTTCTGTAGCTTAGTGGTTAGAACACTCGCCTCACAAGCGAAAGGACCTGGGTTTAATCCCCAGCAATGCGAAACATTGGGCAAATTTCCTTACTCCACACACCTATTTAGCCATAAATAGAAACCCGATTGTTAGTCGGTTGGTGGAACCCTTTTTCTGCCCGTGGGTAATAATTCCTTAAAAATAAATAAAAATAAGATTCAGTCCACAACTGTTTGTGGGACATTGTTGTATGCAATTGGCTGCCACATTCCTCACACAAAATATATAGTCAACTTTATAGTATATTCTGTGAAGCGTTTTGAGACATCTCAAAGTCGTGATAAGGCACTATATCAAATGCAAGAATTATTATTATGTACTCAATAGTCAAACAACAACACCAATAAAACAACATAATTACATTTGGATAGTGCCTTTCACATCAGGAGGATGTCCCAAGGAGCTAGACCATCAGTGTTTCAGATAATATTAAATATTTTAACGGAGATACAATATCAAATTATGTTTTGTTTATTCAGTCACTGTTGTAAATAGTTACATAACTTGAGAATACATTTTGTTTTCCCTTTGTGTTCATGTTGATGATAATAATACTTGCATTTGTTATAGCACTTTTCACATCTTCTAGATGTCTTAAAGTGCTACACAGAATATACTGTAAAGTAAATTGACTGTATATTTGTAGGCAAAACGTGGCAGCTAATTGCACACAGCAGTGTCCCACAAACAGTTGTGGATTGAAATGACCAATTTTTATTATTGTGTTTTTTTTGGACGGATTATTATTAGGCATTTAGAGTAAGGAAACTTGCCCAAGGTTTCGCCCTGACCTGGCTGGATTCGAACACAGGTCTCTCATGCTTGTAAGGTGAGTGCTCTAAACACTGAGCTACAGGAGCTCCACAATGTCGTGAAAGTGACAAACCAAGTCTGGGTTTTGGACCGTCCGCTCAACCAGTTTTTGTTTGAAATTTTCACAAGTTAAGACTGAATTATTTCATTGTTGTATTGTGCCAGTTCACATGCAGTTGTATTATTTCCTATTAACCTTTTGTTTAACTTTTCCAAAAGAGTTTCCATTGTCCTCGCCCTTAGTCAGCTGCTCTTGCTCACTGGTCCCACTATTTAATAACAAAGGATATCCTTCTCTTTCTGTTACTGTTGATCTTGTGAAAGCAAATGCTGTTTTGGCTACTTCTCTTCCAGTACACATCCAATGTATTATTTGGCTATGTGTTATGTACATGATCAGTCCTTGAGAACAGAATCAGATCTAAAGTGTGATCTTGAGAACAGAATGGGACCTAAAGTATGATATTCACAAATTAGATTATGCTCATTATTCGCATCTTCCAGATTGCGAAAATTGCATAACATAGAAAATGGTGCATCTCAAATCCCAACCCAGCAAAGTCCAAAGAAAATGCTCGGCTTCAGAATGAACTGCTGTGAACCTTCATTTATTCTACTTTTTATGCTTACTGGATGATTGCATTGTAAACCAACCGTAAAGTATCACAAATCATAACTTGTGTTATGTAACACATTAATTTGCCAGAAATATTGCTAAAGATAGAAAATAATGTCCAGTTTTGTACTGGAGTATTCCACAAAATTCTAGAATATTTACGTTTTTCATAGAAATAGTAGTTAAGGACCATTAAAGTATAATTGGACAGGCGCTGATGAAGGTATAGAATAGAGTTGCGCAATTAGAATTTGCTAAAGTCAACTTGGCTAAGACAGAGTCTATGAGAAAGTTCACCCTAGGTTTTCAAGTCATTCCACATTAGAACAATGTCATGTTAGTATGTTTGCAGAGTTTCTTAAACACAATGCAATGCTGAACCCAGCAATGTAAATACACTCTTAAAAACAATTTATTACATTGCCTAATGCTTGAGACTGTGTAAAGTAAATGACATGTGCGTGTAAATAGATTATGAAGAATTAAGCCCATTAAAGGGTTATAGTCATCAAAACCTATCTAAAACTTTTAGAGTATGCAAATAAAGTACTGAAAGAATGGGCCTGGATTGAACTCTACCGTTTATGCATCCTTGTTAGAAGATATGTATTCTATAATGCGTTGATCTGCTGCAAATACAAGATTTTAGATTTGTTAAAAACCTTGCACAATGTAATTTGCCAGAAATATTTCTAAAGATAGAAAATAATGTCAAAACCAGTATTGGGGAATACTATGGCTACTGTTCGCATTGGTTTTACTGATAAAGATGATACTGTCCAGATTTACTGCCACAATGTCACATATCTACTCCTCAAATGTTGGCACCATTGCAATTTGTTTCTTAAAATAGCAGTTCTGAAAATATGTTTATTCCTATCTCACCAGAGGGGCACTTACCACTGTTTTTAGCTCTAAAACGTCAATGTCGGTGAATTGTACAAACAAATTTAGTGATATGCACACAACAGGCTGAGGGTAAGGCAGCCCTTCAGTAATGCAAATTGGTTGCTGTGTTCACTCATAAAATACATAATCACTACATTTTACAATAAATCCTGTTTGGTGCTTTAAGATATGCTCTATCAAATACCAATTATCATCTTTACAATTGATATAGTGCCTTTTATGTCGGGAGGATGTCCCAAAATGCTTCAAAGCATTTATTGTAAAATGTTGTGACTGTGTTTTGTGACCGAACACTGCAACCAAATTAATAAGGATAATTATAGTATGTTCGACACTGAGATCCAAAGAAATACTGAAGGGGTTGAATGACATTCAGAATTACGCGGAAACTCACAAAAGTATACTTCCGCTTTAAAAGTAACATTTTAAATACCATACATAGCAACAAAAACAAACAAAAATAAATTGGTAATTTCAATCCACAAATGTTTGTGGGACAATACTATGTACAATCGGTTTTTGCGTTTCACCCACAAATATACAGCCAATTCACTTTACAGTATATTCTGTGAAGCGCTTTGACAAAGTGCCTTATCTTGAAGACTTGATAAGGCACTATATCAAATGCAAGGATTATCATTAAATTGTGATAATTTTGTAAAACAATTGCTAAAGTTCAGCAGCACATAACAATTAATGTTCCTGATCCTCTGCTTGTACTGATTTTTGTCAATAAATTCCAAATTTTCAAACAAATATTCCCTAAAAAATTGCTGCTCACTGAAATATGAGAAACTTTATCTTATACACTGAGTGTAGTACCTTCTTTCCCACCTACAGCTCCACTACATTGAGTGACCAATTCTCTTAAATAGGCTGTTGCCGTCAATTACCTCAATAGTCCTAGCAATGAGATGGTAGTGTTCCATGACTGGTGTTTAATCGAACCTGTGTTGTCTTTCCCAAGTGAAGCGCAACAGTCCTCTGTCCTTTGACAACATTCTTATGAAAATGCCTTGTGTTTATATGTTTTTTTAATAAACAATTAACCAATTTAATGGTGGGAAATTGGTGAAAATATTTTCATTCTTGTTATATCTTTCATCTTGTCTTCTGCTTGTTTCTTGCAGTCTCCATTAGTGGTGCATCATTTCATAATCAATGGAAAATAACCTCTGTGTTTATTCCATTAATTAGAGAACCATTTAGAAGGTCACATAAATAGGAAATGCTTTTAGTAAAAGGGCAATAGGCATGTGGAACAAACTATCAGCACAGGTGGTGGAACAAGGAACTCCAAGGGTTTCATAAAGGAACTAGTCAAGTTCCTGGAAATTAAAAGGATTCAGAGTTATTGGATGATGACATAAATGCGTTATAATAATATTAATAATCCTTGCATTTGATGTAGCCTCTTATCTGGTTGTTGAGATGCCTCAAAGCACTTCACCGAATATTCTGTAAAGTGGATTGACTGTATTTTTTGTTGGCAAAACCTGTCAGCCAATTGGCTTCAGCCGTGGCCCACAGGCAGTTGTGGATTGAAGTCGAATTTTTTTTTAAGGATTATTACCCCCGCCAATTGACAAACAACTGATTTCAACTGATTCCTCGATAACTAGAAGCATATGGAGTAAGAAAACTTCCTAAGGTTACGCCCCACCCGGGAATTAAACCCACTTGCAAAGCGAGTGCTCTAACCACTCCACTACAGGATGTTGAAGGAACCTTTTGGGAAGTTCATTGGCTGTGCTGGTCAGATCAATGACCTACTCTCACTTGAAACATGCAGTGGAAAAATTAACACATCAACTAATCTGTGGCTGAATTGGAGTAAACTCCCCGAATATTTTTCTGAATGGCTATGAATTGGAATATCAGCCTAGACAATGAACTCAAAGCAAAATGTGAAGGATTTTTTTAATGTACTCGATATGTGACCAATATTCTATTGAGTGAAAGTTAAGCTTGAGTAGCCATATCCTGGCTCTGTGCACACTATTGCAGAGGTCATTTGCTCTAAGGACAGAATACTGTGTATCTATGAGATCTCTGAAGCACTCACTTAAAGTTGATTCCAACCTAGTTCAAAAAGTTATAAAGCCATCAAGGATGGCTCCTCGGAGACTGAAACCCGTTGAGAGAGTGCAGCTGTGAGAGTGTCCACTTGGGAAGCTCCCAAGCAACAAAGTGTCTCTTGGCAACAGTTTGTTCCACTGCAGCCAACGCCTCCTGCAATACAACATGGACCAACTGGATGGAACCTTTATGTTTTCCAGGCTCCATTCATTATATGATGTGCATTGAAGCCACAGTATCATGGACATCCTCTTATTTCTTGCTCTGTGATTGTGAGTGTTACCTTTCATTGACCATTTGTTTTCACTTTCAACCACACTACACAGTGGTTAGAAAAACTCGCTTTGCAAGCCAGAGACCTGGGTTCAATTCCAGGCAGGGCAAAACCTCGGGCAAGTTTCCTTACTCCACACACCTGATAATAATTCCTTGAAAAATACATTAATTAATTATTATTAGGCTGTGAGCAATTGGCTTCCGTGTTTCGCCCACAAATATACAGTTAATTCACTTTACAGCATATTGTGTAAAGCATTTCGAGACATCTAGAAGACATGAAAAGCGCTATATCAAATGCAAGGATTATTAGTATTGTTATTATTGCTCCCTCCAGTGCATGAAGAATTCTTCTGTATGGGTGAAATTGACTGAGAGGTGAGGGATTATTTCTTGCTAGGATTTGGAGATGCAATTCTGGCTGCAAGATTGTTTGTGTGTGATTTAAATCCTGACTGTGCTGACCTTCAGAAAGTTCTGATGAAGATGAAGTAAAGGTGACAAACAGTATCATTTTAAATACTTATCATCTCATTTATCCACCGAGGGTCAAGTCAGATATGTTCACGTCGAACAAGGTGAATCTACCATTGAAAAACTAACCATTGGAAATACCAAATCTGGCAACACACACTGAAACTGCAATAACCACATGAACAACTTGAATTTATATAGCACCCTCCACGCCAGACGGAATCTTAGAGCGCTTCACAATAGTGGAGCCCGGAGTTGAGTCAGGATGTGGCTTTAGAGCAACAAGCAATGATGATAACAATCTATCCATTCACCAATCTATCCATCTAATATTTTTATTCATTCAACATTGTAATGCACATAGCCAATCCATGGCATAAAAGAATCATTGTGCCAAGATACTGCCACTTCCATTCTGTGGCCATTTAGAAACACAATTGTACGACAGCCTCCTCCACCGTACAACATCTGCTTTTCTCTTGCTGTGGTAGATTCTTGGTTATATGAGAATGTACCTTTTCAGCTGTATTTGCACAATGGTCTCTTTTTCTGATCTCTCCCTCGTATAGTGTGAGTGGGGTTTCCAGGCAGCATTGACTAATGTTGAAGGAGGTGGTTCCGAGAGACTTAATTTAAGACTTGATTTAGGAATTCTCCAAAACTCTGCAAAATAGTTAGGACAGTGATAGTTAGGGCTAAGGCCATGAGAAATGCTTTAGTGTTTTTAAAACTGGTTTAAATGCCATGCCTTTGACCCCCTTGCTGACTGGCACGCACAAACGTGAAACTGTATCAATTGCAGCCCAGAGTTTGCGGTTCATCAAAAAATTCTGAAGTATCGTGCACTGTAATGTATTTTACAGTGAATGTACCAGTGAGTTTACATTCCTTTAGATATACTATATTTACACCTTGTGTCCAATCTGCTCCCACTTTTGGGGTCAGAAATAGAAAGCACTACCCATTTGTGGAATGAAATACACACTATTCAGTTCAGGGGTACCTGTGTTCTGGTATTGTGTGGATTTCCATAATCTTTTTTTCTCTCAACTAAATCCCATGCAGAATCATTTTACTGATGTTTGAAGTTCTGCTAATCAAATAGAAACACCAAAGGAAAATGCAATGTGTAATATGATTACATGTAGGTCATGGATAATTTCATAAACTAACTGAGTACATTTGATCTGGGATCTTTAGAAATCAACCTACAGCAAGTCAGTAGGTGAAGAAGCAGAAGTATTTCTTGCTTTGAATCCTGTGAATACATTCAATCCTTTCCCTTTCGAACTGGATAAAATGACACATCATGCCCTGGGATAGGAGAAGTCAGTTATAACTTCCCTTGGAATGAATTCTCCTGATACAACGAACAACAAAATTACATTTATAGAGAGCCTTTCACGTTGGGAGGACATCTCAAGGTGCTGAACAATCAAGGGTTGAGAACCAAGCAAGGGGGTTTGGTGGGGTTGGGATGAGGGGAGACAGAGAGGTGGGATGGCAGTTGAAGGCGCATTTGAAAAGGAGGGTCTTGAGACAGGTCTTGAAGGAGGCAAGGGAGGAAATAAAGTGGAGGGGACTGTGGGATCGAATTCCAGAGTGTGGGGGCAGAGAAGCTGATAGCACGTCCACCGATGATAGAGTGGGTCGGGCGGGAGACATGGAGCAGACCGGAGGCTGCTGAATGGAGAGAGTAGGGGGCAAGGCCATGGATGGCCTTAAAAGCGAGGATGAGAATCTTGAATTCGATACTCTGGGGATCGCCTCACAAACCGCCAGCAGTATATCTGCACAAATGGTTTTTCCTCCCGCACTCACCCAGTTACCTGCGGGGTACCCCAGGGATCCATCCTTGGCCCCCTCCTTTTCCTCATCTGCACTCTTCCTCTTGGGGATGTGATCCACAGACATGGGGCACAATTCCACATGTACGCGGATGACACCCAACTCTATCTCTCCACTTCACTTTGTGACCCCCAGTCCCCAGATGTTTTGTCAGCCTGCCTTTTGGACATCAAGGGCTAGATGAGCACAAATTTCTTGCAGCTGAATGTTGACAAGACGGAGGCCATACTCCTTGGCTCTCGTCAACGTCTCCATTTGCACGGCTCTCACCTCCTCCACCTTCCCGGCCTGCCCCTAAAACTCACCGAACCTGTGCGCAACCTTGGCATCAGGTTCGACCCCCAACTGTCCTTCCTCCCCCACATCCGGTCCATCACCAGCACTGCCTTCTACCACCTCCGACGGATCGCCCGTCTCCGGCAATACCTCACCTTAAAAAACGCCGAAACCTTGGTCCACGCCTTTGTCACCTCTCGGCTGGACTATTGCAACGCCCTCCTCGCCGGTCTCCCCTCCACCACAATCCACAAAATCCAGCTTATCCAGAACTCTGCCACTCACATACTCACCCGCTCTAAGCTTCGCTCCCCCATTTCCCCAATCCTTGCCAGACTTCACTGGCTCCCTATGCCAGAGAGGATCGACTTCAAGATCCTCACCCTTGTTTGCAAATCCCTCCACTCCTCTGCACCCCCCTATCTCTCTGATCTCCTCTCCCCACAACCCAGCACCCGCTGCCTTCGTTCCTCTGGGTCTGGCCTCCTCCATGTCCCCCGAGTCCTCCGCTCCACCCTCGGCGGCCGTGCCTTTAGCCACTACGCCCCGAGGCTCTGTAACTCCCTTCCTCACTCGCTTCGCTTCGCCCCCTCTCTTCCCTGTTTCAGGTCACAGTTGAAGACCATTCTCTTCGACTGAGCTTTTGGTCACCTTCCTGCCCCAGGTCCTGGCTCGGTCCCGGGATCTGCTACTGTGAAGCGCTCTGAGATGCCTTCTGGTGTTGTTGTTGGATGGGGAGCCAATGGAACTTATTGAGGGTTGGAGTTACAGGGTCGTAGAGTCTGGTGAGGGAGAGGACACAAGCTGCAGAGTTTTGGATGATCTGCAGTTGTGAATGGAAGAGCTAGAAAGGCCGATGAGGAGGGAGTTTCTGTAGTCAAGCTTTGATGTGACGAATGCATCGGTGAGAGTTTTGGCAGCCTGAGGAATAAGGCAGTAGCGGAGTCTGGCAATGTTGTGTCAACATGTCAGCATGTTGATAGTGCTGGTCATGGTGCAGATGTGGGAGAGAGGACAGTTCAGAGTGAAACAAGAGACCCAGGTTCCTGACTGGCTTCATGGTTGGTAAAGCTGATAAGGGACTATAAAGCTCTTTCAGAAGTCCTCCCGACATGAAAGACACTATACAAATCTAAATTGTATGATTTCCATTGTGTTGTATCCCCGGCTGGGTGACCAAAGTGTTGGTCATCCAGTGTGCTACAGATCTATCCTCAAGCCAACACCCTAATGTATAGGATAATGTATAATATAAGGTGGACCTTCAGCCACTCTGCCCCCAACCTCTGGAATTCCATCCTGCAGTCTCTCCGCCTCGCCCCCTCCCTAGCCTCCTTCAAGTTCCACCTGAAGACCTTCTTCTTTGACAGTCCTGTTGGTCACCCTAAATCCCCTCCTTTCCCTTCACCCTCCCCGACCTCCAGCTCGGGTCTGAAATATTTTCAAATACAATATTTAAAATCAAGACCCACGTGGAATTTTCCCCCCTTGATTGTATTTTTACCCTGTTATATTCTGAATTCAACCTAATGACTAAAAATTATATTTATATAATCATTTTTTCAGAGAGTTATAATAATATCACCTACAACTTGTATCAAACGTGTATTAATGAACGCAAATAATGCTTTAAAAAATTCCGCAATATAACCAAATAGGAAATATAATTTGGTGAACAGGTTTAATCCTGGTTTTTATTCAACTTTTACCACTTTTGTGGCATTGTAGGAGAGATACAGATATGTAAAAATACACAATTGTTTAGCCCACAAAATATACAATCAATTTACTTTACAATATATTCTGTGAAGCGTTTTAATAATAATAATAATAATAATCCTTGCATTTGATATAGCGCTTTTCACATCTTATCGACATCTCAAAGCGCTTCACAGAATATACTGTAAAGTGAATTGACTGTTTATTTGTGGGCGAATCGCGGCAGCCAATTGCGCACAGCAGTGTCCCACAAACAGTTGTGGATTGAAATGACCAATTTTATTATTGTGTTTTTTTTTGAGGGATTATTATTAGGCGTGTGGAGTAAGGAAACTTGCCCAAGGTTTCGCCCTGACCTGCCTGGATTCGAACACAGGTCTCCCCAGCTTGGTCTCCCCAGCCTGCAAGACAAGTACTCTCACCACTAAGCCACAGGAGTTTTGAGATGTCTTGAAACATTATATGGTGCTATATCAAATGCAAGGATTAATATTAAATGCAATGGGTAATCTTATATGCAGTGATATGGCAGGGGAACACGCCATGCGGCCCAAACAGTCTGTGACGCAGACTCATACGCACTACATATAGACTACATATGCAGAACTTGTAAAATAAGAATGTTAGTTTATTAACAGCCCCTGAAGCAATATGAAGTGGAACAGTGGGTAGCATAAAGGTGGCCTTAAAGGAATATATCACATTTGAAGTTTATTTTACTTCCCCTACTTAAACTACCCCTAAATCAAGAATCTTCTGTGGTTTGTGTCAGAACTTGAGAATTAGAGATGAACAAATGTCAGGAAGTGACAGCCAGTTTCAGGATGAGAGAAACTGTTTTTTTTAACTCTAGCAAGCAGCTCAACTCCAGACTTTCACACTCAGCATTTCTTAGATTTGTTTTGTACATTTTACAGCATAACCATTCAATCATAGTGGTAGGACCACTATCAGGAAAAAGTTCCGGTCAGCATTAAATACATTGTCTTTGGAGAAAATAATAATCCTTACATTTGATGCAACACCTTATCATGTCTCCAGACATCTCAAAGTGCTTCACAAATACATGTCGGCTACTAATGGGATATTTTCCCATTGTAATCGCAGCCAGCACAGTGCAGGACAATCACTGAAATGTTTATTCATAGACTTTGCAGTATTGATAGACTTTGCAGTATTTGCAAAAGAAAAACGAATCTTAAAGTGGGTGACAATTGTAAGGAATTTACCAAGTAACACTTTTCAGAAAAAAAATCTTGATCTTTTTCACATTCTTCTGCTTTCACATTGACGTTTGTATTTAAAATAGCCAATCTCAACAATTTTATCAACAAAAACTGAAATCGCTGGGAATACTCAGCAGGTCAGGCAGCAGTTATGGAGAAAGTAAAAAGAGTCAACATTTCGGGTCCATGACCCTTTGTCACAACCTCAAGAATTCTAGTTTGATCTGAAATTACATTTAAGTACATTGTGCCTTTCATGTCAGGTGGATGTCTCAAAGCACTGGAAAGTCATGGATTTGGAGACCCGAGTTTGGGATTGAGATCAGATAGGGTGGAGGGCAGGTGGGAGGCTGGAGGCAGAGTGGAAGAGGAGGGTATTCAAATGCGCCTTGAAGGAGGCAAGGGAGGGAATGAGATGAAGGAAATGTAAGGTGGAGTTCCAAAGGCTGGGGGCAGAGAAGTGAAGGCTCGACCGCTGATGTTGGTTTGCTGAGCAGCGAAACATTACCTAACATCTTTATGCTTAGGTCCACAGTGCAAATATGCTAGCAGTTTATAATGAAGTTATATTAAAAATGTTGATAAGATTCCTGCCACTGGTACTGTGTGAAGCTCACGTCAATGTGATTGTCCAATAGACAGATGGGAAAAGGGAAGATTTTGAATTCTCGATTGAAGCAGTATCTGTCCAGCTCCTTGGGACGTCTTCCTGATGTGAAAGGTGCTATACAAATGTAATGTTGTTGTTGTTTCAATAACAGAGATTTGTTTATTGGAACAAGTATCCAATTCAGAACTTATTGGAGATGCAGGATGGGAATTTGTCAGGGATCTATAATTGATACAATCAGATGACCTTCACAAAGAGACAACAGCATTGCCAGGCCATAAACTCTCACGATGTTGAATAAGTCAATTGATTCATTGTTGAATGACCCAGTCATAGGTGTCCCATTCTATTTGCCAACCTTTCTCTCCTGGGATTCAAGTACAAACATATTCTAGTATTAAAAAACTGCAGAAGTAATTTGTTGTTCCATATAAAATAGTAAATGAAATAAAATCAATATTACCTGATAAACTGCGCAATCATTCCCAATTTTCAAACATAGATTTCACCATTTAAAAATTTAATTCTGTAGTAACAATAACTCTCTCCTGTTCTCATTGTTTTCAGGCCAAACACTGACCTTTCTCAATATTATGTGAATTGTCAATGCATAGAATAAAAGACAAAGTAAATTTAGGACTGGGTATAATGAGCAGCATTGTCAATGGATGCTGAAAATAATCAAGTGCCTAAGGGGTGATTCATAGTTACTGATGTATTCATACAAAGGCTCTCTCTTATTAAATAAATACTAGATCCATATCCCACAAAATGTTGGCCTTGTGATTCTTAATTATAACCCAAATATGCTGGGTCATCTGATGTGGGAAAAATGAATCAAATGTTCTCATGATCCTGAGCTTTATATTTAGAAATTATAAATTTATAAATATAGGTCCATATGACAGGTCCATGACGTCACCTAATGATAATTTCCCTGAAGATAAGACCTTGCAAAGAAAACATAAGCACTGAGCTACATCTAAGAGCTGGTGACTGTGGCTGACTCCCAGGCTGATCTGTAGTGACCAAAAACTGGACGTCCTCCTGACGTGAAAGGCTTTATACAAATGTAATTTTGTTGTTGTTGTTGTTCCTGATTATCAACCCTACCAATGAGGATTCCTTGTACTTTACCACTCAAATGCCAAGTTGGGTCATTTGAACTTGTAGCACACTGCAGTGTTGGAGGTGTCATCATTTGGAAGAGCCTTTTTGATATGTAATGTGCCACAAAAAATACATGGACTCTTTGCATGAATCAGCAATGCCATCTGCTAGACATCTACCTCCTTGTTCCTTCCCAGGCCTAGAAGCAAGGAATATTAAGAACTAAATAAGTATATATTCATATCCTTCATGTCACTCTCTTATGAATTGACTCGCTGGGAGTCAATCAAGTACCATGCATAAACTATATGTAAATACACATGTAGAGAGGCGTAATTGGCTGCCACGTTTTGGCCACAAAATAATCAGTCAATTTGCCTTGAGGACTTGAAGGAGGCTAGGGTGGGGGCGAGGTGGTGGAACTGTGGAATGGAGTTCCAGAGTTTGGGGGCAGAGTGGCTGAAGACTTGCATGCCAATGGTGGGGAGGGTGGATTGGGGGACGTGGAGCAGGCTGAACCCTGCTGAGCGGAGAGGTCGGGCAGGTTGGTAGGGGGTTAGGAGGTTGCAGAGGTAGGGTGGGCAAGGCCATGAAAGGCTTTGAATGTGAGGACCAGGATCTTGAATTGATTCTTCTGGGTGATGGGGAGTCAACGGAGTTGGGTGAGGATGGGGGAGATAGGGTCATGAAGTTTGGAGCAGTAGAGGACACAGGCTGCAGAGTCCTAGATCTTAAAGATATGAAGGTGCTTTAGCAAATACAAGGATCATTACATTATTACAACTGCCTTTAGTTATGCAATTAACAACCTTTTAATTGATTCTTAATTACTTAATTAAGAGCACATGTAATTCCTTCCCTGCACATGTTTCACCAATTGCCAAAATGGACTCCACCATTGCTTTTCCTTTACAGTTGAGGAACATGACCTTAAGGAGTACATCTGAGAAAAAAAAACTCTATGTAACAAGAACTGTCCTTTGTTTAATTTCTGTGTCAATATAATTTACACAGAAGGAAAAAGGTGGTGTGCATTGTATTGTACCAGTGGCAGAACTGTACTCCCTTGTAACATTTTCTGAATTCTTTCACATTGATTAGCTGCTCTGTGGCCTTCTCCAGTGACTTGACTTTAAACTCATAAATTTCAGCATGTAAACTGAGCTCCAGCCGTGTTGTTAATCTTCTGGGAGACTCAGGTATACCTTCTAGTCTACAAACCTCTCAGCCTGGAGCTCCAACTGCATATTATTTGTGCATGACTAAATAGTAAGTCAGTAATATCGTCAGAAAACTAACGTGGATGAAAATGGGACAACAGGTGCCTTTGGCTTCCTTAAAGTAGTTTGTCTTAAGCGATGGCTAGTATACTGAAAAGTTCTGCAACTCTAAGCCCTAAACGGGTAGGGTGGACAAACAGCAGGAAGCTTTCCAGACAGCACTCACAATGGCAAGCTATGTAGTTTTAGGTGGTTAAACACCTCAACACACTTCTGGGCTCCTTAACCTTGGCTCTCACCAATATGCACCCAATGCTATCTGGAACTAAGTAAGCAGGGATGTCCATTTACTGTTTGTTGAACTTGTATTTGGTGAGTTTTCTGCCATTCATAACTTAATCCTGCTTCTGTCACCAAAACTGAAGCTATTTGACCCACCTGAAGGAATAAGTCTTAAGACTGGGTTCAATTGAAATAAAAAAAATCCAATTTAATTTAGTGATTTTATTTTTCAATCAACACAATAGTTCCATACAGCTGTTTGCACTAAAAGTACATCCATGTGCTTTGAGGACAAAATCAAGAGTATCAATTCACTTGTGCTAAAGACGAAGGTATTAGATCATTTGATGCAGTTTCACTCCATGAAAAATGAGAGACTGCCCACGTTTAGTAACCACAAAGCTTCCCCCCCACCCTCTAATACTGTGTCATGAGAACATGAGGCACAGGCAAGTAGGAATGAGAAACAGCACTTCAGAGAACTCTGCCTTTGACATCCATGTTCAAAGTCTGCACAGCCCACTTCCATATCCCTCTTACTCATTGCAAAGCATTAAGGACATTAATGCAGAATTTGGAATTTGTTCATCTGCTTTCTGAATGTTTCATTAAAATTATTTCCCTTGCTACGTGACAGTTCACTCTATAAATTAACAATTGTTATGTAAGAAGAAGTTACTTTGTGGAAATATATTTAACTTGCAGTTTCATTTGTTTATGTAGTACTTTAGACTAATTCCGATCAGATGGTTCTGCAAACTGAAGCTCACCATGTCTACACTAATTCCTTTGAAGATCTTAAGGACTTGGATTATGTCCTGCATCTCAGTCTCCTTTTCTTCAAGAATAGTACAAGTTCCTTTAGTCCTTCTTTCTAGGTCATTGGTCTAATACCTAAAACTATTGTTGTCTATATCTAAACTGTTTCCAATGTATTTTTTGGTATCAGTCTCGTTCAGTTGCTAGGAATCTTGCCTCTGAGTCAGAAGGGTGTGGGTTCAAGTCCCACATCATTGAACTCACAGTCTAGGCAGACACTCCATTTCAGTGCTGTGGGGGTGAGGGGGTAGTTGGGGGGTGGGAGGGGGTGAGGTGGCTGGTAGGGGGGCTGGTGGGGTGGTGCTGCATTGTTGGAGGTGCTATTGTTCATATGGGACTTTAAACCAAGTGCTTGTCAAGTGGACATTAATGATCCCATGGCACTTTTTGAAGAAAAAAAGGGAGATCTCCCAGTGTTCTGGAAAACCCCTAGAAATCAATTCATTTTATGTTTGTTTGCATGATATTGCTTTGTCAAATTTCCTGTTTGTCAATGAAAAGATACAGACACCACACTTCATAGTAAAGTCCAACGAAATGCTTTGAGACATACTTTGATATGCAAACGCAAGGATTATTATTATTAATGTGACACGACACTATATCAAATACAAGGATATAGATACAGTGTATTTTTTGCCTTTTCAAATCTGAACCTAATATGGTTTATCTAAATATTATAATCCATCAGTTGTATAATTTTCTGCTATCAGTTTTTTTTCAGTCAGCCTCCTGGCACACAAGTGTAAACATTTGAATGTTGGGTTTAACCCCAAGGAGAAAATAATTGCAGTGTGGGGCAGTAACTGTTCAAAGCAGTCCCACCTATAATGTAAAAATTCAGACTACCTATGGTCCACACAACTGATATTATACTTTGTAACATGTTTACTAAGATCATCAATAAACTGCAGGGTCCTACTCTTATCCCTGGTTCATTTAGTACCATTGCCATCACTCACTACTTTTGCTTCTTGCTATATTCCCAACTCATTACCCCAGTGACAACTTCCTCCAAGGCTCGATATAATGAACATTCACTGGAGCTGCATGTCTTGTCAGGAACGGTGCCAAATGTTCCTATGATCACAAGATGTACTATAGTCGCAAATGCGAATTCAAAAACCAAAGAGACTCCATATAACAACAACAACAAAATTACATTTATAGAGCGCCTTTCATGTCGGGAGGAGTAAGTGATCATAAGAACTCTGCTCTTAAAGTAGAGCGTATCAGAGCCACAAATATATACAGTCAATTCACTTTATAGTATATTCTGTGAAGCGTTTTGGGACATTGATAAAATGTGGAAAGCGCTATATCAAATGCAAGGATTATTATTATTATAGAATTACCTGGAACAAAGTCGGCATCATGTATGTCCAGTTCCTGGAGGGAATTCCATAGAAACAACCGCGTTCTAGATTCCGTTGTACCAAATATTGCAACGAAAGTAAAGAGGATGTAGCTGAGTTCATCAAGAATGTAATGGTCATCATTAACACAGTAGTTAAAACACCAGAATATAATGGTTCATACAGAATCCGGCTCAGATGGAATAAATACTAAAAACATTTAGGGCAGGAACTGAAATCCTGTAAAGCTCATTCAGCACAAGAGTGTACTCACGGATTCAAAATGGCTAATATAATCTCCAATCTTCAATTTATCAAAAGCAGGATACTTTGTCGCCACCAATGGTTTCTCCTTCAGCCCCGTGGTGTCACCCGTGACACAGGTCTCATCCGTGGTTTCCCCCAGGGCTCTTTCCTTTGTCCCCTACTTTTCAATATCTACATGCTCCTCCTTGGTGACATAATCCACAGACATGGGGTCAACTTCCACGTGTATGTGGATGACACCCAACTCTAACTTTCTGCCTCTAACCTTGATTCCAGGATCACTGCTGTCTTGACAGACTGCCTGCCATACATGAAGTCCTGGATGAGAGCAACTTTCTACAAGAACTGTCAACAAGACTGAAGCCCCCTTGATTGGCTTGCACCAGCGCCTTCACACCTCAGGCACCGGCAGCATCAACCTCCAAAGTTGGACACTCCACCTCACCTTAGCCAGTCAGGAACTGAGGTGTCTTGTTCGATCCTCAACTGTCTTTCCTCCCCTACATCCAAACCATGACCAACTTTGCCTTCCTTCACCTCTGCAAAATTGCCCAACTCCACTACTAGGCCCTCAGGCCGCTGAAACTCTCATTCATGCCTTCAACACATCCAGGCTCGATTACACCAATGACCTGTTTGTCAGCCTTCTAATTCCTCCCTCCATAGGCTGCAGACCATCCAGAACTCTGCAGCCTGTGTCCTCTACTGCACCAAGCTTTGTGATCCCATGTCCCCCATTGTCGCCCAACTCCTTTGGCTCCCCATCACCCAGAGGATTCAATTCAAGATCCTGATCCTCACCTTCAAAGGCCTCCATTGTCTTGCCCCACCCTACCTCTGTGGCCTCCTAATTCCCTACTAACCTACCCGTTCCCTCTGCTCAGTGGGATCTGGCCTGTTCCATGTCTCCTGACCCATAGAGAGCACTATTTCCAAGTTGGCAGAAGATACAAAGTTAGGTAGGGTAGTAAATAGTGAGGAGGACTGTAACCAACTGCAAGCAGACATACACAGATTGGTGGAATGAGCTGACATGTGGCAGATGGATTTTAATGTGGATAAGTGTGAGGTGATACACTTAGGTAGGAAAAATGATAGGAGGCAATATAGACTTGGTAGCTCAATCTTAAGGGGGGTGAACGTACAGAGATATCTGGATGTTCACGTAAGCGAATCATTAAAGATAGCAGGGCAAGTAGATAAAGCAGTAAAAAAGGCATTTGGTGTACTGAGCTTTATTAGTAGGGGCATAGAGTATAAGAGTAGGGAGGTTATGGTTAATGTATACAAAACACTGGTTAGGCCTCAACTGGAGTACTGCGTCTAGTTCTGGGCACCTTATTTCAGGAAGGACATTAAGGCACTGGAAAGGGGGCAGAGGAGATTTACGAGAATGATACCAGGAATGGGGAACCTTAACTATGAGGACAGACTGGAGAAGTTAGGACTTTTCCCATTAGAGCAGAGTTTATGCAGGGACCTGATAGAGGTCTTCAAGATCATGAAAGGTTTTGACAGGCTAGATAGGGAAAAGCTGTTTCCACTGGTAGGTGTGTCTGTGACCCGTGGTCACAGTCTTAAGGTATCTACCAAAAGAAGCAGAGGGAAGGTTAGAATAAATTTTTTTACTCAGCGAGTTGTTCGAATTTGGAATGCTCTGCCCGAAAGGGTAGTGAGCTCCGATTCGATAGCAACTTTTAAGAGAGAACTAGATAGGTATCTGGGGAAGACAGGTTTGCAGGGTTATGGGGAGAAAGCTGGTGATTAGGGTTAACGAAAGTGACTTGCTCGGTCAAAGAGCCGGCACAGACTCGATGGGCCGAATGGCCTCCTTCTATGCCATAACATTCTATACATCTATGAATCTATAAATCCACCCCACCATTGGCAGGCGAGCCTTCATTCACTCTGCCCGCAATTTCTCGAACTCCATCCCACAGTCCCTCCACCTCCCCCTTTCCATGGCCTCCTTTAAGACCCTCCTCTGAAGGTCACATTGGTCACCCCCCCACTCCCCTCCTTTCTCTCCACCCTCCCCAATCCTGATCCCAGCTCGGGTCTGAAAGATTGATTGTCCAGCGCCTTGGGACATTCTCCTGACGTGAAAGGTGTTCTGTGAATATAATCTTGTTGTTGTTGTTATATGGAATTGCTTTTGTTTTTGAGTTCCCATTTGTGACTATGGTCCATCATGTGATCTGCTTTTCACCTCTGTATAAAAGTGTCTCCCCTCTATCTTTGAAATTCCCTGAAACGCATTGGGAGCTTTCATTTCAAAGGGCCAGTCTTGACCCAAAATAATTCTTCCCCAAGTGAGCTAGACTGTCCATGTTAGAGGAAGAATGGACTAGTGCAGGACTCCATCAATAATGATCATTATGTTTGATATGGTGTCTTCTCATTGTCACTGAAATCATCTGAAAACGCTTTGTAGGATTTTCCAGTGAAGTGTAGTGATTGTTTATTTGTAGGCAAACGCAGCAGCCAATTTACACACTGCAATATCCAACAAACAGCCATGAAGTGAAGGATTGATTTTACCTGGGACATTGTTGATCATGACAGTGGGAGAAACTCCCTTCTCTTTTCAAATAATGTGACAATACAGCTCCCCAAGGCTCCATTGGTGTGTCATCTTAGACTGTGAGTTCAATGCCCCGATGCAGTCCTTGAACCTACTGACTCAGAGGTGAGAGTGTTACCAACTGAGCCAGGCTGGCAACTTGAAGCCTGATTCTTCCACAAATCATGTGCTAACCACTCTATTATGGATTCCATCCCAATTTAATCTCCTGCGGAATACTTTGTATCATGACACAATGTAAACACAAAGATCTTCCAGATTCATTGTTGTCCATGGGACGGAATGAAAAGCTACTCTGACAGATTCAGTTCCTAACAACGGATACTAAGTGTGGTACCTCTGCCAAAATGTACTTAAACAGATTTATAGCACTGCTGTGAAGGGAGAGAGGAAATCATTGCAGTTGAAATGTTATCACAAAAAATTAGATAAATTTGTAATAGTTGTAGTTTATCACAGGAAAAAATTTCTAACGTGTATTGTACAAACAAGATATGCACTTCACTGGTATCTTGTGCAAGTGGGAATTAAATGAAGCAGATGGGTTGAGATTAAAAATGTATTACGACACAATAAAAATGTTGTAACTCTGCCAGTACCACTGGTGTAGACTTTACGGAATTTTTAATTGCAGAGATACTGGCCAAAACAATGTAATAATATACAAATTTACATTGATATACCACTTTTATATTGGTAGGATGTCCCTAGGTGTTTGACAGTCCTGATTTGGCACCCAAGATGGGGGTGGGAGCTAAGGGGGCTTGAAAGGGGAAACATGATGGCATGCAGGATGAAAGAGGAAGATCTTGAGACAAAGCTTGTTGATGCTCTCTAATGCAATATCTTAATAAGGACACAGAGTCCTTATTAAGTCCAACATGAGTCATTACTCAAACCCATTTATGCCTGCATTAACATAATTGGTGCTAAGTGTTCCAAATATAGTTTGAGTTGGGCTGGAAGAAGGTGAGCTGGTACACCTCATACTTTATACTTTCACGAAATATCAATGAAGACAGTGTTTGGAAAGTGTTTTCACAAGGCATTTAACTAGTCTGAAATTCAACACAAACAGCTGGTAATATTGTATTTGGGTTAGTAACATTCATTTCACTTGAGCTTATCAAACTAAAACACTAGATCCATTGCACTGAATTTGAGAAGGTAGTAGTTATAATTTACATTAATAATTCAGCAGCAAGTTATTCTTTTGTTTGCCAGCGGGAGGCTTGCAATAAAGGAATGGGTTAAAAAACAGAATTGGTCAAACCTTATTCTGATTCTTTTCACACACAACATCATGGTGTTTATCACATGGAAGTGTTATTTTGTGCACCAATTAATCAAAACAAAATGAGTTTTCTCTTATCCCTTAAAAAAATCCCCTGTCTACATTGTTTCATGAAATTTGTGGCTTTATAGGGAATAAAGAGTGAAAATTGCTGATGTTCTCTTCTCGAGGGTAAGTAATTGACATCCAAGAACTGGAACAAGCTGCATTTATGTTAGGAAGTACAGTCATAAAGAATTATTGTGTTGTGTTGGTGCTGTTTCTTCTTTTTAATTTAGCGCTGATTCTCCTTCCCTGTTTTCACACAAGAGCTACTCACAGAGATTGCGGGCAGCTCCACTGAAGGACACCAATGAAGGACTGATAGAAAATAACCCTTACATGTGATTTCATGGCTATTTGTGGAACATTGTTATGTGCAAATTGGCTGCAGCATTTGCCCATAGACACACAGTCACTACACTTTACCATATATCCTGCGGAGTGCTATGAGATGGCCTCCAGATGTGAAAGGCTCAACATCAAATGCAAGGATTATTACTAGTATTATTTCCAGGCGAACACAGCAGCCTATTTACGCACAGCAATGTCCCGCAAACAGCCATGGAGTAAAATGTCAGTTTATTTCAGTATTTAAGATGTATTTAAAACAAAGAATGAACAAACTTCTGTTGCAAATATCATTCATATCTACTTGCTATTAAACTTTGAGATGTAGAAGCGGTTAATTTGGATGAAGATGGCCTTTTGGCTCATTTTATCTAATCTTTTCAGAAAATGCACCTAGCATTTATCATTGCAGCACCAAGCAGTTTTGTGTTGAACACATTCTTTTGGCCTTTACTGTCCTACCGGTGAAACTTTGCAATTGTTGATCACAATATCACAAGATCAGTTTAGGTGAGTAAGGCCCTTTGACCGATTTGACCTCATCCTTCCAGATTACTCAATCCATTTAGCTTGGGTATAATGCCTGCGGATCTGAACTCAACTGATTTGGCAATATAGCATAGCATCCTGTTTGCCTCATTTGTTGCTGCCTAACACTCATAGAATCATAGAATCATAGAATTTTACGGCACAAAAGGAGGCCATTCGGCCCATCTAGTCTGTGCCGGCTCTTTGAAAAGAGCGATTCAATCCCATTGCCCTGCCCGCTCCCCATAGCCTAATAGACCCGTTCTTCCTAAATAAAGATCTAATTCCCTTTTAAAAGTTGTTATCGAATCAGCCTCCACCACCGTTTCAGGCAATGCATTCCAGATTCGAACAACTCGCTGAGTGAAAAAATTTCTCCTCAGCTCCCCTCTACTGCGCCTTGAAACTATTTTAAATCTGTGACCACGAGTCACAGATTCACCCACGAGTGGAAATAGTTTTTCTCTATTTGCCCTGTCGAAACCCCTCATGATCTTATAAACCTCTATTAGGTCTCCCCTCAATCTTCTCTGCTCCAGAGAGAATAACCCTAGCCTATCTAGCCTCTCCTCATAGCTGAAGTCCCTCAATCCTGGCACCATCCTAGTAAATCTTCGTTGTACCCTTTCCAATGCCTTCACATCCTTTCTGTAGTGTGGTGACCAGAATTGAACACAGTATTCCAGCTGAGGCCTCACCAAAGTCCTATAGAGGTTAGTCAGCACTTCCTGACTTTTGTACTCTATACCCCTATTTATAAAGCCTAGTATCCCATATGCCTTCTTAACAGCCTTGTCTACCTGTCCTGCCACCTTCAACGAGTCACTAACACAAATCCCCAGGTCTCTCTGTTCCTTCACACCATTTAAAATTGTACTATCTAGCCTATATTGCCTCCCTTCATTTCTTCTCCCAAAATGTCAAACACTGTTTGACATGCTGAGCGATGAGTTAATTAACACCCCTCAATCTCTAAATAGGTCAAAGAGACTTTGTCATAGGCGTGGGGGTGATATGGCTCCGTGACCATATCACTCCCACCCTTGCCCAATTCCACTGGTTTCCCATCACATAGAGGATACAATTCAAGATCCTGGTCCTTACCTTCAAAGCCCTCCATGTCTTTGCTCCCCCCAACTTAACAACCTCCTTGCCCCCTCTCAACCTGACTGCTCCTTCTGCTTGTGCTCCAGCCTGCTTCACTTCCCCACCATCACTCACACTATCATTGGTGGACGGCCTTCAGCCATTCTGCCCCACACTCTGGAACTCCATTCCAGTGTCCCTCTGCCTCACCCCATCTTTTGCTTCTTTCAAAACCCACCTCAAGGCCCTCCTCTTTGACTGTGCTTTTCTTCAACCTCCTTCCTCACCTTGTCCTCCACCCTCCCCAATCCCTACCCCCAGTTTGGGTTCGGAATACAGTCTGTCCAGAGCATTAGGATGTCCTCCCAACATGAAAGGTGCTGTACAAATGTAATTTTGTTTCGTTTTTTGTCATCCAAACTGATCTTGGCAACATCCATAGTGTACATGTGTTTCCTACTCTTGCTTTCTATATGTATTTCTATGCTTTCTCTATCCAACACCTTTGGAGGTCCTCCTGATGTGAAAGGCGCTATACAAGTGTAATTTTGTTGTTGTTATATTGCCTTACCTTAATAATAGTCCTTTCATTCGATATACAACTTTATCAAGATTTCAAGACGTCTCAAAGCGCTTCACAGAGTATACTCTGCAGTGAATTGTCTTTATATCTTGTGGGTGAAATAAGGCAATCAGTTGCACACAGCCATGTCTCACAAATAATCGTAGAGTGAGTAACCAAATAATTATTATTAATACCTGTAATTCATTTTTTTTTATTAAGGGATTGTTGCCGCCAGAAAATCAATCCACCAATTGACTATCAACAGGTTCCTACTTACTGCTGGGTAAACAGAGGCGTTTGGAGTAAGGAAACTTGTCTAATGTTATGTCCTGCATGGGAACTGATCCCAGGTCCAGTATCCTACAGGACTCTACTATCAACATCTCTATTAAACTTCAAAATCTATAAGTCCTTTATAAAGGACTACGGAAAGCCAGTTTCAACACCAAGAATGAATTTAAGAGTTTGTTGATTTTCTTTGAAATGGTAAGAAAATAGTACAAGCTTAGATTAAATTTCTCACTATTATACCTCAGCTAAATCACAGACAAACATCCTCCAATGCACAAGTGTGAAAGTTTCCCTTCTGCAACTAGCTATCTTTGTGCTTCCTCTTAATATTGCCAATTAGTGGAGAATTAAGGGTGGCTTTGTGGTTATGGCCCCATTCCCTACCAGGAACTACTGGGTTGAGACTTTCCAAACTAATTTTGCTTAAGGAACACTTAAGGTCGGTACAGAAGCGAATTTCTGGCCCCAAATTTGAATGATCTAAAATAAGATGAACTTAAATTTGGCCTAAATTTGAACCTGGATTTCAGAAGTGAAAGATTAGTGTGGCCTCCTCCAATCTGTTCATGTTTTCTTGATGTTAGTCAGACCTTTTTTGCCACTGAAATAAGGAGTATTCCCAAGAGGCAGAGGAAGAAGAGACATCAGGCTGAGCGGGTAGATATAGGCTGGATGCAATTTTATGAGGGCAGCAGCTATTATAATGGAAATTGGTAGCAGCCTGCACCACCAGACCTCTCTAGTCAACCTAATCTACCTACACACATTATGGTTTGTGTAGGTGCCTCCTAGAAACTCAGAGCAGAGGCCTGTTAATAGCATTATAAAACCAGAAGTACCAATACTTCCCATCGAAAAAATCTTCTCTGCCCCAAACCCCACCTCCCCCCGTCCCCTCCCATTGGTGTATATATTATTAACATGTAAAACTAGGATAATATGTACGCTACAATTACTGGAACTAATCTTCAGAAGATGTTTTGATGGATTGTGTATCGCACCCATTCAGCCATTCTGTCCAGGGTATGAGTATAAATTTTAAAAGAATGCATCGGAAACTCTACAACAACATTACAATGAAGTTGTCTTCAAAAGAAAAAAAATCTTTTTTTTATTTGGCATTCTGAATGTTGTGAAACTTGCTGAAATAAATGGTTCTGTGCTTTGCCTTCACTCTTTTTGAACTGTACCGTTCAGGTTTTTTTTTCCCCTGCCATGTGTTTAAACAGTCCACTTCATTAGATTTCACAAACGAGCCAGTCTTTAAGTGCAGTCTAGTGGCTGTGGGCAACATATTGTGATATATTGCCGTTCAGTTTGACACCTTCAAATTCATTTTAGTACTTATAAAAATTAATGCAGTCCATGCCAAAATACACAATAATGGGTGTTTTCCTGTTTCATGGATCTTAATTTAAAAATCGCAGCCATTTTTCAACCAGTCTGCAACTGAACAAATTTATGACTATTGCAATGAGCAGTTAATTTTTTAAGTGGTAAGTTTTCCTGAAGTATAATATACAGCCTTTGCTTTTCCACCTCCTGGAAATGTTTCTTTCACTCAAAAATCTCACAAAATCTACAAATCAAATTTATGTGTCCAAAGGGAGACCGTTTCTCCAGCTGCTTCCAGAAGCCTGAGTATGAACCACAGGGTTAGCATATAATGGAATTAACATAGCTAGAAGTAGTTACTTTTTTTTCGATCTGAGTTGTAAATCGGTTTTCTTTTCATATGATACCAGCAGAGCGTTATGCAAAAAAATGTGAGTTCATAGTGTTTCAATAACAGTGGATATTTAGGAAGTGGTGACAATGTGCAATCAGCAAAAAAAGGAAGGCAAGAATGTGTTGTGGTATTAATGCAGTTACTTGAAACACATTTAAGTTACAAATATCACTGTGGTTTTTGCATTTGGACCCAGATCCCCAGTCATTCTGAGAAACACCACTGAGCTCAAACTGCTATGAAAATGGAAAGCTTTGTTAAAAAAAATTGCGCCCAAACCCCTGGTTTATATATAAAAAAAAGCACTGGGAGCTCTGTTATTTTTTGCTCAAGCAGCTAATCGTTTTCGCAAAAGAGCTGAAGGCAATGATGAGTATTGCATTTGGAAGGACGGAGTTAAATGACATAACTGCTTTGTACCTGCATGGATGGCCAACAATCTCTTGGCACTGAAACCCAATAAAAATTGGGGAAGTAGTTATCTCACATCAGATCAAACTAGTCTGTCATCACATGTGCTGAAGACTAAGTGGTGTGTGGTATTGTAGGTTATGGCACACAAATCAATGAGGCAGCTTTGATGATGGGCAATTGTTGTGAACATTTAGTGCAACATCTTAACACAGAGAGACATCCAGCATTCACAAAGGGTGAACTTGTATTCTGCCTAATTTGTTCTGATATTGCTGATTATTTAAACATTCAGATCTCAGATTAAACATTTTCCACAGCAATTGTCAATGAGGCTGATGGGATTGTTGGCAACCGCACACTGGAAAATAAATACAGACATATTCTTAACATTTATGAGGCCCACAGGTATTTTCGTCACTTGATATTGTCACATGGAATACTCTTTAATTCCATTCTTCCGAGACAAACGTTCCTCATACTTATTTGAGTTGCCCAATAAAAAAATCATGATTTTTATACCGCAATAAAACAACTCATGATTTTTTTTTAGCAATTTAAATAAACATCATTTATAAGGAAAGGGCTTTAAAGCCTCCTGATGACTCAGTGACTTTTTTCAGTGAATGTATAAGATTCAATCTCTGGTCCTCATTGAGTTTACAGGACCAAACTTTGAGGTATAACTGGGTCCACAGGAGGAGTTTACATTTACAGTCTAGGCTGATCCTTCAATACAGTGCTGGAAGAGTGCTGCATTGTTACAACTGCCACCCTTCGATAAATAATAATAATAATAATATTACTTGCATTTGATTTAGCGCTTTTCACATATTCTAGACATCTCAAAGCGCTTCACAGAATATACTGTGAAGTGAATTGACAGTATATTTGTGGGTGAAATGCAGCACCCAATTGCACACAGCAGTGTCCCACAAACAGTTGTAGATGAAATGATATTGTTTTTGATGGTTTATTATCAGGCGTATGGAGTAAGGAAACTTACCCAAGGTTTTGTGCTGCCTGGAATTGAACCCAGGTCTCTCACTTGCAAGGCGAGTGCTCTACCACTGAGCTATGTTAAATATATGTTAAACTGAGGTCCTGGCTGCTTGCTCACATAGACGTTAAGGACCTCATAGTGCTATTCAAGGAGACAAGACTTTCTTCAGATATCCTACCCCAAAATTCCCAAGATAAAATTGGTCACTCACTTTATGGCTGTTTGTGAGACATTTTGTGCATGCAAGTTGACTGTCGTGTTCACCTGCAGAAATATACAGTCACAAAAATTTGTATTAATTGAAGCACTTTGTGATGTTTGACAAAGCAATAAGGTACGATTTCACATGCAAGGATTATTATTTATTATGAACTAATCTAATTTGGTTAATATCATTTGGCTTCACAACTGTGTGTCAGGAAAGGTGGTAGAGGCCAGGACACTAGACTCATTTAAAAAGGAGCTTGGTGCAGTGATGAGGGCATGATAGGGTGGATGTTGTGGAGGAATGAGATCAGAAAGGCAGACTAACCTTGTGATCTTGTGTACCTGGGCTGATGCTTAGTTACAATGCCCTAGTAGTTGATTCGTTTATCATAACTCACTCATGAATAATGGACAACAGGCAATGTGGAAGAGGTTGCCCTGTGCCAAAATACTGATAAAAGATGAAAGAGTCAAGAGCCTTTGGGAAAGGAAAAAGAGTGGAGAAAAATTAGATTGAGAAAATTGGCGAGTGAAAGAACCAAGTTTGTTAACACTGCCCCTGTAAGACAAAAGCAGGAACTCCCCAGCCAAAATATATTTATAATGTGTCTCAACATTATTATAAAGATTCTGCTTCCTATTCAGATGAGCAAGGAGCAGAGGTCACATATTTTAAAAGTGACTGATCACGCTGTTTACACAGACTGCCATACAACCACAAGAAATGGCTGTGAGCCAGATACGAGTGAACATTTGAACAAGCCCTACCTCTTCTTCCTTTCAATGGTCCAAAATAGCACATCATACTGTAAACACTCTGGATTAACACATACACTCACAAAGTCAATGCAAACACTGACTGTTTGTGACCCTTGGACTATGTTAGTTTTCCCAAGTGTAAATTTGCCATGGGATCTGTGCTGATATGTATTGCAGAACATCGTCAAGATAGTGTGCAACTTTCTCTCTATTTTTTTCACAATATTGCTCCTGCTCTCAGTGCTGATTGCAAGTTCTGTACCTCGAGCATCATGTCTTATCTTCTCTGAGCTGATATTCCCAGTAAATTATAGAGCTTTTGTCAATGCTTTGGGGAGTTTCAGGTTGGCTCAGCTCCTGGAAAAGCAAGACATATCCTAACTCTATCCAATGTCCCACCATGTTCATCAACTGTTGAAAGTTTGTGTAAACATCTTCCAGTGTGGTTTGCAGTGTGGTTTCATTGAACTTGTTTTATAAAAATCAGATCATTTCAGCAGCACACGCAATCGGTGATGTAATTTAGAGGTGAAATTAATGGCCTTTTGCAATGCATTCTGCGTGAAACATGATTGGGACTGAATCCTGAAACCTCCCTACTGAGCAATATTGTTGCAGCATCTTCACTTCAAGGACAGCATTGGTTTAAAGAAAAATTCCTGCATCTCCACTACTGCAGCTACAGGTGGGCAATAAATGCTGGCTATTTGGGTAAAGGAAACTGGGCAAAGGAAATAATAATAATCCTTGTATTTTGATACGGCGCTTTTCACATCTTCTAGATGTCTCAAAGCGCTTCACAGAACATACTATAAAGTGAATTGACTGTATATTAGTGGGCGAAACATGGCAGCCAATTGCACACAACAGTGTCCCACAAACAGTCATGGATTGAAATGACTAATTTTTATTATAGGTTTTTTTTGGACGGATTATTTGAACCACCACTAGTTTTACCCCAATGTATTTTAGTCCTTCTGGGAAGATCATTGTGCAATGAAAGGATGCTGGAGCCAAACATAAACACGAGTGTAAGGGATGCTTATAAATGACCTTGAGAAGAGGGGAAACAAATAATAATAATAACAACAATAATCCTTTACATCTGATATAGTGTCCTTCACATCAGGAGGATGCTTTAAAGTACTTCTCTTAAAAAGTGTAGTTACTGTATGATTGTAGGTGAACACAACAGCCAATTTGTCCACAAATCTACAAATAGCCTTGCGGTGACCATGATTAATTGTATCTGGGTGGAGGGACATCAGGAGAAACTCTCTTCTTTATTTGAATTGTGCTATAGGACTTTTAACGTCTAACTGAACAGGCAGATGGAAACTTGTTTCACTGTCTCATCCAAAGGACAACGCTTCTGACAATGTAGTGTAACCCACCACCCATCCCTCAGCACTGTATTAGAATGTCAACCTAGACTGTGAAATATGGAACACTGAAAACAAATACTGTGTCCTTCTGCTCCATTCCTTGGAAACACTAATATGTATACTGGAACATTGTTGCTATGGTTTCTAAATAAACTGCATATTCGGGGATGACAATTCTGTGCAAAATTTATGAATGTGTATACAGTTCAAAAATTTCCACACAATGTCCTTACTCCACACTGAAGAGCAGCAAGTCTAACGAATGCCAGGTCTATAAACAGTGAACTTCTGAAAGGCCTTGTCTTTCAAATGTACAATTGTAACATTACCTCAACCCTTTGTACCTTAGTTTCATGACATTTTACTATATTAACTTTGGTTGTTTTTGCAAAGCATCAGAGCCAGATCCATTGTTGTTTTGTTCTTCCCATCATGCAGTGTGTGTCTGCCTTGCCTGTTAGCCAAGCTGTCTGCTCTCGAACGAAGATTGAAGTTTGCAAGGTAATGTGCTAGGTTTTGGGGATGAGGCAGCCCACCAAGAATGAATACTTGTTCGGAAGTGGGTGAACACTTGTGAAGTCTAGAGATTGCTCTTTAGTTAGATTTAATATTGTAATAAAGGCTGAAGCCAAAAATATAGCTCTGTGCGCTGTGAAGCACATGAAGCAGTTTTAAAACGATAGGCTTGGTACCTGGAACAATTTGGAATGGAATACTGCAGGCAGCAGCACAAATAGGGATATACCATATCAAAGCGCAGTGCACTATAGGTTCCTTTATACTGGCAGCTGGACTATTTTAAAATACTCTAGGTACCAGCTGGAAATAATCTTATACCACATTTGTAGAAGCACACAGAAGCTGAATTAACCCATAATTCAGCTGCCATTGGTCACTATACGCATTTTTGATAGTAAAAATAATAACAACCCTTACTTTTGGTGAGGTACCTTTCACGCTGTGGGGAGATCTGAAAGCACATCTCGGGATTCACTGTAAAGTGCAGTATCTATACATTTTTGTGGGTGACCAGCAAAGAGAGTGGTGCTGTTTTGATTCTAGCGAACCACATTTGAACAAATACTTTGATTTTTGTGTACAGTTCACCATTGTGGAAACTGGTCACATGGGAACAGAGGGGTGGTAGGGGGGAGAAATGTTACCTTACAAGCTACAATGACAATGATAATGTTGACGAGAAACGATAATGTTGGGGACACACAAGAGTTTTAGACTCCGACTAGGCTTTCAAATTTTTGCAAGTGTCGGTAACACTTAGAATCAGAGAATGTTACAGCATAGTACAAGGCCATTCAACTCATCGTACTTGACAGGAGTGGCCAAAATCCATGGCTGGTGCTGTGAGTGTGAATTCCCAAAGCATTTCCCATTCTCTGATACCAGCACTGCAAGGACTCATTGCACTCACTTCATCTCATTCTTCCTAAACACCAAGCTCCAATCAACCATTTCTCAATATCTGGGTCCTCTGTCCTGGCCTCAATCGCTCTCTGTGGTAATCCATTCAAGCTTTAATTGCCTCTTATGTTTAAAAAAAAACTTCCTGTTATCCTTCCTGAAATGCTCTTCTCAACCCTGAATCTACGCCCTCTTGTCACACTGCCTTGGCATATCAGGCAATGTTTTGCAGTGTTTACTTTCTCTATATCTTATATTTTCGTATCCATAAAGTCTGCTCTGAGATGTTTCAAGGCTTAGTTTATCCAGTTATTCGTCTTACCTGATTCCTCTAATACTGGGAATCAGAATTTTATGCTCTCCACTGCACTGCCTCTAGGTGCTTGTTGAATTTTTAAAAAATATTGGGAGAAATTTACAGCATTTCATAAATCATTTTATGTGATAATTATGCCTCAACGGGAGATAATAATAATCCTTGCTTTTTTTTGATAAAGTGCTTTTCACATCCTCTAATGTCTCAAAGTGCTTCACAGAATATACTGTAAAGTGAATTGACTGTATATTTGTGGGCGTAATGTGGCAGCCAATTGCGCACAATTGCACAGTGTCGCACAAACAGTCGTGGATTGAAATGACCCATTTTTATTATTTTTCTTTTTGGACGGATTATTATTAGGCATGCATAGTAAGGAAACTTGCCCAAGGTTTCGCCCTGATTTGCCTGGATTCGAACACAGGTGTCAGGCTTGTAAAGCGAGTGCTCCAACCACTGAGATACAGGAGATCCATGGAGCTCTACAATAATAATAATCCTTGCATTGTGATATATTGCCTGATCACATCTTCGAGACGTCTCAAAGCGCTTCACAGAATATGCTGAAAAGTGAATTAACTGTATACTTTGCGGGCGGAACGCAACAGCCAATTGTGCACAACAGTGGGTCCAACAAACAGTTGTGGATTGAGTGACCGCATTTTTAGCAAGGTTTTTATTACGCCCAAAAAAGTGATCCGACAATCGACTAACAACAGCGTTCCTACCTACTGCTGGGTAAACAGCCGTGTGAAGTAAGGAAACTCTAACTCTAACTAATGTAAATTAAAAGTACTTTTCACCATTCTGTTCTTATTAGATTTTTTTCTGTAAACTGGTTAAGGGTAAAGGTATTTCTTTTGTTTCTTTGCAACAGAAACTGGTTCGCCTGGGAACAGTTGGTCTCCGATATCTTTTGGTCAGTCACTTCAAACTCCCCTCCTCCAAAATCCTCTTTCTGCCAATGATAAATGCAGGACATACAGAAGAGAACAGGAGAATATCCTATCAATAACGATGATTTTTAACACATGAGCAATTGTGCAATGAATGACCTGTGCAGTTCTATTCCTCGTTGTGCACTGTGTTCACAGACCTAGAAAGATCTTTAAAACAGTATAATGCATTTTAATATGAAGCAGTTCTGCATTTTAATAATAGTAATAATAATAATCCTTGTATTTGATATGGCGCTTTTCACATCTTCTAGATGTCTCAAAGCGCTTCACAGAACATAATATAAAGTGAATTGACTGTATATTGCGGGAGAAACGCGGCAGCCAATTGCGCACAACAGTATTCAACAAAAAGTGGTCATTCATTTCAATCACCATGTTACACTGTGCTGCATCTTTTTCTTGTTCTAATACAGTCAGCCGTGTTCTTGAATATCCTCTTAGCAATAACAAAGCACTGTATTAGTATCTGGGGTCCTTACATAAGGGTTCCTAAATCCAAAGTGTTTATACGGCTCCAAAAATCCTCATAAGGGTGATATGTTTTGGGGAAATAAGCAAAGAATAATCATGAAGGGCATCAATGGAGATATAACCATTAGCAAATCTATCAAACAGTTTCATATACAGTATTAACATAAGATCATAAATTTAGTTTGGATGAAGAAGGCCCATTCGATCTCATTTTCTAGAACTCCCACCCTACAGTCTCCATTCTTTAACAACAACAGCAAATGGCATATGTAGGGCATCTTCCATGTCAAGAGGATGTCCCTAGCAGCTATAGAACTATACGATGAAATGTGAACATTTTGAGCTCAGCACTCGCCTCGCAAGTGAAAGACCTGGGTTCGATTCCATGCAGGGCAAAACCTTAGGAAATTTCTTTACTCCACATGCCTGATAGCAACCTTGGCATCAGGTTCGACCACCCAACTATCCTTCCTCCCCCACATCCGGTCCCTCATCAGCACCGCCTTCTTCCACCTCCGACGGATCACCCGTCTCCGGCAATACCTCACCCCAAAAGCCGCTGAAATCTTGGTCCATGCCTTTGTCTCCTCTCAGCTGGACTATTGCGACACCCTCCTTGCTGGTCTCCCCTCCACCACAATCCATAAAATCCAGCTAATTCAAAACTCTGCCACCCGCATACTCACCAGCAACAAGCTTTGCTCCCCCATTACCCCATTCCTTGCCAGACTTCACTGGCTCCGTGTCCCTGAGAGGATCGACTTCAAGATCCTCACCCTTGTTTTCAAGTTCCTCCACTCCTCTGCACCACCCTACCTCTCTGATCTCCTCTCTCCCCAATCCAGCACCCGCTGCCTTCGCTCCACCGGGTCTGGCCTCCTTCCATGTCTCCTCAATCCTCCGCTACACCCTCGGTAGCCGTTCCTTCAGCCACTACACCCCGAGGCTCTGGAACTCCCTTCCTCACTCCCTTCACCTCGCCCCCTCTCTTCCCAGTTTCAGGTCACTGCTAAAGACCTTTCTCTTCGATTGCACCTTTCTATCCCTGCCTCTGGCTCGGTCTTGGGATCCACTACTGTGAAGTGCTTTGAGACGCCATCCACCATGGAGAGCTCTTTATAAATCGAAGTTGATGTTGATAATAATCCCACAAAACATAAAACAATACCAAATTGCTCATTTCAATCCTGATTGTTTGTGGGACAATGCTGTGCGCAATTGACTGCCGCGTTTCGCCCACAAATACACTTTACAGTATATTCTGTGAAGCACTTTGAGACATTAGAGGATGTGAAAAGCACTTTATCAAAAAAAAGCCAGGATTATTATTATCTCCCGTTGAGGCATAATTATCACATAAAATGATTTATGAAATGCTGTAAATTTCTCCCAATATTTTAAAAAAATTCTTACAGCCTATACAGAAAAACAAACAAATCCTCAACAGTGAGAAATGGGGAAACAATAAAATATATCATTTTCTTTAACAAGCAGAAAGTTTTGTGATGAACATAAACAGGTCAGAAATCATAAAAACAAAGAAAAAACCCATAAAAATAATTGTTGCTTTAGGATCAGCCTAGCTTAATTGTTAGCTCGTTCTAGTCTTGGTCAGATATTTGTGGATTAAAGCCTCACATTGGAAGTTTGAGTTCCTCTGGTCGATACCAACTCTCCAAAATAGAGCTTGTGCAATGGAGGATTGTTTGAAGTGCAGTCCTTTGGATGACATATAAATTCTGCCTGTTCAGGTAGAAGTTGAAGATCCTATGGCACTATTTGAAGTGAGAATGGAGTTTCTTCTGGTATCCTTGTGAACAATCACCTGGATAAAAATTGATCATTTACTTCATGGCTGTTTATGGGGCATTGTGGTTAGAGCACTCACCTCGAAGTGGGAGACGTGGGTTTGAATCCCGTTAGTGCGAAACATTAGGCAAATTTCCTTACTCCACACACCGCTGTTAACCTAGCGGTAAGGAGGAGCCTGGATGTTGGTGAATTGCTTTTCCGGTGGTAATAATTCCTTGATAAAATAAATAATAATAAATGGTCACTTCAAACCATGATTGTTTGGGGGATACTGCTTTGCGCAATTGCCTATTACGTTTTGGCAACAAAATTTAGTCAATTCTGTGATGTTCTTTGGGATGCCTCAAAGACTTGAAAAGGCACTATATCAAATACAAGGATGAATGTTATTATTATTATTATTATTGCTGTGTGCAAATTGGCTGCTGTGTTCACCTACAAATACGCAAGCACCACACTTAACCGAAAGCTCTGTGAAGCGCTTTAATAATAATCTTTGCATTTTCTATAACGCTTTTCACATCTTCTAGACATCTCAAAGCGCTTTACAGAATTTAATGTAAAGTGAATTGACTGTATATTTGTGGGCAAAACGTGGCAGCAAATTATGCACAGCAGTGTCTCACAAATAATTGTGGATTGAAATGACCAATTAATTATTGGGGTTTTTTAGGGATTATTACAACAACTTTGTATTATTTATTTATATAGTGCCCTCCATGCCGGACGGCGTCTCAGAGAGCTTCACAATAGTGGATCCCGGGACTGAGCCAGGAGTAGAAAGGTGACCAAAGACGCGGACGAAGAAAATTATTGGGCATGTGGAGTAAGGAAATGTGCCCACCCTGGCTGGAATTGAACCCAAGTCTCACACTCGCATGGCAAGTGCTCTAACCACTGAGCTTTGGAATGAAGCTGATACTAAAACAATATCAATAGGACAGATGTAGAATTGGAAAGAAGAGAGAACAGAACGGGAAATGAGAGATAAATAGGAGAATAGAAATAAGGATAATATGTTGGGAGATATTTCTGTAACCGGGATTGATATTACAGCAATAAAGCCAATTCTAACTTTGAAGTAGCTTTATTACTGTAATATTAGCATTCATTTTACTGTCACGGTGCACGCAATGAAAACTAGCCAAAGTGGGGGTGCTCAGGAGGAACAGAAATGGTCTTGCACCTGCTGACACACTTCGGGTTAATTTGACTGGATTTCTTAAAACACATGCTGCATAGATGTATAAAATGATGTATTTTGGCACCACCTTCCTGAATTTCGCGCCAATTCTGTTCATCACCAGCCCTGCAAAGCGTGAGCAGAGGTCTCTTGAGCTACTGCTAAAAGTATTTGCAAAATACCATTTTTCCCCCCGGAGTGAAAAACGAGTATCATCAGCAATGCAAAACAAAATATAAAATTAAGCCCTCAGTTTCCTGCTGTGGGTCTATTCAGATGGTATTTTTAAAGCTGCCAGAAAGGAAACTTACAGAGAGAGCGCTTATATTTTTTTCCTCATTGGACTATTGCCATTATGTTGAAGTCAGTTCGCATATAATGAATTGTGACAGGTATTGCAACTGCGGTCATCGATGAGGGAAGATAATGTAACTAACAATGCTCTGTCTGATGTGTTCCCTGTCTCCTGATAGTTCTGCCCATTGTTTCAACCTGAGGCCAACTGGATGGACTCATCATTGATTGTTTCAGGAGATGGTGTGAGTTATGGAGTCGTGATGCTTCAGGATTCAGTTTTCGGTTCTCAGGTTCCATCCAGAACTCTGCTGCCTGTGTCCTCTCCCGCACCAGGCTCCTCAAGCCAACTAACCTCATCCTCGCTCAGCTCCACTGGCTCCCCTCCTCCCAAGCAGATTGAATTTAAGATTTTCGTCCTCATTTTTGGATTCCTCCATGACCTCGCCCCTCTGCGACTGCCCCAGCTTCACCATCCACTCAGTAAAGATTGAACTGTTTCATGTCCTCTTCCATCTCATCAGCCATGCTAACTTTCAGCCCCTCTGCCCCACTCTCCGGAACTCCTCCTTATTACAGTACCTTTGTTCTTTCGAGCTTCAACACTAGCTTTAAAAACTATCTCTTTGACTATTCTTTTGCTCAACTTTCTCCTCCCTTCATCTTCTCAGCTTCCCCTGCTGAAGGTTAAGGAGTCAATATGCACTCGCACTCAGTCGATACGGAAACATACCCCCAGGAAATTCTAAATCCAGATTGAAAGACCACGATTTTACCTCTAAAACTTTCCCAAGGTAGCCATCTTATCATGAGTGTTAAGTTCAACCGATAAAAATGATAGCAGGATTTGGGACATGAGGACGAGACCTCCTGACGAGGATGAGGCATTACATAAATATAAATTGTTGCTGTTGTTGGATTCCCTCTGACATACAGTCCACGCTGGGCACTAGAGAAGTCAGGCATTCAACAACAACTTACATTTATATAGCGCTCTTCACACTGGATAGTGTCTCAGAGTGCATTCATGAGTCATGTAGATTTTTCTGCTCTAACTCAAGACAATAGACATGTTTGAAATGGGATGCCAAAGAGAAGTGTGAAAGATAAAATACTAAAAATATTTAAATGCCAATAAAATGTGCATGTTAGTGGAGTCCTGTAGCTTAGTGATTGGAGCACTTGTCTTGCAAGTCAGAGGACCTGGGTTTGATTCCTGGGTAGGGTGAAACGTTGGACAAGTTTACTTACTCCACATGCTTCTGTTTTTTTTAATTCAAGATCCTCATCCTCATCCTCAAGGCCATTCAAGGCCTTGCCCCCCCACCCTACCTTTCTGAACTGCTGTCCCTCTATGAACCTCCCTGCCCCCTCCATTCAGTGGCCTGCTCCTTGTCCCCCGCCCGACCCGCACTACCATCGGCAGACGGGCTTTCAGCTTCTCTGCTCCCACACTCTGGAACTCTGTCCCACAGTTCCTTCTCCTCGCTCCCTCCCTCTCCTTCTTCAAGGCCAGCCTCAAGACCCTCCTCTTCAACCTTGCCTTCAGATTTCCTCCTAACTCTCTCCCTCCCCTCCTAACTCTCTCCCGCCTCTCCCACTTGCTTTGCCCCTCTCCCTTGCTTGGGTCTCATTCTGACTGTTCAGCACCTTGGGACATCCTCCTGACGTGAAAGGCGCTCTGTAAGTGTAGTTTTGTTGTTGTTGTTGTTTACCTAGTCATCAGCAGGAATCCAATTCTTGATCAATTCTTTGATTGCTTTTCCATGCGTAATAATCAATTAACGACAAAAAAAAGAAACACATGAATAGAAATCACTGGGTAAACTCAGCCGGTCAGGCAGCATCTATGGAGAAAGGAAAGTAAGTCAATGTTTTGGGCCCATGATCCTTTGTCAGAACTAACTTTTCAAAACTTCATCAGAATTCTCAGAACTTCGTCAGATCTGACCTTTCAAAACCTACCCGTCGTCAGAACTGACCCTTCAGAACTGACGAAGGATTGTGGGGCCAAAACATTGACTAATTTTCCTTTCTCCATAGATGCTGCCTGACCTGCTGATAGTGCCCAGCAATTTCTTTTTTTGTTTCAGATTTCCCGCATCTGCAGTATTTTGTGCTTTGTTAAAAAATAAAATTGGGCCACTCAATCCATGACTATTTGTGGGACACTGTTATGCGCAATTGTCTGCCATGTTTTGTCTACAAAACATACAGTCAATTCACCTTATAGTATATTCTGTGAAGCACTTTGAGACGTCTCAAAGACTTGATCATATCAAATGCAAGGATTATTATTATGTATCATTTTTGTTAAGCAGAATGGTGCTGCATTCACCAATGAAATCGAATCAATACACTTAACAGTAAAATAACTCCAAAACGCTTTGTGACTTTTGACATTATAAGTGCCATATCAGATGCAAAGAAGTTTATTAACAATAATGAACGGGGAAAAAAAAAAAAATTCCTTAAGCTTTCCTTGTGTCGATGAATGACAAGGAATGAGTTGAGGAACACTATAAATTTTGTCCCTGCAAATGAGAATTCAAAATCAACTGGAATAGATTAGCCTTGTGTCAAATGCAATTCTCCGACGTGTGGTTTTTTGCAGGTTTTGCTCCCTTCCCCTCACATAAAAATAATAATCGTTGCATTTGATATTTCATGTTGGAAGGATGTCTCAAATCTCTTTACTGTATGTACTGTAAAGTGTGGAGTCTGTCGATTTTGTAGGCGAATGCATTCACCAATATACTCACAGAAATAATAATCCTTACATTTCATATTATGCCTTTCACATCGAGAAGACATCCCAAAGTGCTTCACAGGATATAATTGAAAGTGTAGTGACTGAGATTTGTGAGTGAACTTGGCAACCAATTTGTGTCCCACAAACAGCCATAAACTAAATGATTAGCTTTGTCTGGGTGAGGTGGAGGGGTGGGGGGAGGGGGTGAACATGGGGGGAGTGGGGGGACTTGGGGGGGGGTTGCTAGCCCAGATACTGGGATAAACTCCCAGATCTGCTACCATTTTATTGTTTAAACCTAACACTTATGATAAAATGGCCACCATTGGTAAGTTTTAGAAGTAAAATTGTGCGCTTTCAATCTGACTTTGGAATTTCCTAGTGGTTTAGTGGTATGTTTCAGATTTAATACTGCCTGTATGGTTTAATTTTAGTGCTGCTTGAAAAATATGTCTCTATTTTTAATCTGATTAAAAATATGCCTGCTTTGTGGTACAGTGGGAATACGTCTGTTTTCACGGATAGTTTCTTGGTGGCCTTACACTCTAATGGATAGCACAAGATGAATATTCAGTCTCATCAAGCTGTGGTTCATCACAAAACTTCACTGACTGATTCATTGCACATCTGCCCAGTTGGCCAGAAAAAAATGGCTGACTTCTGCATCCTTGGATTACCGACCGTGCCCTCTCCTGTTCAATGGACATGTGATAATAATAATAATAATGATCCTTGCATTTTCTATAGTGCTTTTCATGTCTTCTAGATGTCTCAAAGCACTCCAAAGTGTTGACGGTGACTTGTTGATAAGGATCCCAAAGACCAACTTAAAATGAGCTGATACTTATTTTTATATTCACAGTTGCAGTTAAGTTGCTTTTGTTGTTTGAATTATGGCTATTTTCTGTCATTAGTCGGGTTGCTGAAAGTTCCATATATCCTAGCTGTACATTTTTAATCCTAAGTATTGGAATACAATGTGCCCAGAGAGATGCATCCTGTTTACCTAATTCCAGCAAGCATTATCCAACAACTTGGCCAAAGTTTACACATGCAGAGTGCACATTGGCTTACTGGTAGAGTTTAAACAGCTAAAAAAAATGTATAGCAAGGCCACCTTACCAGTTAAGATTGCAGATTTAATAATTGCTGAATGGGAAGAATCCGTGCCCGCCACCACCCATCACCACTCCCCACCTTCAGTGACTGATCCGCCCTTAAAAGTCCTTTTGATGAGCCAGGCTGGCTAAGCTGTCTTTGGCTTCGGGTGCTGAAATTCTATCCAGTTTTAGCCCGTGTAACTATATGTCTGAATATTTCAGATTGCAAGGGATTCTGGAAAATTATTTTTCGTTTTTACACTAGGAATTTTCCGCAGTATTAAATTTTACGACAAAATGTTTCTTACAGATTAGGTGGACCTCCAGGCCTCTGATATGCCCATGTTTCTGACACCTTCCAGATACATGTACACCACTGGGTAGAAATTCAAGTCTCTCACAGTGGCTGCTTGGGCTGTACTGACAGGGCTCTCTCAAGGTTGTGGGATTCAACATGACCCTGTACCTTTCTGCAACTGGTCTCAATGTGGCATGTTTGTGACTGAGGGAGGGGGTGAGAGGAGGGATTGGGGGAAGGGAGGGAAAACAGGCTGTGTGCACAGATGTGAAAACGCTGTGCTACCAAATGCATAAGTTTGTATTTTCTTTCCTTTTATTTCTTCCAATGCAGCCTCTGGCTGCAGCCATTGCTTCCCCCTTTGACCAGCAAGGCAGGATCGTGTAGACCTCTTCATAGTGGCTGTCGAAGTGAGTGATGACCCACCAGACATTGTGTTCTTGGCAGGATGGCTGTGATCCTTCAGATTTTCCTCACTTCAAATAACCTCCTCCTTCTCCTCTTCCTCCTCCTGCTCTCACTTGCCCCCAACCCCTACCTTCTATTCCCACACTTTCAAACAAAACAAAAACTTGAGTTTTATACTAAAAAATAAATCTTGCATCTCATACAGCACCTTATCACATCTCAAAGCATTTCACAGAATATATAGCAAAATAGATTGGCAGTATATTTTGTGGGCAAAATGTTGTGTTCCATGAGTGTTATCAACATTAACCAGGGTAAGATCAAAGGAGAGTTGGAGCTGGGATTCAGACTACTGAGCATCTCACACAGATTCCACAGCAAAATAAATCCACAGTCTCATCCTGTAAGACCATTTTGCCTCTAAAGTCGTAAGGCCGTGTAGAATTGTGCAGAATTCTTGATTTGGGTTTTTAATCTAGGTTTGACTACGGGCACTCTCTCCTCATTGGCCTTCCCAGCTCCTTCCTTCACAAACTGCAGATTATTCAGATCTCTGCAGCTCGTATACTCTCCCGCACTAGGCTCCGCAACCACATCACTCCCACCCTCACCCGTCTCCACGGGCTCCCCATGGTCCCAGAGGGTCAACTTCAAAATCCTCGTCCTCACATTCAAGGCCATTCACGGCCTTGTCCCTGTCTATCTCTCCGACCTACTGTCTCCCTAACAGCCTGCCCATCCTCTCCGTTCAGTGAACTGGCCTGCTCCATGTCCCCCTGCCCGAATCGCCCTACCATCGGTAACGGGCTTTCAGCCTCTCTGCCCCCACACGCTGGAACTCCATCCCGCAATCCCTTCGCCTCACTTCTTCCTTTTCCTCCTTTAAGGCCGGTCTCAAGACCTTCCTCTTCGACCATGCCTTCTGCTCCTCTGCTAACTCGCCCCCCCTCTCCTACTCTCCTTCCCCCTACACCGACCCCCCCCACACCTGCTCGGGTCCTGATCTAACTGTTCAGCGCCTTGGGACGTCCTCCCGATGTGAAAGGCCTCTATAAACGTAATTTTGTTGTTGATATTGTTAATACCATTTTAAGTATCTGTGGAGCAAAATGGCTTCAAAATAAAGAGTGAATTTAAGAATTTTCTTTCATTCTTACCTTTTAAGATAAAGTGGACCCTCCAGTGAGGACCTGGTGTAAGTTTTGGTCCCTAGCTGCTTATCAGCATTTACACACCAAAGATCTTTCAAGAATTTAAAGTGCATTTGAACCCAGTGCCATGATAAAAATGTATGTGCAATGGAAATTTAACTCCTTCTCGTAAACTTAATGGAATATTTTTGGAGAACTTCTGTGACAGAAAGACTGAAATCCAGAAAATATTCATTAAGATCCAGCCTGCGGGCTAATACTATAAAAAAACATAGTTAGTAATGTTATTTAGGGAAAATTTGAGCTTCATTCATTTTTAAAGGGCCACTGCCTTTCTCCACAAACACGATAGTCTGCCAAACAAATGAAGCAGATGATGCAACTCATACAAAAAAAACACACTTCATTGTGTCATGATAGAACAGGCAGCTGGTCGCCTGGACTCCTTCCCCAGGGAACGGGCTAAGTTGTTGCTTAAAATTGATCGGCAAAGAATGTCCATGTTTGGAGAGAATTGTTCAAACAAAATGTTGAGTTGCGTCTTACTGAATCTGTCAAAAGCAACAGAGCACAAGAAATGACCTTAAGAATCATTGTGAGTGGCCTCGTTTTCAAACCAATTTCAACAGGTTAAAAAAAAACTTAGTTTCTGCTCAAGATTGACATAGATCAAAACGAGTTGGATTATTATAGGAGTTACTTAGTGATTAACGAGCCAAAGCGCTAATGGCTATGGGTGGTCCTAGCTGGGCATGCAACAGCAAATGAATGTGCATTTCTCAGTGAGCTTTTAGCTGGATAGACTCCAGTTACCTCAATGCACACTTTCGGGTCCCCAAGCCTTGGCTCTTGCTAACCTACGTCTAATACTTTCTAATAATTTGGTAATCAGGATGTGTCCCTCCAGAGTGAGGGTGCGCATTCCATTCCAACAATCTCTCCCTGGAATTTCTGTGTGCAGGTGGGACATATGGAATTCTCAGTTTGGTTTAGATACTGTTAAGCATGGTGATGCATTTCTGTATGTGTCAGACACCCGGTTGATGAAATAAATAGATTTATGTATTGAGCAACACTTTAGTGGGTTTAATGTTGCATCAGGCATCAATCCTATGCTGTCTGAATTCTCAAGATGGGTCATGCCAACAAAATGTGTTACATTCAGTCCTGTAGCTCAGTGGATAGAGCCATCGCCTCCCAGGCAGAAAAAGTCAAGGCAAAACTTTGGGCAAGTTTCCTTACTCCACACACAAACACATACGCATGTGTGCACGCAGCCTCATGCACGCATGCACGCATGCATGCCCACACTCACATGCGCATGCACACACGCACACACACAACAACAACAAACTTGATTTACATAGCGTCCTCCATGCCAGACGGCAACTCAGAGTGCTCCACAATAACAGATCCCGGGCTCAAGCCAGAGGGTGGGGGAAAAAGGTGACTGAAGCCGCGGTCGAAAAGAGAGGTCTACAGCTGAGACTCTGAAACTAGGAAGAGATGGGTGAAGGGAGTGAGGAAAGGAGTTCCAGAGCTTCGGGGCGTAGTGGCTGAAGGCACGGCGACCGATCGTGGAGTGGAGGATTCGGGGGACAAGGAGGCCAGAACCGAAGGAGCGAAGGAAATGGGTGCTGTGTTGGGGGGAGAGGAGGTCAGAGAGGTAGGTGGGTACAGAGGAGTGGAGAGATTTGAAAACAAGAATGAGGATTTTGAAATCGATCCACTCCAGGACAGGGAGCCAGTGAAGTCTGGCAAGGACTGGGGTAATCGGTCCTTTGATAATTCGCCTTGTAACATTATTAATGTGTTTTGAGACACATTAACAATGTGATAAGGCGAATTATCAAATAGAAGGATTCTTCTTCTTCTTATCATCATTATTAGTAGGAAGAGATTTTCTCCAGATAAATTAGCCTTTTCCCAGGTGCTTTGGGATCTTGCTATGCACATCATGGCTGCCGATTTGCCCACAGATGCAAACGATCTGTGAAGTGCTTCAGGATGGTTTTCGTTTGTTATACATTGTCATATCAATCAAAAGGATTACTATTAGATTTCGTGTTAAAACCTTCCATTCCCAGACTCCTATTCCTTTACGTTTTAATACTTCTCAAACAGGTATTCATCACATTCTTTTTTGAAGGGAATTAATTGATACGGAATCAACTGTTTTTGTTGGGTTTCTGTGTCACTTTTATTAAGAGAATAAATGGTGAATAGTTTTATATGTAAATCCTGATGGTTCATTTGGTGGAGATACTGCCATCAAGAACTTGGTTAAGAAAATTAGAAAGTCTGAGGTTTGATCTCGAGGCTGTGCTGAACAGCAGTGATTTCTCAGTGAGGCAATAAGGACAGCCTGATAACTACCATCAACAGCAAGATAAGGATTTAAATTAGGTGAGGTTCCCACTACTCATCGCTATCCAGTGGCTTTCTATAGGAAGTACATGTGTATTGATGTCAGGAAGCAACAACAACAAATTACATGTGTATACTTCCTCTCTCATCAGGAGGACTTCCCAAAGTGCTGGACAATCGGGGATTGCCACCTGAGCTGCTGGTTGGGTTAGGAGGGGTGCAGGGCAGGGAGGGTAGGTATAGGAGGGTGGTCAAAGAGGAAGATCTCGAGATGGGTGCTGAAGGAGGCAAAGGAGGGAGGGGGGAGGGAGGGGTCGAGGCAAAGGGACTGCGAGATAGAGATCCAGAGGGTAGGGCCAGAGAGGCAAGAAAAATGTAAGATTCTGCTGTTTTCTCACCCGTACACCACAGCTCCACCCCCCCATCCTGCCAGGCCAGCTGAATAAATTGGCAACACTTATTGTCTGGGCTATCGTAGGCGTAATAATACTGCCAATAATAGTAATATTAATAATCCTTGCATCTGATAACATTGGAATGTTGCTAGGGAATTACTGTAAAAGGGCAGTGATTGTGCAGAAGAGTTGCAATTTGGTGCCATTGGGGCTGAACGGAGGTCGGTGCCCACAGGTAGCATTGCCCTGCCATGAAACGACTCTGTTTAGGGGCGGAAAGGGAGGCAAACGTCAAATAAAACCTGAACGCTGTTTTCAGAATTCCAGTCGGAAAACTGAACCTCTTTAAACAGATTTATAGATTAGATGGCATTGCTCAGCAGCCCTGCAGTGAGTGGCTGTGCAATGGCCTCTAGTGGACTGCTAGTAATTGACAGATACAGCTCAATCATTTCCTCAGCTGCTGACTTCCAGCTACAGCTGGCTTTGACATTACTGAAGGCCCTGACTGACAGAGGCCTCGGCCTTGTGCTGAGCTCATGAGGCCCAGCAAGTATATTCAGCTCCCTTTTAGTCTGTTGATTTACAGTCCCCAATGACTCGTAGTTGATCCATGTCCCCTTTCAGTTTGCTCAAGGGGTGCCCAGCATCCATCCTGCAGTTGCATATTTGGTTTATGATTTCCTTCAGTCTGCAGTGTTAAAAAAGGAAACTTCGCCCATCACTGTGCACCTGTTACCTAGAAAGCACAAATAATTTTAGGGATAAAAAAGAGAGATGGGCACCGCAAAAGTTTCAAGCTACAGTTTATTCCAAAGGTACATCAGTGATTTTAATAATTTTCCTTAAACTGAAGGAATGGCCTTGTTTTGCTTGAAGAACTGTTGATGTTTGCATATAAACACAGAGCACATATAAGCTTTAAGGAGTTGGTGTGGGGCATGGGGTGTGGGGGAGGGGAGGGAGGGAGGGAGGAAGAGAGAGAGAGGAGGGGAATCCAGATCTTTTAACAAAACAGCCTTGTTACCAACCGTACTCAGACAATGATCACCACTTCCTCAGCTTTCCAGTTCATTGATGATTATGTGAGTAAAAACAGCGAGCTAAACGGAGACCTTCAGGGCACAGGGGACCAATTAAGGCCACATGACTTCCTTAAAGGGTTCCATGAAAATAACTATATTACAATGGTCTGTGATATTAATATCAGCTTTGGGAAACTCAGGCAGCGGTTCCGCAGGGAGGGAAGACAAATGAGCAAATGCTGAGGAATGTAACTCGGAGAGCGGATCATGAGAATGGAGTGTTGCTCCATCTGAACCCTCCTAAGATGAATGTTGCCAAGTGCAGTAAATGGTTTTCCTTTCTGACCCTACTGAATAGTCCGCGGTGCTCGAAGGCAGCATTCGCAGGGAAAAGCTAAGGACCATTTAGTTTATCTCTTTTTGCATTTTATGCTTCAGCACAGTGGGTCAGAAGCAATGGTTTAGAATGGATGAAGTGGAGAAAAGCACATTTCCTTAAGAAAACACATAACATTTCCTTCCATGTGTTGCTGTAGTTGTCAAAGTGAAAACAGCAAATATATATTATGGTGTTTCCCGAAGCTGCATGCGTGCCCTGGTGTCCTCTGCAACATCTCGTCGCTCTCACTTCTTGCTGTCACCTCAGCGCAAATTTGTTCCCAGTGATAGTCAAAATCTGTAATGGGGAACATTCCTCAGTGCATCCTCCCCTTAATAGTTAAAAGATGTTTTCGAGTCCACTGAACAGCTGGCGTGTTTTTAAGAAATATTTTGGCACCCGGAATTGTAAGCGTATAAAATGTTTTTTCAAAATGTACATTATGTTACTAATTCAAAAACGAAACCTGGATTTTTGCTGTATTCATAGTAAATGCCACACATTGCTGAACTGTGTTGCATGTTGCTGTGTTCCTGTTTGTCCTTCGTCCCCTCTGCCCCACCATTGGTGGCCATGCCTTCAGCCACAGCATCCCAAAACCCTGGAACTCTTTCCTACAATCTTTCCACCTTGTCCGCCCTTCCCCACCTTCAAATCCTGCCTAAAAACCTTCCTTTTTGATTGCACTTATGGTCATCTCCCCTCTCCCTCTGCCACTATCAAACATTCTGGGACACTACCCTACATGAACGATTTATATAAATGCATGTTGTTGTTGTACTGCATCACACATTGGCACCAACCGAACTTAGTTGCTATATCACACATGCTGTACTTTACCACACATTGCTGTACTGTATTGCCCATTGCTGTGTATGGTGTGCATTGCTGTACTGTGATTACTACATAGGAGAGGAATATTTATCTTTCTCTGCTATAACCAAACTTCTAATTGCTATGTGCTTGAACACTGAGTGCCTGTTATGAGTAGTATTGAGATTGTAAGAACTAGTATCCTTCACCTTGAGGTGCAAAATATGAACCAGAAGAAAAAAATACTGAAAGATTGAGATGTGAGTTATTGAAATAACACATTTTCACCTAACCTCCTTCCGATTTCCCTCTTTTCTTGTTGAGTCACTGCTCCATGGCTGCCAATGGCCACCCGTTGCCTCATCCAGGTGGCTATTTGGGGTCCTAAGCCTGGACAGTAAATGTCGCCAGGATACTTACCCAACATGTACTTTCCAGCAGGATTCACCTAACTGTAATCTGGAGCAGAAACCCTGACTGATCCGTTTCAGGCCAGCTCTTACGTCATTTACGGGACTCAATGAGATCAATCAGATGACTCAGTATAGATCACAGACTCAACAGGAGGCCTTCTGGGTCCAATGGCTTAGCTTTATCCTGAATAGTGGTTTACCAACTAACTCTTTGGGGGTGAGATTGGGGAGCAGAATTTAATGTTAGAAAAATAGCCCTCAAAGCTTGTTGTCAGTCAATAATATCCAAATGTTTGAATTATACCTCCCCTTCACCTTCAAAGTGGACATGAGGAGCTGGGATGAACAAAAAAACTTTAAAATGATTTTCAAGTTAAAATAGGTAGTTTAGATTGGATGCAACGATAAACTAACAATAAAACAACATTAAGAATAATAAAAAATAAAATGTACGTGGGAAAAGGAATTGCTAGGAGAGCAGGGTTGAAGTTTTGAAAGTTTTTTAAAAAAATTGGATTTATGTTTGAGAGTTTGATTTTAGGTTGAGGGTTAATATTACAAAAATAAATTCACTCTTGACACCTGAGTACTTTTAACACTGCAATCATACTGCTGCTTTCAGCTTCATAATGCCTGAGCTTAAGGTTACAAAACCTGCCGACCCAGGGAGTAACCATCACCCTGGACCTCTCAACAGTGAACATGTTAAAGGATATCCATTACCTGCACTGTAATGCAGATTGTACAGAATGTAGTGTTGACAGTCTGTTATACTGTACATAGAGCCACAAAAGTGATTTCATAAAAAGATGTGTTATAGAATCAAACAATGGGGAAGCTATTCCTGTATCAATTATATATATATCGATATATGTCTATCCGTGGCCAAATCCAGGTTTTTGTAATGGTCCTCTCAATTATATATATTTCATTAAAAACTGCGTAACATTCGGTCATGATTCACTTCTGGTCTTTGCAGCATCCTTCCAACTCTCCTGCCTTCTCTCCCCAATTTCAAAACGCAAATACCCAATTTCAAAAACCTCTTTCACTGCACTTTCAGGCATCTTCCCCCACCACCCCCTCCCCCACCACACCCCATCTCCCAGCTTGGGTGGTCAGCCAGCTGTGTGAAGCACTAGTTTAGTTTGTATTGTATGCAGCAGGTGTTGCGACTTTCAAAACATCATCAACAGCAACAACTTACATTGATAAAGTAGTGATCTTCACAAGGGTAGCAACTCAGAGTGCTTAACAATGACAGAGATTGATGCTGAGTTGGGTAGAAAGGAGAGGTGACCGTAGGCATGGTCAAAGAAAAAGGTCTTCAGACATGATCTGAAGATGACCGAATAGGGGAAAGGTGGAAGGATTGACACGTGGTTCTAAAGTGGCTGAATGCATGGTTGCTGATGGCGGAGCGAAGGGGACGAAGGAAATCAACCTTAAACGTTTGATTGATGTAATCATAGAATCATAGAATTTTACGGCACAAAAGGAGGCCATTCGGCCCATCTAGTCTGTGCCGGCTCTTTGAAAAGAGCGATTCAATCCCACTGCCCTGCCCGCTCCCCATAGCCTAATAGACCCGTTCTCCCTAAATAAAGATCTAATTCCCTTTTAAAAGTTGTTATCGAATCAGCCTCCACCACCTTTTCAGGCAATGCATTCCAGATTCGAACAACTCGCTGAGTGAAAAAATTTCTCCTCAGCTCCCCTCTACTGCGCCTTGAAACTATTTTAAATCTGTGACCACGAGTCACAGATTCACCCACGAGTGGAAATAGTTTTTCTCTATTTGCCCTGTCGAAACCCCTCATGATCTTAGAAACCTCTATTAGGTCTCCCCTCAATCTTCTCTGCTCCAGAGAGAATAACCCTAGCCTATCTAGCCTCTCCTCATAGCTGAAGTCCCTCAATCCTGGCACCATCCTAGTAAATCTTCGTTGTACCCTTTCCAATGCCTTCACATCCTTTCTGTAGTGTGGTGACCAGAATTGAACACAGTATTCCAGCTGAGGCCTCACCAAAGTCCTATAGAGGTTAGTCAGCACTTCCTGACTTTTGTACTCTATACCCCTATTTATAAAGCCTAGTATCCCATATGCCTTCTTAACAGCCTTGTCTACCTGTCCTGCCACCTTCAACGAGTCACTAACACAAATCCCCAGGTCTCTCTGTTCCTTTACACCATTTAAAATTGTACTATCTAGCCTATATTGCCTCCCTTCATTTCTTCTCCCAAAATGCATCACCTCACACTTCTCTGCATTAAACTTCATCTGCCATGTGTCTGCCCACTTTACCAATTTGTCTATATCCTCTTGCAGATGGCTACTATCCTCCTCACTGTTTACTATTCTCCCTAACTTAGTGTCATCTGCAAACTTGGAAACTGTACTCCGTACACCCAAGTCCAGATCATTGATGTAGATTACAAACAGCAATGGTCCCAAAACCGATCCCTGTGGCACACCACTGCTCACTTCCCTCCAATCTGAAAAACAGCCGCTCACTACAACTCTTTGCTTTCTGTCTCGCAGCCAGTTGTGGATCCACGCTGCCACTGTCCCTTTTACGCCATGGGCCTTTAATTTCATAATAAGTCTCTCATGTGGCACTTTGTCAAATGCCTTTTGAAAGTCCATGTAAACTACATCAACTGCGCTACCATTATCCACCCATTCCGTTACCTCATCAAAAAATTCTATTTTTTGATGAGTAATGCAACAACAACAACAACAAAATTACACTTGTATAGCCAGAAGGCGTGAAATGCACTAATGTTGTCCGCTTTCTCTTGTAGCTATTTGACTTGTGCTTCACATTGAACACATTGAGCGCTACAATTAACAACATAGATTTGTGCCATGTACCTGCACTTAGATGCAGCATGGAAAGGAAAAAAACAAGTCATTTACAAGATGTTAATTTACTGTGGTAATTACTGCTGAGTTATTGCAAAATAATTCTGAATGGGTGCTTGACTTATTCCCAGAAAACTAGTTGAAAATCAGCCTGCAATGCCTTTCTATCCAGTAATCTGAATGATCCCACTCCATAATCACTGAATCTTTTCGGACTTATATTGCAAAGTAACTACTTATTTCTTAAGTACATTAAGTAGATTTAAACAATAAAAATTTCAGAGATTGTTGCCAAGGTTGCTGACATCACATTAATCCTGACTTTCCTTCTAGTTGTAATTTAAGGGGTGGGGGAAGGGGGGTAATGGATTAGAACTCTGTCCTTTCACCTCTTCCATCTGGGTTCTGATGCAGCCCAGAGGGAATGAATGAAGGCCTCTCTCTGAAGACTCCAAAGAATTTCTATTTTTTTAAAAGTCAAATGGGGTTTGGCCAGTTTAATTTCACTCAAATTAATCACCGTTGGCATTCGTTCAGCAATTTCACTGAAAAGGCCATAGCATAGGCAGCGTGGGAAATAGTTAAGTTCCATTATTGCATTAGTGGGTAACTGAGAGCATTGGCAGAGTGGAAAACACATTCCAACAGTTGACAGTGCTCTTCTGACTGGGATTGAGAGATGTCATGACAAATGTAGAAAGGACACATCAGAAGTCTTGCTGACCTTCCTGATCTTTCTCCGATTGACTAGGTTTGGTAAAACTCCAGGGATCTCAGTTGCACTATTTCTCAATTAGATTCCTTATAATAGTAATAATAATCCTTGCATTTGATATAGTGTTTTATCACGTCTTCGAGGCATCTCAAAGCGCTTCACAGAATGTACAGTAAAGTGAATTGACTGTATATTTTGTAGGTGAAACGCAGTGGCCAATTGTGCACAGCAGTGTTCCACAAACAGTCATGGATTGAAATTTTGTGTTTCAACCCATGGGGTGATAAACAGATACGTTGGTGCCTGGCTGTGAGGGAGGTGTTTTCTAGGATATGGCAGCACAGTCTATGGAGGGAGGGTTTCCCTAGAGTTGAGCTGATGATACACTTGGTGAAGTAATTTGGGAACTGAGCGAAATCTCTGGGATGGACTTGATCATTTCTAAATGCTACCTGGGACACTACCATTCATGTTGGGCTCTATATAAATGCAAATTGTTGTTGATGACACAATACCTGATAGTGTAGCACACTAAACATGACAATGATGGTGAATGCTGAAAACAGCCGTTATTTGAGTTTATTCCGGGGATACTGAACTGAATTAATCTGAGTTTGTGCAATCTGTCATGAATAAGCTTAAAACTCCAAAAGGCACCAGGCCCAACTGAACAAGATCACAGCAGGGAATGACAAGCTAGACAAGCACAACAACCCTAGTGAATGTGCGTGTCCTATTATTGTTTGGAAATTTGATGCTGAAATCATAAACCTTGTCGTCAGATCCTGTCCTGTGATCCTTGAGAGAATAGCATTCAAAGTACAAAGAACACATGTACAGTCACAACAATATTTGCAGTTTATCAAGAATCTAGGTGTCCATCTGTTTGACCTTCCTCAGGCTTTCCAAGTAGGTTTGAATGTGCAAGGATATGTGAGTCAAATCTGCAAACGTGTTAATCGGTGTCTACGTCTGTGATGATGTGCTTGGAATTTAATTACCATTGATACATTCAATGAGAGGAAGCATTTCCTGTTGTAGTAGACAGGTCCACCCTGAAGCAGGTGCATGAATGGTATGTGGGTTCACTCTATAACACTGTGGTCAGCGGTGGCAGAGATCTCTCTATGCCTGTTGGATTCTGATCCAGATATTAATAAGAAACCAGTTTAAAGCAGTTGTCATGTTGAGCAGTGCGGTGGCAAAGAAATTGAATGCAACTTTAATATGTTCAATTTCATTTTATATTCAGAGTTTAATTTCGGCCACAAAATTTACAGTCAAGTCACTTTACAGTATATTCTGTGAAGCATTTTGAGACGTCTTGAAGATATGATGAGGCGCTATATCAAACGCAAGGATTATTATTACTATAAATTTTATCTACAATTTAAACATGCTCACAGTTATTTGCTAAAAATATCAAGCAATGTAGAAGTGTGCTTATCCCAAAGATAATTCACCAAATTCAGTGAAGATGCTGCTTTGAACTGAATTAAACCGAATTGTCTCATGGAGGAAGATGTCCGAGAGCCTGCATGATGCAATACAAAATACCTTTTGTTCTACAAGCTTGGCACAGAATTTCGTTTCTGTAAAGTTGGAAGTCCCCATGTCTTGTTGGTTAATCCACGCTTCTTAGAGTGTCAGACAGTTTATAATAATCCTTCGTTTGATACAAAACCTTATCAAGTCAGGAAGACATCTCCAATTGCGCATTCGATATACTGTATTGTAAAATTGTGTGACTGTATATTTTGTGGGTGAACCCAGCAGACAATCTTTGAGTACAGCAATGTACTAGTCACATAGTGAATGACTAATTTTATTAGGGGGTATGTTGGCCAGGCTATCAGAAGAAACTCACTTCTCTGGTTTTAGCAGTCAGAGTGCAAAGAAATTGGGGAACAGAGATGCCTTTGTCAGTCTGAGTGACTGAAGATCTTTCGCTTCTCGCTCTACACTTAAATAAGTCCCGGTTTCACCATCACATACCTTGACAGAACTTCTCTAGGTGTTTTTTATATGTGCATTGTAGTAGGTAGGTAGAAGAAACATTCAAACTAATGCATTTAACTCTGTGTAGATTGACTTTTTGTTTAAAATGAAACAAAACTGGAGAAATGTCTATCTGGGCACGGTATTTGAAAATATGGGATTAGATACAGTTTGAGATGAACGTTAATTCGAGATGATGCTTTCAATGCTGCTGAGGTTACTAGATGGGAGTAGAGAAGGGGGCGAATGATGTTTGTGAAGACAAGGAGGACAAGGCAGAATAATGGGGTGGATGATGTTCATTCTGAAACATTTTACAGCCTTTATGCAAAATCTATGCAATACTGAGGTGGGGAGGGGAAGCAGACTATAGAGGTCACTCACTTCGCGACCACATCACTCCCACCCTCGCCCAGCTCTATTGGCTCCCCATCCCCCAGAGGATCAAATTCAAGATCCTTGTCCTAACTTTCAAGGCCATTCACGGCCTTGCCCCCTCCTATCTCTCCGACCTGCTGACTCCCTACCTTGCCTCCCATTCCGTTCAGCGAGCTCCGGTCTGCTCCATGTCCCCCACCCGACCCACCCACCTTACCATCGGTGGATGGACTTTCAACCTCTCTGCCCCCACACCCTGGAACTCCATCCCACAGTCCCTTTGCCTACTTCCTCCCTTGCCTCCTTCAAGGCTGTTCTCAAGATCCTCCTCCTCGATCGTGCCTTCCGCTGGGTTCCCACAACTCTCCCTCCCCTCCTAAATCTCTCCCTCCCTACCCTGTCCCTCCCCCTTGCTCAAGTCCCGACCTGACTTGCATTTCAGTGCCTTGGGACATCCTCCTGACATGAAAGACGCTCTATAAATGTAATTTTGTTGTTGTTGTTGTTGCTTGTTTCCTTATCAAGTGGATCAGAGCTCAGGCAGCATTAACAAAGGAAACATCTTAGAATACAGAGATGAAGAATGTCTAGAGAAATTAACCAGTGGGGAAAAACATGACATAACAATCGAGCAAAGTTATGCTTTTTTCTTTGTGTATGTTAAGTAATTTTTATTTAAATGCTTTTGTTATGTGGTATCAATAGAGACCCAAATGCATTAATATAGTTCAAATATTTATCTAAATGTGTGCGAACATTTAAACAGCCCCTGGATTGTGTTGCATGGTCTACCTTCTCTGCCTGGTTTGTCTCTGCATCTCATCAAAGAAGTAAACTGTGCCACATTTTCTCTGCAGGTCAGGAAAGGAGCATGGCTGTTTATACAGCACTCTGTACAATCTTACTGCCTGGTCCAAATGTATTTGCATCTGCTGTACACTGTTTGTGAAAAAAAAGCGGTGAAGAAAATCACAAAAGTCTAGCATAGTGTCTGTTTGCCACTGTAATTATTAATACCGATATTAATAACAGTGGCAAACAGACAGAATGCTGGAATTGCTGTTCCCAATGAGCTTACACGCCAGGAAAATTGTGTATAAGTGAAAATTAGTCGCAATATAACATCAGCAACGGCGTATTAGCCACAGGTAATTAACCCATCAGACCATGCTTGTCCACTGGGTACATTAAGGTAAAAAGGTAACTTATTGGAGGTGACGCTTCATGCGCCAGTCACTTTAGGGGCACTTCGATGCTGTGTGCTTAATGGGAATTCACATTGTAAGCATCTATCCTCCAAGTGCACTGAACTTACCAGCACATTGAGCATCACTCGTTCAGTGTACATCAAGTGTATATATTTATACAGGTTCACAAGTGGTCAAATTTATGTCTGGCTGATTATAGGCATTATGAATGGCTGTGGAAGGACATTGCTGGATCTCTGTTTGTAGGATGAGCAATCTGCTAGTGAGAGGTGTGCTTCCCCTGCTGGACGGGGAGGATTAGTGCAGGTTGCCTGCCAACAGATGGGCACCCTCATTCTTTGCAGCCTCCACAAATCTTGTAACATGAGGTGACTTATTCCACTTTTCTGTCTAGTTCAATAGATTTCAGATTTATGTTGCTCTCCGTATCCTGATTACCTCAGTCCTTTCCCAAACTCCACTGGCTCCTTGTCACAAAGCAGATCGATTTCAAGATCCTTACACTTCAGCGCTTTGGGACGTCCTCCCGACGTTAAAGGTGCTAAATAAGTGCAATTTTGTTGTTGTTGTTGTTATATTTAAGTTGTTCCACTCCTCTTCACCTCTACCTACCTCTAACCACCTATCTCCTCATAGCAGTAACCCCTGCCTCCGCTCAATTGGTTCTGGCCTCCTCCTTGACCCCCGAATTCTTCTCTCCACCATCGGCAGCCATGCTTTCAGTCACTACGCCCCAAAACTTTGGAACTCCCTCCCTCAACCCCTTTGTCTCACCCCCTTCCTTTTTGCGGCTGAAGACCTTTCTCTACAACCATGCTTACGGTCACCTCTCCCCTCCTCTTAGCTCGGCCTTAGCCTCTACCGTTGTGAAGCGCTCTGAGGTTCTGCCTGGCGTGGAAGGCGCTGTATAAATGTAAATTGTTGTTGTTGTTGCTTTTACCTCCTGTAGAGATCTTTGAGAAAGAAATCTGCACAGTCCAGTAAGTAGCTTCTATAGTTTACTTGTTAACATGGGCGCACTCACCTCCCGGATTTCGTGGTTTGCCAGTATTTAGAACCTACCCTAGCTGGGGAAGCCCTGCCCCATACACCATGTGAGCTGTAAACACAGCACCGAAGCAAAACAGTGCCCGAGCTCCACCTAGAGTGCCGGATGACAGAGCGGCCAAGCCAGGAACTGCAAGCAGCTGTTCCGAACTTCGGGAGATTTGCTGTCATTGGAAAAAAATCTAATACCGTTTGTATTTTTAAATCTTGCCGGTTTTAGGGCGTTGTCAGCTTTCGGAATGTCTGGATATGAAAGGAGGTGGTGGTATGTGTGTGTGTGGGGTGGGGGGTGTCAAATGCTAAAAACACCTCACAGAATTTAAAATAAAGTGTAGTGACTGCATTTTGGAGGCAAACATGACAACCAATTTGTGTCCAACAATGTCCAAAAAGAATAGCAAATTGTTTATCTGTTCTCCCTAAATCTGCTTTATCTTCAAACAGATAACTCTACTGCGGAGATTGTGGACACCCACTGATTTAGGTCTGCCTCTAACACAGCAGCCTCCTGTGATGTATCTGACATAGAAAAGGAAAGAGGAACTAGGTACATTTCAGGACAGCTCCATTTCTGATAATAGTAGTGTGGGCTGGGACCTGCACAAATCAGGGCATACACATTACTACCTGGGGTTTACTACATACTTGAAGAGCATTGGATGGCTCCAGTTCAGAATATAATCATTCTATTTTACATTGAATGTAAGAACACACTGGTTGTTCATCTGTTTAAACTTGTGTGCGATCACTTTGCAAACTACTGCAGATGTTAAATGGAAAAACATTTATTTTTAAGCCCAGATAGCAGAGAATGAAAATAAGTTAATGTTAAGCTGGATGGAAACCAGTATTTAACAGACTGAAGACCAACAGAATAACTTGCTAACTCCAAACCATACCATAGAATACATCCTCAACAACAACAACAACAACAAAATTACATTTATAGAGCGCCTTTCATATCGGGAGAACGTCCCAAGGCGCTGAACAGTTAGGTCGTGACCCAAGCATGGGTGGTGGGGGGTTGGGGTAGGGGGAAGAAGAGTAGGAGAGGGGGGAGAGTTAGGAGGGGGGCAGAAGGCACCGTCGAAGAGGAAGGTCTTGAGATCGGCCTTGAAGGAGAAAAAGGTGAAGGTGATTGCGGGATGGAGTTCCAGTGTGTGGGGCCAGAGGGGCTGAAAACCCGGCCACTGATGGTAGGGCGGTTCGGGTGGGGTTCAATATATTGAGCTGAGGTAGATGATATTTTGCAAACACTATGTAGCATTGTAAATCTCACTCCATTGTTCCTCACCTCTTTGTGAACTGTTCTGAGCTGGATAGGCAATATTGTTAAAATAGTTGAGTCCTGAAAAATTCTTAACTACTCTGCCTTCCAGCAAAAGATCACAAGATTGATTTTGATGAAGAAGGCCCTTTGGCTCATTTGATAATAATAATAATTCTTGCATTTGATATAGTGCTTTCCACATCTTCCAGACGTCTCAAAGCGCTTCACAGAATATACTGTAAAGTGAATTGACTGTATATTTTGTGGACTGCACGCGGCAGCCAATTGCACACAGGCGTGACCCACAAACAGTTGTGGATTGAAATGACCAATTTATTATCGTCCAGGTTCAGGGTTGCAAAGGCCAATTGCTGGGCAGACACCGAGATGCATTTCTTTACCCAGAGGGTAAGAAATGACTGGGACCAAAATATTCTCTCGACTCAGCTCCCATTGAAGCATGAAGCTCTTTCTTAAATGTGTTCAGTGTCCTGGCCTCAACCACGTTTCCTGGGTAATCTGGTCCCAGACATTTCTTTGAACGTCTGATTTAAAAATGATCTGAATGTAATCTTTGTTCCTTGGTCCACTTGGCAATTATGTTTAAATAAAAGAAAATAAATTGCTCGCGAACCGTGATTAGGCCACCTCAAGGAGAACATTAGCAGTAGGTTGACTGTTGAAATGCAATGATTGGAAGAATATTTTTTGCTAGAATCAGAATTTCATTTTTCAGTGTTACTCGTGGCCTTGGGAGTTAAATAATAGGTGTGAATAGGAAGTGATTTAGTTAATAGAAACTTTACGCTTGGGTCAGATTTCAGCAGTCAGCTTTATTTGCCTACAAATACAGAATCACGGTACTGGTACTTCACAATAGAACCGTGTGAAGTGTTTTATGATGTTTCAACAATGTGACATCAAATGTACATATTATTACTACTATCCACCCAAATGCTTTAATGAAAAGGTCTCCACTGCACCACATAGCAGTGTGGCATTGTGATCTGCGGGAAGCACGTTATCAAGATTTTATTGTGCTGTTAAATCTTTCTAACACGGAAAGAAAGATGCCTGCTTGTAATGAAACTCTGCAACTTTAACAATAAAAGCTACTTGTTGAATTTTGAAGTGCCTTAAATCTTTGAAGCGATGTGTAATAATACATGCCTCTCGAACAATAGAGGCATTTACTGCAAACTTATAACGATGAACTTTTAAGGGCAACATCTACTGGAAAAACAAATCCATAAATTTTATTGCTTTTGCATGTAATGTGTATCTACTGGGAGCTGACAAGTAGTTGAATTGAGTCGCATGTTGCTGCACTTGGCAGAATAAAAGGGGCAGGAAAAGCTTTGCTGCTGAATGAGAAATAATTATTATTCCAGACCGTTAATCTAACATTTGTGTAAATGTTATTTAAGATCTTCTAAACTCTTTGTGATATTTCATACCTTCTAGGGCAGTTGTGCCCTTTTTATTATGGCAATAAAAACCTGCGTTATTATATAATTGTTGCCAGCCGATTGCAGGATTGTGCTTTGAGCTGGTTAGATTTCAGTACAAACACTTTCTTTATCTCTCAGGTGCGGCCTCTGCGAAGAAGTGGGTGGATCAGCGGGACGTGAAACTGAATGGAATTGTAGGTGTCCCACCCTTTCATAGCGAACGCCTCAGACAACTGTGAAGGTGGCACACCAGGCACATTTGGTCAGGTCTTTAACCTGCAGACCTTAACCCCAAGCTATAGGGATTCACTCTGTTCCTTCCTAATAGTACTCGGAGGAGCTTTACCGTTAGGCCACTGGGAGGAGGGAACCTGCAGTGAAGTTAAGTCATATCCATTCCTTTCTTCCTGCCTTCTTTCCTCATCTGCAATGCAACCAGCATCCCCATGGGTTGGAGAACATTACTGGCCATTCACCCAGTATGAATAGACATGAACAGGTTTTTTCACCATTCCGATATTGCTACATTCACAGACACATCCTGTAGGTCATCAGCGACAGACTCAATTTCAATTTAGTGTCTCCCCTTAGAGCTGTTTGCCCAGGCTCCAGCACCAGCATCAGCACCAGGCTAACCATTATTTTCTTTAAGGGTCAAAAAATTAAGCTACAGTTGGTTCTAACAATGATTAATATTTCCTGGAAAGCCTGTAAATAAAGAGCAGCGCACTTAATGAAGCAACCAAGGATTAAAAGGGGTCAATATTCACTTAATAATAATAATAATAATAATCCTTGCATTTGATATAGCGCTTTCCACATCTTATCAACATCCCAAAGCACTTCACAGAATAAATTGTAAAGTGAATTGACTGTATATATTTGTGGGCGAATCGCGGCAGCCAATTGCGCACAGCAGTGTCCCACACACAGTCGTGGATTGAAATGACCAATTTTATTATTGTGGTTTTTTTTGGAGGGATTATTATTAGGCGTGTGGAGTAAGGAAACTTTCCCAAGGTTTCGCCCTGACCTGCCTGGATTCGAACACAGGTCTCCCCAGCTTGGTTTCCCCAGCTTGCAAGACAAGTGCTCTAACCACTGAGGCACAGGAGCTCCATAGTCAAGGAACAGGGCCAGCGCTTCGAATGGAGACAGATTTATTTACAAGTGTAAGTAAATACAGCGCTGATACCAGTTAGCCTTCAATTAGGCGCTGGAGAAGAGATGTTGGTGACTGGGGATAATTATCCTGCTTCATCTGACAGTCCCTTCCTGCATTCACAGCCATCGCAGGTGATTCTGCAACATAATCCATCAACAGCTGCAGCACAACACTTAGTTTAGTCACCAACACATTTAACCCTTCGGCTGCCGATAGCAGATTCCAGGGTGTCTGCATCCTCCATGGACAGTTTACCACCCCTGAGTAACACTGCAGCCCCATATTGTGTAGTCCTGTAATAATAATAATAATAATCCTCGCATTTAGAATAGTGCTTTTTCATGGCTTCTATACCTCTCAAAGCGCTTCACAGAATATAACGTAAAGTTAATTTACAGTATATTAGTGGGCGAAACATGGCAGCCAATTGCGCACAGCGGTGTCACACAAACAGCCATGGATTGAAATGACCAATTTTATTATTGTTTTCTTTGAGGGATTATTATTAGGCATGCGGAATAAGGAAATTTACTCCAATCGTAGCTGCAGTAAACTCCAGCTAATCACTGCAGCTCAATAGTTAGAGCACTCACCTTACAAGCGAGAGACCTGGGATTGATTCCAGGCGAGGGCAAAACCTTGTGCAAGTTACCTTACTCTACATGCCTGATAATAATACCTCAAAAAATAATAAATTGGTCATTTCAATCCACAACTGTTTGTAGGACACTGCTGTGCCCAATTGGCTGCTGCGTTTCGCTCACAAAATATACAGTCAATTCACTTCACAGTATATTCTGTGAAGCACGTTGAGACGTCTAGAAGACGTGAAAAGCACTATATCAAATGCAAGGATTATTATTATTATTAATCCTGAGACATTATTAGCAATGCTTCAACTCCTCAGTTATGGAAAATCTTTACAGAGGTTGCTGCACTGCTATGAGGTAACACAGGGCTACTTGAGGAACAATTAGTGCAATTTGAATCAGTATACCTCAAAACTTATTCCAGTATTTCAATAATACATCTTGGGTCTTTGATCTTTGTTTTTTCCTCCAAGTATGTAGATTATGCTTTACAAGATGAATGGCCTCAGGCAGATGTGGTCTAATAATAATAGTACTAATACGTGCACTTGATATAGCATTCTTATGATTTTATTAAGACAACAACAACAACAAAATTACATTTATATAGCATCTTTCACATCGGGAGGATGTCCCAAGGTGCTGACATCTCAAAGCGCTTCACTGAATTTTACTATGATGTGTAGTGACTCTGTATTTTGTAGAGAAATGTGGCAGCTAATCTGATCAACATTATCGAACACATTATGAAATGTACTGGAAACTTAAGCAGCAAAATTTGTGGTATTCCATAAGGGGTTCCTTATGTTATTTTGCAGAAGAAACGTTTTAAGATTTTTTAAAATCTAGCACCACCCTTGATACTTGTGGAGCTCCTGTAGCTCAGTGGTTAGAGCACTTACAAGCGTGAGACCTGTGTTCGAATCTAGGCAGATCAGGGCGAAACCTTGGGCAAGTTTCATTACTCCACATGCCTAATAATAATCCCTCCAAAAAAAGTCCAATAATAAAAATTGGTCATTTTCAATCTCTGACTGTTTGTGGTACTCTGCTGTGCGCAATTGGCTGCTGTGTTTCGCCCACAAATATACAATTAATTCACTTTACAGTATATTCTGTGAAGCGTTTTGAGACATTGATAAGATGTGAAAAGTGCTATATCAAATGCAAGGATTACTGTTATTATTTTTATTATTTTTGTTATTATTATTTTTTATTATAATGTGTTTCCCTGCACTCTCAGTGGTGTTCCACATCTCTGATTCCCGATGCAGTCAATTTCTCTTGGTCAGCTTATTGCTTGCTCGAGAAGAAAACCCAGGAATCTTACCTGATGTGTCCATTTCCTGATACAGGCTAGGATCGAGGCTTTAAAGGCCATATGTGAGTTATTAGCTCAGGGAAATCCAGCTAACCTGGGGGATTCGGCAGGGGAGAAACCTTCGATTTTTTTCAGAGGTCGATCATTAGTTGGAATTTAAATACAATTATGTCAGTATTATTGCACATAACCACTTTCCTACAAACAGCCTGCATCAGTTGTGTTCAGATCTGTCTTAACAGATGCCAAGCCTCAATCCCACAATTAAAAATGGTAAGAAAAGAAGAAATCTTCTTTTCTTTAAGATACTCTGTGGATTGCACACACAGCTCATGTTAAATCTCTCACTATATTTGACACTTAGAGTCAGCTGAAATCCAATTACATGATGCTTTCCTAATTCTCTACCACTTTACCATGTCTCTGTCAGCAGACTGAGACGGACTGTAAATAACCTGAACAGTTTGACGAATAACAACGGGAAGAATTTGCTTGACCCTAATTTCATGTGTTCAATAACATCAGCAGTGATATCTGCACTGATTGCTCGACTGACCAAAGGAACAGCATTGCTAAGCAAATGAACAGTGTACTTGTTACAAAACAGAATGTGGCATTGGTTGAAAGAAACTTCACTTAACTGCAATAGAAACATGATGCCTTCCTGCAAGTCTGGCTGTACAGTAGTTAGAAATCTTTCAAGCCACAATACTTCAATAATAAATAATAGTATTTCTGATATAGTGCCTTTCACATCAGGAGTACATCTCATTGCTTCATAGGATGTACTGTAAAGTAGATTAACTGTACATTTTGTGTGTTAGCACAGAAACCAATTTTGCACAGCAATCACCCACAAACAGCCATAAAATGAATAACGAATATTATTTGGGGGCTTATTGACCAAGGGAAAACTCCCTTCACTTTTTGAGTAGCACCAGGGCATCTTTTGTATTCACCCGAACAGATAAACAGGAGCTTGGTTTATTAACTGCTCATCCGAAGGATGGCACCTCCAACAATGCAACACCCACCCAGCGCTACAATGGACTGTCAGCCTGACATATGTGAGTTCCAGATCACAACATGGTGCTTTTAAACCCACAATTTTCAAATCAGAAGTAAGAGTTCTATCAGTGGAGACAGTTCAATTCAATTTATATTCAGATAGCACCTTTCATGTTGGGACAAGGTCCCAGGACACATGTCCGAATGTCTCAGGATAGGAGAGCACACTTCTTTGGATCATATGGCAAAGCAGTTAAATGGAGCAGTCAATGAACCTTCCAATTGAGTCCATAGAACACAACATCACAAAGGTCAGGTTCAGATTACGAACTGAAGATCAGCCATGATCTTATTGAATGGCAGGGCAGGCTCGAGAGGCCGAACAGCCTACTCCTGCTCCTATTTCTTATGTTCTTAACAAATTCACAATCAAAAAGCACGTCCTAGCGGCCTTGCATTACTGAATTACTATAGTTTATCTACTGGTTACCGAGGAAGTACAGACATACATGTGGAAGAGATTATGGTATGTTTTTAAATATAGAAAAAGTGCTGCAGTTCCATAATGATTTACAGTGAATATATGTGGAAATGAGAAGTTTGATACAGGAGAACCCTGGAGGCACTTTAATGTCTTCATGCTGTTTGTAATCCCATGCAGTGTAACAAACTATTAAACATCAATGTATGAAATGATGCTGAGTTGAAAATTATTTTGGAAAGATGTATGACATGTTGGCAAATATTAAAGTCTCATGGAACACAAAAGAAATACTTTGCTTTTACTTCACAGTCCATTGGTCTTGAATAATAGATTTTGCAGTGCAGGATAGCAAACAACACGCTTAAAAACAGTGGGGTGAAACACTGTATTCCAATTTCCATAGCAGATTCAATATAGTAAAAGAAATCACCAAAACAATAAGTCCTATGAAATCTGCTTCACTTTCCATCTGCATTGGACCTGAAGTGGGAAAGGAAGCAGGCTGGTTAGAACATTTGTGAAGTGGCCAATGTGAGTCTGCAATGTGAAGCCTGCCTTTGTCCAATACTGATCAGTATTCTGGCTTCACAGAATTCGGGCTACCTACCTGAAAATCAAGTTCAGTCCTAAATTAATTCACTTCTGACCACGAGTTCGCCACCCAACATTAGTGATGTTTCCAGCACATGTTTAAAATGGGGGAAATGCCATTATGAACATGTATTATAATGATAATCCTTACTTTTGACATAGTGCCTTATCACTTCTTCAGGACGTCTCAAAACAATTCTCAGAATATACTGTAAAGTGAATTGATTGCATATTTTGTGGGCAAAATGTTGCAGCCAATTGCACACAGCAGTGTCCCACAAACGCTTGTGGATTCAAGTGACCAGTTTATTATTATTATAGATAAAGATCTTATTGAATATTGCCATCATACCAAACTGCATGACAAATCTGTTTCTTTTGTTGAATAACTAATGCATTGAATAATTGTTATTGATAAACACTACTGCTTTTTGATATTATCACTCTGAAGATAAAACTACAGTTGCTTTGTCTCTTCTAACACTGATATACTGGTCAATATATTCCTTGCTATATTCAATTCATTTTCAGCTTGGTTTAAGTGGTTTGCACGCTTGCCTTTGAGCCAAAAGGTGGTGGATTGAAACCTCATGTCAGGAATCACAGTCTAGACTGACACTCCAGAGCAGTTCTGGGAACGAGATGCTTTGCTGGAGATGATGTCCTGTCCTTCAGATTAGAAATTGAAACAAATGATTGTTCTACCTGTTCCCATCTGATCCACTACAGTATTTTAAAAGGGTCGGTTCTGGCATTCGAGCCAATCCCCCACGTAAATGAGTCATGGCTATTTGTTGGAGCTGCTGTGCTCATATTAGCTGTCTTGTTTGGTGATGAGCACATTAGGCAATACACCTGACAGCAATTAACTTTGAAGCACTTTAATGTTTTGACAATAGAGACACAATATCATATAGAAGGATTATACATTCACTTGCCTACATATCGAACATGTTCATGGTGAATTCCTATAAAGATGTTACACTCAGAACATTGATTTGTTTGAGAGAGCAAAAACAACATGAAGCAATCGCTCTTTTTTTTTGGTCAGCCAGGTGTCTTTACACATGCGGAAATCCATCACCATGCTTAAGAATATTGAAACCAGCATTCCACGCATCTAACCTGTCCATGGAAATCCATATGATATTTCTTGGAATGGAATGCACACTCGTATCCTGCTTACATAATTCCGGAAAGTAATAGGCCCAGGTTGGCAAGAGACCCTAGAGTGTGTGTTGGGGTTTACTGATGTAATCTAACCAGCTAAAACACTTGCCACTGAATCTCTGAATCTAAATGGAACATATGAATGTTTGGCGTGTAAAGGGCACGCAGCTACTTGCTTGTTGATCAACATTGCTCTTTGGAAATTCATTGTACCGGTAATTCATTTAGCAGCCTGCCTTGAACTTTGAAAGAGATGAGCAGCTTGTGTTTTTCCTCCAGCTTCCTCACACTGTTGTTTGAGCACTTGGAATCCTTGCTCCTAACATCCTAATTAAGAGCTTTCAGTATTCTTCTGGGACTGAGTGGTTGATGAGCACCATCCGGCAGATCAGTGACAAAGTCATTCTCCCCGAGATAAGGGGCAAATTGTTGAAAATTCCCATGGAAAGAATCAGATGAATGTGTTAATGAGCTGGGAATTAAGGCATGTGTGGGATGTGAGAGGGTGTAGGGGTGGGGGGGTGGGGGAGTGGGTGGGAGGAGTTCTCAACGAGTTCTTAAAGCATTCAGTAAATCAATCCTTTATTTACTGAAAATCCTTTATTTACTACTGTGAGCTTTAGTGTGTACTTCCAGAATATGCATTGGATTTACTTGAGTCTGAGTCACACCAGGATCTAACTAAGATCCAAGTAGATTGGAGGTAAGAAGAACTTTGATTCTAAGGTTCCACTGATTCCAATGAAATTACATTGATTGTTTAAAATATAAAATCATGTTCCATAGATTTGAATCAATACAATATACAATAAATAAAATATACAGGGCAGCCCTTTGTTCCTCTGTCCACAAGATAACATCCTTGTTCTGAGAAATCACAAGCTTCAAAGTCACCAGTTTGCCTTTGGCATAACTTTCTATGAATTATGTTCATGTGCGCAATATGCAGGGTAATAACTACTTTTTTTTTAAAAATCGGTCACTTTATTCCATGACAGTTTGTGGGACTCTGCTGTGTGCAATTGACTGTCACATTTCTTCCATAAATACAGTCAATTTACTTCACAGTATACGCTGTGAAGCGCTTTGAGATGTCTCAAAGACATGATAAAGTTCTAAATCAAATGCAAAGATTATTATTATTATATGCAAGAAATGTTGCTGACTTCACATCTCACATGCCACACCAGCACAGGAAGCCCCACTTATGTTATTTCCTTCATGAAATAATTATCCTGTACTTTCAGCGCCTTGGAATGTTCCAGCGCCTTGGGACGTCCTCCCGAAGTGAAAGACGCTGTACAAATGTAATTTTGTATTGTGCATATGCATAGGAAATGTCATAAATGGTTCTTCTTACACATAGCATGCAATACATAGCACACAGGAAGTGATAGAAGCAAGGGTTTTTGTACATAATGCATATGCACGGGAGGTGATGTCAATGTTACTTCCTGCACATATCTTGCTTCACAATGTACAAGACGTGATGTTGACTGTAACTTGCTGATCTGTAAATCAGCCATTTTTAGTAGCTGTTCAGTACTAGAGGCCAAATATCCCATGGCAGCAGCGTAGAGAAGCGAGGAGGCCCTGGTCCTATAAGGGGAATGGGGGAAAGGTAATGTTCGGGACTAATCTCCAATGGACACTATGGCTGTAAATTGAATAATAGGCGTCTATGTTTGTAACGCGAACAGATTTGTGTTTCCACAAAGCTGGTGGAAGTTTTTGTGTTGGTGGGTTTTTGCGAATATAAAGACAGGGCAGTTGCGCATTTGTCACGGTGGGGATTGTTTCATTTTTTGTCATTTGGTGTGTGTTGTCACACCAAAATATATATTTAAAAATAATAAATATATATTTTATATATTTTTTTAAATTTCAGTGTAGCTCTGTAGACCTGGTGTAAGTGACTCAGTGCTCAACAGGTGATGCCTAATGACACGTTTACCCTTTACACTAAGGATGTAGAAATGTGAGATATCATTTTTACACTTTCTTGGGTGCATTTAAAAAGCAATGTGATCTGTTTCATCATGAAATGTAAATTGCACATCCTTGACATCCCAGCTCCCACCCTACCCCTGCCCAAAACATATTGTTTTGAGATGAATTTGTGCACAGTTCCGCGTATAATAGAAAATAATGTCATTTAAAGATTTCATTACATTCCTGTTATGTTTTGCAGGAGTAGCCTGGTGCAAGTTGATAGGTCTGTTCATAATAAGGTTACATGGAATCGAATGCATGTACAGCGCTTGTGTTTGGAATGATCTCATAGTACAATGGTCTATTGTGAACTCACATCTATGAAAGCAATTTTTATTTAATGAACAGATGGTCTGTATGAACTCCTAACAAGCAGTCATAAGGTGCTTTTATTTTTCAGCGCTGAGCACGGATATTAATAAATCAGCACATATTTCAGCATTGTGTATCGTAAATTAGACTTTTTTTTGCCAGCAGTTAGCAAGTCAGAAATGATTTCATATCCTTTGAAAACAAGGATTTATTCCCAGTGATCAAGATGTTACTCATTGCTCACTGTATTCTGAGGTGACTCTATCTTAAATGTTCAGTGATAGATTTGGTATTAGGTGAACCAAAAGGGAATTTTGGAGGAACTCTTCATGCAAAGGGCAGTGAGCTTGTGGAACCCGCTGCCTGAGGTTGAATCAGATGGTATAGATATAGATGTGTTCAAGGGTTCATGAGTATGGGAGGGAGTAAAGGAATGGGTGGAGACCCGTGTTGGAGTATAAACATCCACATAGAGTTGTTGAGTCAAATGGCTTGTTTCCATGCTGTACATTCTTTGTACATTTTTGTAAGGTGGGATCTGTGTAGTCCAAATGCTTTGAACCCATTCACTATGTTTGTAGTAATAAAAAAGTAACATTTGTATTTATTTGTTGATTTGACTCCCTTTCATCAATATAACCATTTCAAACCTGCCCTCACTGGCCATGGTTTTGGAACGTGTCGTAAATTCACCATTATCAAGCACTCTGGGACATTATCCCATGTGAAGAGCGCTATATAAATACAAGTTGTTGTTGTTACATAAGCAGCATACCGGATACCCAGCAGTAAATTTTCAGCAATTATGTAATCTCATACACATGATGTAAACCACTTGAACTTCACTTCTGAGCTTTATAATGGTATGATACCATCTGATCTGTTCAGTAAAATGCTGCCTTATAGTTTCTTGCAGATACCCATTATTCTCTCTGTACATTCACTGAGAAAGATTACAAGTCCTTTGTAGCGTTACCGTAATTGAATGAATTCCACTTGCAATTGATTAAACCAGTGGTGGCCAACCCATGACCTACAGCCCAGAAGTGGCCCATGGGACAGTTAAGAAGTGATATCCCACAAATAGTGTCACTGTGAACCGCTTTGTGACATTGACTTCGCAGGAACGATATCGAATGCAAGGGTTATTTTTATTGTCCAAGTTTGGCCTATATCTTAATGAAAGTAGATGACATATTGTGTATTATTAAGCGGTGAGTGGGTGACATATTTGATGCAATCCCTCATATTTAATGATGATCAATTTTTCTAACAATTACAGTGAATTAAAAATATGTAAACATTTAAGTATGAATTGGGCCATGGAGTGATGTAATTAAATTCCAAGCCCATTCGAGTTGGCTCGGGAAACTCTAACACAAGCAAATATCAGTTGAGAATGAGCTATGAATTATTCCAAGGCTGTTGACTAATCTTAAGGATCAGATGATGGTGCTAAATCACTCAAGCCTTCTCTCTGGTAGTTTCTGACATAATCTGAATCGCTTGATTAGGTTTTTGCCTTGTAATTGCTCCCAGGTAGGTATCAATCATTACAATACACACTTCTTACAAAAAGGATGTGATCTTATCAGAGGTACTGCTCATTAAAAAATATGGGAGAGGCCTGCACAAGAGAGGCCATAATAGAAGTTATGGCTGATGCAAATAGCCATTTAAAAACCCACTACATGGAAATTCTTGAAGTCATGATAAGAGGATATTTCAAATGCAATGATTATTATTATTATTAACTGTGGTATGCTTGTGATCTTGGTTATTCAGGTGGTTAATAGTGAGCACCTTTAAACATACTTTAAACCTAAGCAACATCATTAGGGTCTAAATTACAAATAAATACCTCTCACTAACCTTTGACATACTAATATGAAATATTACCATGAAAATAATGAGTCTGCAAACTACCCATGGCAATTATATAGGTTACATAATGAAATAAATCTGTCATTACCCCAATGCTTACAAATACCAACTCTTGAACAGTATCTGGCAAACAGCCAGATTGACAAATTGAGCGAGTTTTATTGCATGGTCGAGGCCACCTTGTATATAAGATAATTAGCTCATTCTTCTGATGTTTGTTGATGAAAATATGTAGTAGATTAGCTTATCCCACCTCATTTGTAGATAGTTACTGGAACACCAGGTGGTCATTTTAGGATGGGGAGAATGACGAGGCTTGAGGGCTCTCGGATATGGCGGGTGGGGGGAAGTTTAGGATTACTATGGTTTAAGTAAATGCAGATCCAATGACAGATGTTATGCTATCAGATAAACCTGCTACAGCTGTGTGAGCTGTTGAAAGACAGCGAGATGGGCTGGGACCAAAGGTGGAATTTCATGATACAATCTTGAAAAGGCTCCGATATGCAAAGATATCCCAGAGGGCATTATTACACAGGACACAAAGTACAAGCACAGAATGTAGAGGGTCAAAGAGGCTACATTTTATGCAGTTTCCAAATCCTGTCGATGCATTTTAACAGAGTCCGGTCCTTCAGGGATCTAAACTGTTTACTAATAGTTGTATTTAACCACAACTTGTAGTACTTCAGGATTCATTAGTTGTGTTTCCCCTCTCCCCTACTCAATGTGGTATTACACAATAAATCCATATAGTGCATCTCCAATTCAAATAATTTCTGATTTGGAAATTAATTTCTAATCTCACGGCGTCCCTCAGGGCTCTGTCCTCGGCCCCCTCCTTTTCACCCTTTACACGCTCCCTCTGGGCGATGTCATCCGCAAACATGGGGTAAATTTCCACATGTATGCGGACGACACCCAGCTGTACCTTTCTGCCTCATCCCTCAACCCCCAGACCATCGATGTTCTGACAGCATGTCTGTCCGACATTGAGTCCTGGACGAGGGACAACTTCCTGCAATTGAACGTGAGTAAGACCGAGGCCCTCCTGATCGGCTCAAGCCAGCGCCTCCGCACATCGGGCGCTGCCAGCCGCAATATCCAAGGCTGTACTCTCCACCTCACAAAGCCAATCAGGAACCTCGGCATCATGTTCAATCAAAAACTCTCCTTCCTCCCCCACATCCGTGCCTTGACCGACACCGCTTATTTCCACCTGCGCAACATTGCCAGGCTCCGCAACTATCTTACCCCCCGCGCTGCCGAAACACTCGTGCACACGTACATCACCTCGAGGCTGGAATATGGAAACTCTCTCCTCGTCGGCCTCCCCAGTTCCTCCATTCACAGGCTGCAGGTCATTCAAAACTCTGCAGCCCGTGTATTATCCCGCACCCACCTCCACGACCATATAACCCCCACCCTCGCCCGTCTCCACTGGCTCCCCATCCTCCAGAGGATCGAGTTCAAGATCCTCGTCCTCACCTTCAAGGCCTTACACGGCCTTGCCCCGCCCTATTTAACCAATCTACTTTCCCCCTACAAGCCCACCCGGACCCTCCGTTCAACAGGACTTGGCCTGCTCCAAGCCCCCCGCCCGAACCGCCCCACCATCGGAGGCCGGGCCTTCAGTTTCTCCGCTCCAACCCTATGGAATACCATCCCCCAATCCCTCTGTCATTTCTTCCCTTTCCTCTTTCAAGGCCGGTTTGAAGACTTTCCTCTTCGACCGTGCCTTTTGTTCCACCCTGAATTTTTCGACCTCCACTTCATGTCTCACCCCTTCCCAAACACTCCCCTCCCAGCTCGGGTCAAACTCCTCCTGTGCAGCGCCTTGGGATGTCCTCCTGACGTGAAAGGCGCTCTATAAATGTAATTTGTTGTTGTTGTTGTAGCTCAGTGGTTAGAGCACTCGCCTTACAAGAATCCAGGCAGGTCAGAGTGAAATCTTGGACAAGTTTCTTTACTCTACACACCTACTAATAATCCGTCCAAAAAAAGTACAATAATAAAAATTGGTCATTTCAATCTACGATTGTTTGTGGGGACACTGCTGTGCGCAATTGGCTGCTGCATTTCACCCACAAATATACAGTCAATTCATTTTACAGTACATTCTGTGAAGTGCTTTGAGACATCGAGAAGACATAAAAAGCGTTTTTCAGTATCAAAATGCAAGGATTATTATTATAGCTTCCAAAGTTGAACTTTAAATCATGTTTTTGTTTCCCTTTGCAGCTAGTTACACCTCCCAGCTTTGCTCTGTTGCCTGGAGCTAGGGAACATAAGTATATAAGAACATAAGAACAAGGAGCAAAAGCAGGCCATGAGGCCCCTTGAGCCTGCCCCGCCATTCAATAAACTATATGGTTGATTTTCTAATCTAACTCCATCTGCTCGCCTTATCCCCATATCCCTTAATCCCTCTATCCATAAGAAATCTATCAATCTTAGTCTTGAATATGTTCAAAGATGTATGAAATGTTCAAATATGTTTGAAATGTTAATCTGAAGTCTTGTCTGCCTATTTAGGTAGATCTCAAAGATTCCTTGGCACTCAAAAAGTGTTCAAAAAGAGTAAGGATTTGCTCCCTTAGATTACGGTTAGGTCATTTACCTCATGGCTGTTTGTGAGACATATACGAATTGGCTGCCAGGGTCCACCATCACTGTACAGGAACTACATTTTACAGAAAACTTTGCGAAATGTTTTGAGATCTTTCAATGTTATAACATACTACATGAATTCTATGAAGTGAAGCACTACAATAAATCGAAGTAGTTTACGGATTATTGTTTTATTGCATTTGGCTATAAAATGCTTTTTACCCTCTCCTATTAGATATTACATTGAATGGATTGCTCTTCAAATGAATTATTGCAGATACAAAGATCTATAAACAATAATAATCCTTGCATTTGATGTAGTGCTTTTCATGTCTTCTAGACATCTCAAAGCGCTTCACAGAATACACTGTAAAGTGAATGACTATATATATGTGCTTACGGTGCTACATGTGGGTCCCAATCTGCAGCTATAGGCATGGGAGCTCGGGGTGCTGGATGTGCCTACTGCTGCCCCCAGTGCCTCCAGCAGCCACAAACAGCCAGGCAAACAGGTGCCAGTGAGCATGTGCACATTTGCAGTGTACGTGGCTGGGGTCAGGGCCTGGGTTTTGGAATGGGGAGAGAACAGAGCAGCCTTACCACTGAGCGCAGTTTCTCCCCAAGCAACTTCTCGTCTCTCCTCAAATCTTCACCAATCCCCAGACATCACCAACCCTCAGATATCACCGCCACCCAGACATCACCTCCACCCAGACATCAGCCTTTCCATTCCCTGTGCTGATGACTTCCCGCCAACCTATGTAATTGAAAAAGTTAAAAATGTACTCGTTTTTACTGTATGTTGTAAACAGTAACAGTAGTGTAAATGTAGAATGAATCAGATGTAGAATGAATTGAAATCAAGTCATTGAATTACCCTCTACACTATCTCATCAATATGATGGGCAGGTGTGTAATGCCATTTTATTCTGCAGCAAGTGATATCACTTACTTCTAACACCATAGTGATTTGCAGTTGCGCTTAGCCTGAGGCTGAGAACATGAATAAATAATCCTTGCGTTTTGATATAGCGCTTTTCACATTTTATCTATGTCTCAAAACGCTTCACAGAATATACTGCAAAGTGAATTGACTGTATATTTGTCATGGAGTAATGGAGTGAAATGACCAATTTTATTATTCTGTTGTTTTTTGGATGGATTATTATTAGGTGTAAGGAAACTTGCTCAAGGTTTCTCACTGACCTGCCTGGATTCGAACACAGGTCTCATGCTTGTAAGGTGAGTGCTCTAACCACTAAGCTCCAGAGCTCTGCTGACTATGGCCAAGTATGGGTTCACGTCTTCATCCATTGCTTAAATTAATAATAATAATAATAATAGCTCTGTCCAGGGCATTGGGATATCCTCCTGACATGAAAGGTGCTATACAAGTGTAATTTTGTTGTTGTTGTTGAACATTGCCTTAGCAGTTTGCCTAGTCTTTACCTATACTGCAGATTATAAGATTATAAACTTTTTTTCCACTGGGATTGCTATCCAGAAAGAAGTCAAATGTATTCAGCAGAACAGCTATAATCATTTGCTTCCCTTATGCCTTAGAACCTCTGTCCACTAGTTTTTTTTCCTCAAGAAAGAGGAAAAAGTAATTCTCCACCCTGAATGTATGTAGCAAGTCTTCTTTAAGTGATGAATTCATGTGCTTTTAAATTTCATTCAAATCCTCAGGGAGCCCTATTTTCTGTCCTGAAAGCACCTTTGTATCCGTCTGAGATAGTCATCAATACAATCTTGTCTGGCAATAAAAAGTAAGGATTTGTAGTGGCTTGACATGGAAAAGCAATAACAAAACAGGATATATGGGCCTGCTAGCTTTATCCATATGGTCTAAAAGTTACCTAAAAACTTTAACAAAAGTTAAAAAAGAGACTTCTGGGCTCTAATTGCTAGAATTAAGCATTGATTCTGCGCAAGTTAATGTGAATACTTCCCAAGGCAAAGTGTTGAAGGTTTTCTCTCACTGATAACTCAGAGGGTCACCATTAAGTCCATATCACAGAACTCTTCAGTTTCTCAGCACCTCCAGTCTGAACATTCCCTCCTTCTTTTCATCTCAATAACATCACTGCATTAAAATTGAGATCATCCTTCAATTGATGGAAAAACGAATAGAGGATTACAGGAGAAGGGAATAGAAGGAATGGAGACTTGTATGGAGTTTAAACATCAGCATGAAATAGTTGGCTTTGCCCCTGCCTATCTCTCCGACCTGCTGTCTCCCTATGAGCCCGCCCATCCCCTCCACTCAGCAGGCTCTGGCCTGCTTCGCGTCCACTGCCCTAACCGCCCCACCATCGGTGGCCGGGCTTTCAGCCTCTCTGCTCCCACACTGTGGAACTCCATCCCGCAATCCCTTCACCTTGCTTCCTCTCTTTCTTCCTTCAAGGCCAGTCTCAAGACCTTCTCTTCAACCGTGCCTTCTGCTCCCCTCCTAACTCTTCCACCTCTCCTACTCTCCTTCCCCTTCCCCTTCCCCGATCCTTCCCCCCCGTGCTCGGGTCCCGACCTGACTGTTCAGCGCTTTGGGATGTCCTCCCGACGTGAAAGGCGCTCTATAAATGTAATTTTGTTGTTGTTGTTGGATAGATTGGTATATTTATGTGCCTATCCGATCTGAAGCCAGTCTTTCACACCACAAAAATAATGGCAAAAACCAGCTTTCAAATTAAGACTGAATTTAAGAGTTCTCTGAAAAGACAATGGCCTTAAGGCCATCACAGAAAATAATGTAATTGAAATTAAATGCTCATACGTTGGTAAACCGGAAAAAACTCAGTTTCCTCTTTTGAGACAAATAATTCCAACAAAACTATATTTATAGAGAGCCTTTCACGGTGTGAATTCGTCCCAAGGTGCTGAACAGTCAGGTCGGGACCCGAGCAAGAAAGCAGGACAAGGTAGGTGGGAGGGGCGGGAGAGAGTTAGGAGGGGAGGCAGAGAGTTAGGGTAGCAGAAGGCACAGTCGAAGAAGAGGGTCTTGAAACTGGCCTTGAAGGAGGCGAGGGAGGGAGCGAGGTGAAGGGACTGTGGGATGGAGTTCCAGAGTGTGGGGGCAGGGAGGCTGAAAGCCCATCTGCCGATGGTAGAGCTGGTTGGTTGGGGGACATGGAGCAGACTGGAGCCCACTGAATGGAGGGACGGGAAGGTTCATAGGGGGACAGCAGGTCGGAGAGGTAGGGATGGGGCAAGGCCATAAATGGCCTTGAAGGTGAGGATGAAGATCTTGAATTTGATCCTCTGGGGAATGGGGAGCCAATGGAGCCAAGCGAGGGTGGGAGTGATGTGGTCGCGGAGCTTGATGCGGGTGAGGACACGAGCTGCAGAGTTCTGGATGATCTGGAGCTTGTGAAGGGAAGAACTAGGAAGGCCAACGAGGAGGGAGTTTCCATAGTTGAGCCTTGATGTGGCAAATGCGTGGACAATGGTTTCAGCAGCCTGAGGGGTGAGCTAGTGGCGGAGTCTGGCGATATTGCGAAGGTGGTGGAAGGCAATTGCTGGTCATGGTGCAGATGTGGGGGAGGAAGTACAGTTCAGGGGCAAACAAGCAGCCGAGGTTCCTGATTGGCTTAGAGAGGTGGATAGTGGAGCCTCGGATGCCGATGGTGTCAGTGGCTGAGGTGCGGAGGCGCTGACGTGAACCAATCAGGAGGGCCTTAGTCTTGCAGACATTCAGCTGGAGAAAGTTGTTTTTCGTCCAGGACTCAATGTCAGACAGGCAGTCAGGATGCCGGTAGTCCTGGAATTGAGGATGGAAGCGGAAAGTTAGAGTTGGGTGTCATCCTCATACATGTGGAAATTTACCCCGTGTCTGCGGATGATAAATACCTCTTAACTAACCATAAATTACACTTCATTCATTCCGAGGCTTCAAATGATGCTCGCACATTAGATCAGTTTATTCTAGATGGTTCTTCCTCTGTCTGTGCAAAGCACAACAATAAAAACAAATTGCTCTCTACAAGGTCGGGTCTGAAGGTTCTGTCCAGGATGTTTTTGACTGAATGAGACAACCTCTTCAATCTTGGAGGTTACCACAGGCTGTTAGGCCTGCATCCCTTGGATAAGCTTGGAAAGATAGATTTCAGTGCTCAAAACCTAAGGCCTACAAAATACACGTGTTGGGACATCCCCCCAACGTGAAAAGTGCTTTACAAATGTAATTTTATTGTTGTTGTTGTTGTACACATTCACTACACTTTACATTAAACCCTGTGAAGTGCTTTGATGTGTCCTATGTGAGAGGCTCTTTTTCAAAGGCAAAGATTACTATGTTTTTTATCCTCGATAAACTAGAAGGTGGCAGCTAAGATGAGCACTTTTAGTCGGCTCTTAGTTTCTCAGATTCAGGGAAGGAGTGGATTTCAAGGTACATTTTAACACTGTTCCTTCTATAAGGAATCAAAGAAAAATCCCAATAAACACCCCAATTTTAACTTAAATCCATTTGCTGCTGCAGGACCAGCAACTATATTATTTTCAGTTTATGCACATTTTGAATTTGCCAAGGAAGTCTAACACTGATAAAAACAGCACTCTCCCAATGCACTGCGGTGGGAATCTATTGGTAACAGTATTTTTAAAAACATATTCCTGTTCTTTCTATCGCCTTTCAGTGTGTTTGACAGTTTCTAAGAAGCTATTATAATGAGCTGTCTGGCGCTGAATCTCTTGAATGTAAAGATGCAACTTACACTTTGTAGGAGAGGTTAAACAAAAATCTGAACAGAGAGATAGTTACAATGCATCTGTTTTATTTAAGCTTAATTCAAGAATGGCAGAATATCCTAATGACATACGGCCTTTAAGTAGCTGTGGTGTTAATTCTTGAGGTCAATGTGGCCATTTTGAATGTTGGGTTCCCTTATTATTACATCTGGCTGTGGCCAGTGTGTGTGGATGGGCTGTGGAGAGTCTCATTTGAATGTAAGTGGGGACTGCCATTTGTTTTACAAACATTACTTACACTTCTGGGATCTGGATTTGACTCAAGGCCACACAGCATGAGAATGTTCTGACGAGTCGCCACAGAGTCACGAGTGTGTGGTGTAAAAAAAGCATTCTTAGAGTCAGCTTTTGATTTATCTGCCTTGGATTTGGCAATGTCACTCAGAGGCTCTGCACAGATTGACAGCGAGGGAATCACGGAGAGAATGGAAGAGTCTCCTGGGTGCCCTTTTCGAGGCAGGGCTTGTGGTAGATTGTCAACGGTGCCGGGGAGCTCAGTATTCCATTTGGCTGACTACTGTAACCTTGACCTAGTGCTGTTTGATGTTGGAACGGCAAGAAGACTAGAACAAACGTTCCATTGCCCCAAAACTGTCATCCCTCACTTTGATGAGCACAACAAGCACAAGAAAGCACAGAGAAACACTAAATGTGCAACTTACAGAACGGTAGAGAATCTGAGCTCCAGGCCTCTCCGTCTGGTATTACAATTAGTAAATGGGAACCTATCGCCCGTTTATATATCAATCTCATTGCATCGTGAAGGCGGCACTTCAAATGGCCTCATCTGAGACAATAAACATGTTTACTTCAGGTTTATTAGGGGATGGTGTGTTTTCAAAATTAATTTCCTGCCAGAATAAAAATAAGGAAAAAACTAGAAGAAAAAAGTCAAGGCTGTGGCCAAACAGGTGGCAAAGCAATTATATTTTACTTTCTTTTTGACCGAACTGTTTAAGTTAATGCAAACTATGTTGTTGAAAGACAGTTAAAAATCTGGCTTATGTGAAGCCAATTGTTGCTTTCCTATGGGAAGGGTTAGGATATAATGACCTAATATAACAGCACTAAGGTTCACTAATTTGATCATTAATTTGCTGACGTCTCTCATCTTTTACAGGAAAAAATGGCTCTGGATTGCCAAGTTAAATAGACAATTGCAGGAAGACAAAATTTTAGCATACATTGCATTCCCTTGGGCCCACAGCCAAGTTCATGTCAAACCCATAATAATTGGAGTATCCTCACTAAAAACAGCTTCTGTGGACTTACGTCAGAAGGAATTTCAAATTTGCGTAGAGGATGTATCGATCTTCCTTCAACTTCCTTTCTCACAAACATACAGCAGTTGCAGTTGTAATCTTTTCAAAAGCACCAGTCTCCTCTTCGCCTCCCCCCCCAACCCCAACCCCCCCCACCTCTCTCTCTCTCTACACACAAACAAATACACACACTTATACTAAATGACATTTAGTCTAACAATAAATGATTCCATGTTTCAAAACACTTTCAACCCTTTCATGTTCAAACTGCCCTAAGCACATAACATGTTGAACGTGAGCTTGAGAAGGAAACTAACTGTTGCATGCAGGCTCATGAGAAGAATAGATGAGAAAAATAAAGGCTATAACAATCAGCTGATAAGAGCAGGCAGCTCTGCTAGGATGACTAACAAGTCACTGACTCTGAATGTTTATATTGTGATAACCCTTTACTGTACTCAAGATAGCCAATTCTTCCAGGGTTCCTTATTGTTCTTAATTTCAAAGTGTGGTGTTTTTTTCTCCATTCTCACGGTTATGTCGATTTATGTCCCCTCAAATTCATTCCAAACACTCAAATTAATTGGCCCTTTGTTGTTTTGTAGGAAGTTGCTCTCGCAAATTAGCTGCCATGTCTTCCTGGCAAATTTTACTTGTTTTGCAAAATAATTTTTTGCACTGTGAAGCCTTTCAATGCATTCCATTGAGTGAAAGGTGCTACATAAATGTGCATACTTGTTGTCCGTGGATGGTTTGAAATAAATAAATCCTGGCAGCCAGGATTAATACTCTGAATTGTGCCCTAGTAAATTCTTGAGTCTGTGAGTAATTCCATGGCAATCAAACACGGACAACCAGGACTAAACAATATTAAAGGAAATATTTGCCCATGGAAAGTTGCAGTCAGCTTTCTGAGGTCAAAAAGCGATGCTGAACCACGCAACACCCGTGAGGCTGTGTGCAATGCAAGATTGTGCACTAAAGTTTGTGTGGAAACACAGATGCTGAAGTGACTCCTATAAACTACTGATAGCACCATGTTACATTGCCTAAAAGGTCAAATGTTTCTGTGCAGTAACCTATTGTAACACACAAGTTACATTGCTAACTTAGTAATCACAATGGAATTTTTTATAGCAATATTTTTTCAACTTGGTATTTCTAACCTCTTGCTCACAGCCCTGGCCGTCTTGGTAAACTGTTCCCAGTTGTTAATTGCTTCTGGGTAAAGAATTACTTCCTTAAGTGTCTGTCCTGAAATGGCCCTCCGCAACTCTAAGCCTCTTGCTCTGCTGCCTCAGTGCATCTGAAAGAAACCAGGTATGGATCCCCTACTCTCACACCTCTTCCAACCCTGCCCCCCCAGGTTTTACACATTGCTTAAACCTCAAGCTGGCATTGACCGGACTGATTTGAGACATGGTTTGCTGAAGATTTTTTGTTTGTTGGTATAAGCTGGTATTCCCATAACGAGTTTGGGGCCAACCATTGTGCTGAAGCCAAGAACATAGGAACAGGATAGGCTATTCAATCCCTCAAGCCTGTTCTGTGATTAGATGACCTGTACTTCAATTCTCTACCTTTGCTCTATATTCTGACCCAACAAAAATCAATTGACCTCTGTTTTGAAATTTTTAATTGATCCAGCATGCCCAGCTTTTTTGGGGGTGGGGGAGAGTGTTCCAGATTTCCTCAAGCCACATTTATAATAACACAATAATTGTCACATCACACTCACAATCATCACCTCAATGTTTTTCAGCTGAAAGGACTTCGCTCTCAAGGCAGCTAGGATGAGCAATAAGAAATCGTTGGCCTAGCCAGTGTCATTTGTGGATCTCCTCTGGCTCAGTGGTTAGAGCACTCGCCTTACAAGTATGAGACCTGTGTTCGAATCCAGGCAGATCGGGGCAAAACCTTGGGCAAGTTTCCTTACTCCACATGCCTATTAATAATCCATCCAAAAAAAGCACAATAATAAAAATAGGTCATTTTCAATCTATGAATGTTTGTGGGACACTGCTGTACGCAATTGGCTGCTGCATTTTGCCCTTGTATATACAGTCAGTTAAATTTACAGTATATTCTGTGAAGCGCTTTGAGACATCAATAAGATGTGAAAAGCGCTATATCAAATGCAAGGATTATTATTCGTATTATTTACACCCTGAGAATTATTTCACCAAAAAGTAAGCTAGTAAGAGCAATGCTGAGCTGTCAATGACTGAGGTTAGGGCGACTTCCCCAAATCAATCTTGTTTCATTTACTTCTTCTTGCTCTAGCATGAGGAAAAATTAAAGACTTTGGAGGGAAAGCTCAAGTTCAGTGCCTCACTCTGTGAGATCTGTTGTCAATGAGTGGCAGAGAGCCCTGTCGGTCAATATTATGGCTAGGTAAACCTCCAAGAACCATATTGCGTTGATAGGTCTGCAAATAAACGCAAATTATATACATATGCCACTTCATTTAAAAACAGCAGGTGATTATAAAAAAAACAAAAATTAGTCTGACACCCCCTCCCACTCCCTACACCTAGTAAATTCAAGTCTGCCTCATTAAACGTTCGGAGTCTACCACATGTCTCTTGTGTAATGCTCTTCAAACTGCTGGCACTAAAATAAATTTGTGTCTGGGAAAGGCCTTAAAAATGGATACAAATCTGAGTGAGAGAGAGACAGAAGAGAGAAGCGATTGAATTAAGTGGAATAACGGAAGGAAAGTGCAAGGAGGGAGGGGATTGGAGAGATGGAGGCGAAAGGAAAAGAAAAATGACATGAAGATATGAAAGATTATGTCTTAGCTTGTCTTAGACTACTCCTGTGGATAATTCCTTTAAAAAAAATGTAATCCAAAAATTCACTCGATCCAAATGGTCACTCGATCCACAACTGTTTGTGTTACACAGCTGTGTTCAATTGGCTGTCGCGTTTCACCAACACAATATACTATATTGCCAAATCACTTTGCAGTACATTCTGTGAAGAGCTTTGAGAAATGTTGAGACCTGTGTTCCATGAAATGATTCAGAAATTCTGGGTTCTGCTGGCTGTAGCTGTGAGTTAGTTTAGTAAGGATAACATCTCCACAAAGCAAAGGCTGACTGTGAGCCAAACCATTGTTCTAACGTCTGAGTGGGGGGGAGGGGGCTGGTGGAGACAAGGAGGATTTCATACCCACAGAGCAGTCAATAATTATTGAATGATCATGACCATATTTTCAACATTAAAATTGAGCACATTTTTCATTCCTATGTATTCTGAGTCCTGACACATACGTTTGTGATTAATGCAGTCCCAAGGAGCACAAACAAATATTTAGCTTGTGGCTTTTGGGGACGTAATCTGAACTCTTAAGTTATTAGCTGAGTATGAGGGAACGGTCCAAATACAGTATCAGATTTTAGCATCAATGCTCCTGGAAGCCAACACAATAAGTAAGCATTGAAAATGCCTGAAGCTGAAGCTACTGCTGCAAGCTGCTTACAGCTCCCCAGAAGCTTAAAAGGCCATTTATTCATTATTTTGCTTTGTGGCTGGGCAATTCTGAGAATGTCCTTCAGCAATATGAAGTGTGATAAGTGGTTCGAAAGCTATTGTGAGATCAGTTTAAAGTCTACAGGGAGGACCTATGGAAAGTTTTGTAAATGTCCAATTAACTGAAGGTAGCGGTGTCCCACAAGAGGAAGATCTTATAGACATGGTAAAGTCATTATGAGTCAGTGCATTAGGCATAGCTGACAGCAGACATTACGAGACCTGGAGTTGGTATCTGATTTTCTTGTGATTTCCCATCAAAGAGGTTTGTAGTGTCTAACATACCTCATTTATTACTGACCTCGCCATTCGGATATCTGGCATTTTTCTGCAATTTGCCTTTTCACTGTTCAAATATTAAACAAGGTTTGTTATTCATATAAAAATTAGAAAAGCTACTGGTTTCCATTGTAGCTGTCTGAATTTTTCAGTTTTTTTCCAACAGCTGCTTCAATTTTCTTTTAAAACATGCAAACTACGTTCATTTGATCCCATGAGTCATGCAGAGCCTTTACTCTGAAAGATGATCTTGGGCCGCTGGTGGCGGTGCAGATTACTCATTTCTCTTCATTGGGACTTTCTGTGTTTTCATGGAAAGTTTAAAGATTTTAACTGTGTTTTTCTGTCAGTAAAATTTTATCTGGAGATGCCAATCTGAAGCGATGTGAAATGATACTGAGCGGCACATCTTTCAGATTATATTAATAATCCTTACATTTGGTATACAGCCTTATCGTAGGATTTTTACTGTGTTTACGGTTGCTTTTCAGATTGGAGGGAAGTGTGCAGTGGTATCCCCCAGGGTTCAGAATTGGGATCACTGCTGTTTTGGGCCTATATAAATGACCTGGACTTGGGTACAAGGAGTACAATTTCCAAGTTGGCAGATGATACAAAGCTGGGAAAAGTTGTATATAGTGAGGAGGAAAGTAGCTGACTGCAGGAGGACAAAGATTGACTAGTAAAGTAGGCAGACATGTTGCAGATGATGTTTAATGTGGATAAATGCAAAGTGATGCATTTTGGAAGGAAGAATGAGGAGAGGCAATATAAGCTAGATGGTAGAATCATAAAGGGGGTGAAGGAACAGAGAAACCTGGGGATTTATATGAATAAATCGTTGAAGGTGGCAGGACAGGCAGATAAAACAGTTAGAAAAGCAGATTGGATACTAGGCTTTATAAATAGGGGAGTCAGGAAGATTTGATACCTTTCTAAAACACTGTTTAAGCCGCAGCTGGAGTTCTGTGTTCAGTTTTGGGCACCACATTTTAGGAAGGATGTCAAGGCATTGGAGAGGATCCAAATGAAATTTACCAGGATGGTACCAGGAATGAGAGCCTTCAGTTATCAGGAAAGGCTAGAGAAGCTAGGCGTATTCTCCTTGGAACAGAGAAGGTTAACAGGAGACTTAGTAGAAGTTTTCAAAATTATCAAGGGATTCAGTAGGGTGAACAAGGAGAAACTATTTCCACTTGCTAGTGGGTCGGTAACCCAAGTGCACCAATTTAAAATAGTTGTTAATAGAAACAGAGGAGAGGTGAGGAGAAATGTTTTCATGCAGCGAGTTGTTCGGATCTGGAATGCATTGCCTGAAAGGGTGGTGGAAGCCGATTCGATAACAACTTTTAAAAAGAGATGTACAGTAGAAGTCCGTTTATCCGGCACGCTCGGGGGGGGGGTCGACTAATTGACTGTGCCGGATAATCGGGCGGCAAGTTGCCGAAAACCCAACACAAAAAATATACATATTTTTTAAATAATAATAATAATAATATACTAAATAGTAACAGAATATTGTATAGCTATTTACCAATAAAGATTTCAGCACACTCGGTAAAAAAAAGCATTTTTTAACCGATCGGTAAAAACCTACAAGTTCATAAGTTTAATAAGTGTGCACATGTCATGTACACAATGTGTGCATGTGCAAATTGAGCATACTCGTAATTGCTGAAATGGGGAATTGCCCCAGGGAAGGGGTCGAGCAATCCGGTTAATCAGGTCACGAATAAACGGGCTTCTACTGTAGATAATTATTTGGGGAGGACAAGTTGGCAGATCTATGGGGAGAGCGCGGGAGAGTGTGAGTGATTTGACAGCTCTTTTCAAAGAGCTGACACAGACATAGTGGGCCGAATGGCCTCCTTCTGTACTGTATAATTCTATGATTCTATGAGGTAAAGTTACTGTGGATTTGACCCATTCTATATGGGGAATTATTGGCCAGAACACTGGGACAAACTCCCTTCCCTTCTCTTTTCAAATTGTCCCATGAGATCTTTAACATCCATTCACAATCCAGTGCAGTGTTAGGGGAACATTGCATTGTCAATGATGCTATCCTTCTCATAAGACATTAAACTGAGGTCCTATCTGCATGTCTGATTGGAGGGAAGGTATAGATCCCTTGCACTATTCGAAAAGAGAAGAGAATTTTCCCCAGCATATTGTCCAACAATCCCCCAAATAAAATTGGTTACTCACTTCATCGCTGTTTGTGGGACATTACTGCTGGGTTCAGAGCCCATTACAAAATTACCAATTTCCCAAACCTGCTTAGTCAGCAAAGGAAAGGTTAACTACACTTGCCAAAAAGTTAATTATAATACATATAGTCACATAAGAACACCTCATTAAAGTTAAACAAACGGCTCCCATGAGAGATTTAACTGTGTAAAAGGTGTAATAGGTTCAGTAACATGTTTATTGGGTTATAGAAAATCCCTGCACAGAAACAGGTGATCAGGTCTACTTTGGAGTTTTTCTCAAACTACTAACTTGTTCAATTTCCTTCTCACTCCTTGTGCCCTTTATGATTCTTCTTTTCAGGCATCTCCCTAATTCCTTTATGAAAGAATTTACAGACTCTACCTCAAGTTTAAGTGATGCACGTATGGATTATTCTCATTGATTTCTTCTTTGGAGTTGACAATTCGTCAATCCAGCCTTCGCATCCAATTTCCCATGAGGCTCCCTCGATAAATCTACCTCGAAATTGAAAAACTCTGAGCTCTTTTAGATGATCTTGTGCAATCAAGTCACGGTGGGTGACATTATTTTCTAGCCTCTGGAGAAAGCTCCTCACTGATCAGCAAGCTTTGAAGGCGGAGCGCTTACTGGCCGACCGATTTCCTTTAATCCTCTTTTACGACACCTGTCAAACTGATTGACATTTCTGTTTACGGATCTTACAGGAGAGAAAAGACATGACTGTCAACGGCTAAACTGACCTTTGTGCATTCAAAGGGCTGACAGTGCAAGTCAGCTGTTCCCTGCCAAGTATTCTGTTAAATAAATACAGTAGAACATTGAAATGTGATACCATTCTCTTCTTGCGCTTTTATTCCTGTTCACAAACTAATAAAAGTTTTTTAAAAAATACTTTTTTGGGACAGGGAGTTTTCTTTGGGGGGGTGACTCTTTAATTGCTGGTTATCAAATGATCATTAGAGAAATAAGGCCTTTTACAAAGTTGTGGCCTTGTAGAGCCTGGGACAATAGGCAATATTGCTGCCTCTGAATCAGAAGATTTTGGGTTCAAATTCCACATCAGGACTTTAAACTAAGTGTAGACTGACATGTCTGTCCAGTGCTGAGGGAGTGCTGTATTGTCAGCGCTGCTGTCCTTCAGATGAGGTATTAAACCAAGGTCCCATCTGCCTGTTCAGATCCCATAGCCCTGTTTGAAAACAGAAGGAACTTTCTCTTAGTATCCTAACCAATAATCCCCCAAATAAAATTGGTCATTCATTTCATGGCTGTTTGTGGGACATTGCTGTGCAAATTGCCTGCACTAGTTGCTTGCAAAATGCACTGGCACTCCACTTTGCAGTGAATCCTGTAAAGTGCTTTGAGATGTCCTACTGAAATGAAAGGCATTCAAAAGCAAGGTTTATATTTCAGAATTATAAACCTACCAATGGCCACAGAATCTCCCACTGACAGTGCATACAGCTCATATTGCACAGAATAACCTTCTGCCTTAACCACATGCATTTTTGTTACGTCTACAATTCAACAAAATATTGATTGAAGGTAATAACACTTGATTCAAGGCAATAAAAATCAATGATATTGAGGGAATAAGAGAGAAGGGAATCAGAGCGATATTGGGGTGAGCGGTAGACTAGAGAACAGAAAATCAGGAAGAGTGGAGGATTGTGGAGTACTGTTTAAGTATCAGCACAGACTAGTTGGCTGAATGGCCTGATTCTGTGCAATAAAATCTATGTTAATCTAAGTAATATTCCACCGTAATTAAAGAGACTATTCATTTTTCACTGGGAATTTTCTGTAACATCTCAAACCCTGGAAAAGCTAATTTTGTCTTAAAATGAAAGACCGCACAGGGTTGTGGAAAAGCCTTAGATTCAGATAGATTTCTGATTGACAAAAGGATTAAGGGATATGGAGATATGGCAGGTAGGTAGAGTTAGATTGCAAGATCAACTATGATTTTACTGAATGGCAGGGCAGGCTTGAGGGACCGAATGGCCTACTCCTGCTCCTAATTCTTATGTTCTTATGTCTTTATTTGGAAGTTGGTTTTTCGCAGCTCTTAAACCTAAAAGCGTGGGCTTTCAAAACAAGACTTCCCACAATCTTACGTGATCTTAAATTTTAAGTTAAAAATGGTCTTACTGGCTGAGGACCCCTTGATATTTTGAGCCTTAGGAATGAGTCTACATTTTGTAAAAATAAAAGTATTTTATCTGATACACTACTATTTAACAAACACATCCATTTCTACACAAAAAAAGTGCAAGTCGATTTTTCACTCTACTGACCATTTGGGTTGAATGGCCTTGTTTCTAAGTTGTATAATTTTAGTTAACTACGAAACCCTTGTAAGTAAAACAGCTAAGGAATGTTTGGGGCATTTAACATCTCCAAGAACTATATCTATCTGTTTAGGGTGACGTCCAGGCGGTGGAGGGCTTGCTTTACCTTACCCAGTGACTGCATTAAAGTTTCCGTCTAGGACTGAACTCCTTTGCTGTTGTTATTAACCAGATGGCAGAAATACCTCATGGTGTTAGCTAGAAGACTATGCATATTAAGATTGCACAGAATTGTGGAAAATTATGAAATTCTGTCTGCCTTTGGAAGTTGGTTTGCCACAGTTATAAATTAATCATAATTGTGATTCATAACCTCATCCCCGTTTTCCTGAAATAAAAGAGTCTATCTGTGGTATAAAATGATGCAAATGTTTTTTAAACAAGAACATAAGAAATACTAGACAAAAAAAAACAAGGTCTATCTGGTTTGCTACCACTTTCCGTTTATGATACCTTTCACAATACAACTTTGGTACAAAATAATGGTGTGGAGTAGTTCATGTCAGCAGGAATTGAGGCCTCTTGGCCAACTAGAATTGTTCTTCTACAGAAAGTTTTGTGTTTTTTCTCTGCACTCACTAGCTGGTCACTGGAGAGACTTGTGAGTACACTACCAATGATAAAGCATCTCCTAGTGATTCAACTCCCCAGTTTCACCAGGGCCTGGAAAACCCAGAGCAATTTTGTTTTAGGGGCAGTTGTGTCTGATCTTATTTCAAGTGGCAAAAGGTCAGAAGATAATTCAGATGTTTTACTGCTTGAACAAAGAATGTATCAGAGACAATAGATAGCTACTTGGCAAATAAATAGCAAATTGTGGGTACGAAAGATAAAATGATAATCAGAACAAGCATCCTTGCACTTGATATGGTGTTTCACAAGATTTTACTGAGAAATGTAGTGACGATGTAGTGACTTTCAACTGCTGAATGTCAGCAAAACTGAAGCCCTCCTGATTGGCACAAGCCAGCTCATCCACACCTCAGACACTGGCAGCATCCACATCATCGCAGCACACTCAATCTAACCAAGCCAGCCAGGAATCTAGGTGTCTTTTTGAACAATGGTATATTTAACTTCCACCTGAACAAGCATAGAAGACCTTGGGTTAAAGTCTCATCCAAAGTACAATGCAGCACATTGGAGTGCCCGCATACACTGTGAATTCATAAGGTCTGGCGTAGAACTTGAATACAGTAAGGAATGAATTTTGTATATTTTTGGATGGACAGGTGAACCCCTAAGGCCATGTTGGGTCATGTATCTGTATTCCTATCCCACTAAGAATGGAATTAAGGTACTTCTAAACAACGAGTGCCAAAATTCTATCAATCCTGGGCCAAATGCGTACAAGTCCTATGCCAGTGACTCATTCTCCAATGGGGCTCGGCATCACTGGAGATGCCATTCTTCTGAGACCTTGAATTGACGTGCTGACTGCCTGTTCAGGTGTACCTTAACACTACTGTATTTTTGAAAATAGTTTTTTCTCCAGGTAGCCTAGTAAACAATTTCACAGATAAATAATCATTTGTCTTATGGCTATTATATTAGTAGCTTTGATTTGGGCCTCAAAAATGTAACCAAAAAATAGTCACTATATGTAAAAGTGATTCCTATGAAGCGCTTTAAGATACTTTGACCTTACAGGCGCTCCTACATGCAACTTGTTTCTGTTTTTCTTTTGACCTCTCTGTTAAACTATTCAGGGAGCTGGTATGGTCCAAACCACACACCTTCTCCAAAAAGATTTGCCGCGGAAAATTGGATGTGTCACAACCACGAGGCTGCCTACCAAGAGAAATACCAGAAAGAATATCAAACATATTACAAGGAGCTCTGCCCTCTCACTCTGAACTACCAGACATCAGACTCCAGGATCAACCTAGAACATAAGGTTAAGTCCTGGAATAGAACTTCAATCCACAACTTCTTTCCCTGTTTGTCTGCCTACAACATCACGTATAATCCCCCATTGGTTTGCCCGGTTTGGATATGTCCATCACCCGTGTGGCAGGAGTCAAGGAACGTTGAAAATCTTTACTCAAATTATGATTTTGGTCTTTCTCACCACCACTCTTCTCTTTCTTAAAGATCAAGCGAACGTCAAATGTCTGCTTTGGCCCAAATTCAGACATTCAATAAACTCATCCAAATTGTTGTGATTGCTGCCATGGGCTCATTTTGTGGGGTCACCCGGGTATTTGAAGCATACAGAAATCCATGACCAAGCTTAAGCAGCATTCAAACAAGGCAGAGTTCCACATATCTATGCATGGAAATTTCCTTATATCTATTACTACTACTGTACTACTAATAATAACCCTTGCATTTGATAGAGAACTTTTCACGTCTTCTAGACATCAAAAAGTGCTTCACATAATATGCTGTAAAGTGAATTGACTGTATATTTCTGGGTGACATGCAGCAGCCAATTGCACACAGCAGTGTCCACAAACAATTGTGGATTGAACTGACCAATTTATTATTGTTTTTTTCGAGGGATTATTATTAGGCGTGTTGAGTAAGGAAACATACCCAAGATCTTGCCTGGAATTGAACCCAGATCTCTTGCTTGGAAGGTGAGTGCTTTAACCACTGAGCTAAAGGATTCCATCTAGAACAGATTGTGCACTTGCTTCCCAGAGGGCACAGCCTGTTTACCGAATACCTGTTTATCGGTTAGTAATAGGAGCAGGTAGGCAAGTGTCAAGGTTTGCCATTGCAAACACAGTCTGACAAGCTTCCTGCTATTCATCCAGCTAGGACCACCTTACTCTTACTCCATTAGGGCTTTGGCTCGCAAAGTTAAGGGGAGCCAAAGGAAAGTTCCTAGTAAATTGCTTGTTCCTGCTAACGAGGCAGCATGGCTGTTCTATCATGACCAGAACCTTGGCATTCAGTCCTTCTCAGTACAAATACTTTGTCGTTTGATTTCCATTTCTCAAACATGACTGATGTGTCAGGGTGAGAAGATGACCGAAGAAAACAATTATTATAAATGTCGACGGCATATTAGATGATGGATGTGGAATTGGCAGCATTGCAAAGAAATCATGGCACATTCTGAAACAAAAGCATCCAGTGAAAAGCCTCCAATTTGCAGGAAAGTCAAGGAGGACAAAGTGCCTTGTATATTAGCTATTGCAACACATTAATTTCCATTTCTCCATGAAATTTCAGGAGAATTATTTCTGATGTTTCAGATTCAGTCGAAGGGCAAAGGGATTTGTGATACTTGCGATGTTGATTAAATGACTCACTAAAGGTTCAGGTTGTTATGAAACAACTGGTCATAATTACTACTGCCCCTTGTTTCCTTTTGGGATCATCCTGGCAGCTAGGGTTTAGGATGAAGCAGGTGGATCCAGTCGGATTGCAAACAACACCTCGCTGACTCTATTGCTGAATGATTCCTTCCATCTGCTGCAACCTCTCGGCTCCAGTTGCAGTGGAAGAATCTGGATTCTGTCCTCACCCAACATACACCCCAATGCATGACTAGTTGCTAGCATGAGTTGTTGGATAATACTCATAAAGATTGGGAACATAATGCCAGTGGGGAGAGGAATAGTATGAATGGTGTAGAAGATAGTAAGGTATCGGTTACGGACTGAGAGCTTGTCTGGTTCAAATCCCAGTCTGTGGTGAGTTTGTTGTTGATTTCAGCTGGGCTGCATGGGGAGGATAAATCGGTCCTGTTTTTTTTTCAGGTTTGGAAAGACAAAATGAACCAGGTTTACAATGTCTTTTGAGTCCCATCTATGGTAGTATCTGTGTGTTAGCTGAGTGGGAAGAGGTAACTGATGTTAGCATTCCTACTGTTGCTTCAGTATCAACAATTGAACGTAGACTGCGGCTAGAACCTCAGTTTTGCGGCTCAGGTGCTTACTGGAGATTATCGTGCAGTCTCCAATGATGAAGCCAATGTGGGGAGCCTGGGTTAAGTGTGGTAATGGTTTCAACTGAGCAGGGATGGTGGGTGGGTGGTAGTCATTGGGAAGCGCTAAGGGGAGTGGGGGACAAAGGCCATAAAGTACACCCACTGAGGTTAGGGTGCATCTGAGAGTGGGTGGGGTAGGGGGGAGAGGGAAAGAATATGAAGCAGGTTGGTTCAACACATTGATCGGAGGAAGTAAAGGAGGAAACAGCAATAGGAAGGCTGAACTTATGAGGAGGGGATTTGAAAATGAGAATCTTTAATTCAATCCACTGGGGATGTGGAACTGAATGAGGATGGAAGGTGGGTGATAAACCTGTGAAGCCTAATGTGGGAGAGGACACAAAGTGGGTCTGTTAACAACAATAACCGATTACACTTGTATAGCATTTTTCACATTGGGAGGACTTACCAAGGCATTAGGACACTAAATTCATCTGCAATGTCCTGGATCTCAAAGAGATATCAAAATAGCAATCATGTACTGGATAGAATAAATTTACAACAAGGGGCCTTTAGGATTAAAGTTAGTTCCTTCTCATTGCCTTTTATTCTGAGGTTATTCTGGCATACGTGCAGCATTGCATTTAGCAGTCTAATTGGAGTTCCTCCAAAGACCCAGCCTTTCAATTAATTCACCTCCAACACTTGAGATTAGGCAATAAGTACTAATTTAAAAATATTTACTTGCAGAAGCAACTCTGGACTTTACAATGATTCAAGCCCTAATATTAACCTCCACTTTAGTGGAATACCATCCCCATATTGAATTACCCTCTACTTTGCCAAGTCTTTATTTGTGGTAGGAGCTTTGCAGTTTGGGAATATCGGATGTGCTAATAGGAAAATTCCACAGCAACATGTCGCATAATGTTGGCTGATTCTCTCATTCATCGTGTTGCTGAGTAAATCTGATTTAGTAATTACGCAAACTGCCAAAAAGATTGTAACTCTCAGCTCTATGCATGACATTATTGGGACTTAAATATATTACAAAACATCAATAGTCTTCTTGTGGACTTGCATGTTTTTTTAAATTTCCACAGTACAGTAATTACATAGTTCTCTGGTGAAAAGCAACAGCTTCTCTTCCTCTTGGCCTTCTGAATGTGACAGGATTTATTTGTGTTTATGCTGTGATAGCCATCTAGTGGCCACGGAAGTCTCCTGCACCTTGGAAGTCCAAATTTGTTTTGAATGGGAATATAGCTGTGATTGATAAGATTGAATGAATGAACACAGAGTCCGAAGATATTTGCACATTTTTCCCTCTCACAGAGTATGATGATATTTGTACATTTAAGAAACAGCTTGACACTACAATCAAAGATTGCATCAAATGGACCTTTTTAACGGACCTTTTTCTTCCATACCTATACCTTGTGAATAACCGTTTGAATCAGATGAGGTAAACATTGTGATTTTTCCAGGCAGAGTAAACAGATTGAATGTGTTAATTATCACGTTGGATCCATGATGAAACTTTGCTGTTCAGCACTTAACCATCTTCTAATCTGCCACTATCTATGATACAGTATTGATGTGTGTGTGTGTGTGTTGGTAGGAAGTGATTTGCTTTGGTTGGTTTCTGTGCTGATAGTAATTATTATTGACGACATAGGAATTTGTCAGGTACCTAAGGTTAATGCTATTATTTTTTTTCACTTGTATTATAATGTAAAAAACCTATCACTGGGATGTAATGCACCCCGTTGTCTGCTCTGTTGATGATTTTTTAAACAAATACTTGTGATATTATAGGCCTCTTGAAGGAGAATTGACAATGGCTGGACACCATTTGTTGAGAGATTACGCATAAGCATCTGCAATTGCCACTGTAGAACAGTTTATGAGTAGATATGCAAGGATGCTAGGGGATCACTTGCGTTCAATGGTGGATGACCTTTACTCCGGGATGTTAGCGTTCCAGAACACTAACCCGCGTAAAGGGCAATATATAAATGCAAGTTTTTGTTGTTCACTCAATGAACTAGGCAGTGATGGAGACAACCCCATGTACTGTTGAATTAGAATGGAACTAGAACAGTTATAACAACAACAGCTTGCATTTAAATAGCTCCCTTCATGCAGGATGGGTTCTCAAAGCAAGCAAGGTCACCAAGCCGATTCATGGTGAGTGTAGGAACATTTATGTATAGGAATATTGATGGTGGATTGAATCAGTTCTCATTTTTCCAGTTACCTTCATTTAGAATATGGGAATTTTCTCTCTTTAAATATGTATCTAAATTGTTTTCATGAACAGGTTAGTAAAACTTTAAATAATTGCCGGGTAATTTTGCTGTTGTTGTTGTTGCTTGGAGTTCACATACCAATTAGTTGGGATTATTGTTCTTTGCTCTAGGACACTTTTTAATAACTCACATGCAATGCAATCTATTGCCTCAGATATCTTAAAAATCCAAGTTTTCTCAATTAACAGTTAATTTACTTTCAAAATAATCAATTTGCTTAACCTGATAACAATGAATAAAGACACATGTTTAATAAATGAGTTTCCCACAGAGCTGCTCTATAACATGTTTTTGCTGGTGTCTGTGTTTTGTAAGCATTGTATTTTTCGCTTTCTGGGTATCTGACATGCGAAGGAAACCCCTATCCATTTTTGAGACTCTCCACTTCAGCTATTGACAACAGAGAAACAGAGCTGCGTTTGCCAGTTCTGGTTTGTGTAATCCCTCCCTGGTGTGCACTGGGGGTACTGTTGGAATTGAATCAGCTGAAACTATATAGTTACGAGGCACTGGCAAGCCTCATGGTGCTTGCTCACAATAGACTTTATCTGTTAGACAACATTGTCTTGCATGGTGATCAGGAGACAAAGGGAAATAATCCCATATAGTGGTGAGATTCCTCACCCTCTGAGTCCCATTGACAAGCTAAGGTAGTACAGTAAAAGCCCATTTATCCGGCACCCTCAGGACCTGGCCAATGCCAGTTAAAGCGCGTGTCGGATATTCAGCTGAAAACCTAACACACAAAAAATTATATTAAAAAAAACAGTGTAGATATATATATATTTTTAAACATACCATATTATTAATAATAGACTAAATAATAACAGAACATTATATGGATACTTACCAATAAAGCAATAAATATCGATTACAGTCTATAAACACAGCAAACAATCTAAGGGGTACTCTCCTTTTATTCTTTCTCTCTCTCTTTCGCACAGATACACACTGTCAGTCTGGCAACTCAATGACTCCAAACCCAACCCTCCTCCACTCCTCTCATTTTCCATCTAAATTAAGCAACTCATCCATTCTCTCTCCCCACCTCTCCCCCACCTCTCTCTTCCCCTCCCATTCCTCTCTCTTTCTCCCCCATCCCCCCCTCTTTCCCTCTCTTTACCCCCCCCACCCTCTCTCCCAGCCTCTCTCTCTTTCTCCCACCTCACCCCGCCACCCACCATAACACACCACGATACAGTCAGGCTATACAGGCAACACCTAGTATCCATCAGAGAGAGAGGGAAAGAAAGAGGAAGAGAGAGGGAGAGATAGGAAGGAAGGAGAGGGAGAGAGAAAAAGGGAGAGAGAGAGATAGGAGAGAGAGAGAGAGAGAGAAAAAAAGTGTACCTTTAAGTTGAAAACCCGGAAGTGCCACACACACTCAGTCAGTCTGGTATCTGAATGGTTCCAAACCCAACCCCCCTCCACTCCTCTCATTTTCCATCTAAATTAATCAACTCACCCCCTCTCTCTCTCTCCCCTCCTCTCTCTCCACTCCCACTCCTCTTTCTTTCTCCCACCCACCCACCCCACCTCTCTCTCTCTCTCTCTCTCTCTGCCTCTCTCTCAAACCCGAAAGTGCAGCATTCACAAGTAAATCGTTGTGTACTCTGTGAAGGAAAAAACGGCAGTGCCACATTCAGACACTAGCAGCAGCATACCAAACTACCGAAAAGAGAAAAAAACAAATGCGATTGTGCCGGATAAGACCCAGTTAATCGAATGGGAACCTTTTTTTTGAGGTGCTGGTTATATGTAAATTATGGTTGATCGGATCACGGTTAAATGGGCTTTTACTGTACATTGGATCTGTACGTTCAGGTATTCGTTTACAAAGCTAATGGTAGAGAGTTCATTGAGTTCCGCTCAACCGCTGCATTATCACCACAATTCAACAAAATAGACACCTCTTTTTAACAACATCAGTGAAGATTAGCAGACAAATTAGAATTGCTGTGGCTGAAGCAAAATATTTAGGATGGTTTTGCCCTTAAATATTATGAGAAGAGTTAATACAATGGTGTTTACATAATTCAAATCTTATATGTACATCAAGATGTGAAACTAGAGATAAGAACATTTTACTGAAGGAATCAAAACAAGAGATCATTTTTCTCAAAAGCCCTAAACTTTTCATCCGTTACTTCTGTTTGCTCCTGAGACTAAATAGACCTACAGCACAAAGTGAAATGAATTCTTCCATTTCCCAGCAACGCTGGTCTTTCACCTAGACATAACTTCTCCTTGGCAGGAACCATTTTCACAATCCTTGTGATTTATACTGCTTTAATTGGTAATATTGCTAACTTGTTACACACTCCCATATTATGAAGATTAAAATGTATTATAATGATTGGTAGCCTGGCTCAATTGGTAGCTCTTGCATCTCTGGTCAGACGGTCATGGGTTCAAGCCCCGTTTTGGAACTTGGAGCTTACAGTCATTTGAGTCAAGTTGTCATTTCCAAAGCAGTGTCAAGTGGGCCATTACTTTGTTGGAGGTGTCATCATTTGAATGAGATATAAAACCAAGATCCCGTTTATTTGTTCAAGTGTTTGCCCATAAATATACAGTTAATTTTCCTATTCTCCTTCATCCTGCCCCTCCCCCACTGCTCTTGTCCTTACCTGACTGTACAGCACCTTGGGACGTCCTCTCGACGTGAAAGGCGCTATATAAATGTAAGGATTGGTTGATTGATTGATTGATTGATTGACTGATTGATTGATTGATTGATTGATTGATTGATTGATTGATTGATTGATTGATTGATTGATTGGATGGATGGTAATTATTTGAAAAGAAAAGAAGCTTCTTCCAGTGTCCTGGCCAACAATTTTCCAGATAAAATTGGTTGGCTTATCATTTTAGCAGTCCTGAGTCCTCTCATATATTTTATCCATTGAAGGGATCCAAAGGCAGACGCACAATTTCTCTGTTTTAAACGTGAACTTAAATTGTGTTATGCTTGTGATGATAAATAGTTTACTGTCATTTTTAATACAATGTACACACACGATGTTTAAGCAGAATATGTCATGAGCTCCATGTACACTTTGAGATTGTGAAGTAAAATCATAAGAAAAATAAGACAAAGGTTGGCAAAATTACAACTTTAACCTTGGGATCATCAGTTATCATTTAATTCTTTTTTCTTTAGGGGTCATAATGTGGGAAATTCTCCACCTCAGCTTCCAGGTGACTGTTTGTGGGACACTGCTGTGTGCAATTGGCTGCTGTGTTTCGCCCACAGAATACGCAGTCAATCCACTTTACAATATATTCTGTGAATTGCTTTGAGACGTCTCAACCACATGATATGGTGAGATATCAAATGTAAGGATTGAATTTCAATGCACGCTGCAAATCATAGCAAGATTCTGGAGATTGTCATTCTAAACCTACTATCTCCAGAGTCTTGCTATGATTCCACCATTAAATGAACTCTGCGGCAGTGAATTTAAATGTTAATCTTTTGCTCTCAACAGTCATTATTTTGTTTAAACAATCCAACACTGCCTCTATGAAACACTCTGATATATTTCCCTATGTAAAGTGTGCAATATAAATGCTATATTATATTGTTGTCCTAAATATGTTTTAAATTTTAGATTATTGCTCTTAGATTCAAAACTTAAGGTGTCAGGCTGGTTTAGTTGTTGAGTGAAGCCCCATATTGCTCCTTTTAGCGCATAGTTAAAGCTGACACTCCAATATAATTTTTGCATTTGATATAACACATTTCATGTTCGGAAGATTATTCAACACATGACTTATGTAAAGTGTAGTGACTATATATTTTATAGGCATTGGACAGCAGCCAATATTTACACAGCTATGTCCTGTATACAACCATAAAGTGACTGATCTGTGGCATTATTGCACATGACACCAGGAGAATCTCCCCTCTCTTTTTCGAATAATGCCACAGGATGTTTGATGTCCACCAGAACAGAGGGGACCTCAGTTTAACACCTCATCTGAAGGAGAGTAGCTCTGAAAATGCAGCACTCCCCCAGGGCTGTATTATAGTGTCAGCCTAGGAAATGTGTGTTCAAAGTCTCGATTGGCGCTGGAACCCAAAATCTTCTGGCTCAGAGGTGAAATTGCTCCCAACTGAGCCAGGCTGATACGTTAGTTGAATAACAGGAGCATACATCACCTGTAAAAGCTGAGAAAATGACACAATCAATTTTGGAACCTGTTGGGTTCTGCCACAGCAATTAGAGTGAATAATAATATATTTACCATAAAATTACAATGGGATATTATCACTGCCAATCTCATTGAATGCCAGACTGCAGGAGAGTGCAATAGACTTCCTGAATGATTTCCAAGTCAGTTAAGATCACAGCAGGAATGGAGGCCACTGACCAAAGAGGAGAGATGTGTTCTGGAGATCATTCAATCTTATTGAATGCCTTCACTTCCAGACTGGAGAGGAACTTCACTTTACGGATCATATTTTACTGACTTGGAAATAATTCAGGAGCAGCCTGTTTGACACCTGGAACCAATGAAAATTCCAACTGGAGTCATATTTGGCTCCGTGACTGTGGCTTGCTTCAGTTATCTTTTTAGTCACACTGAACTATGGAAGTAGTCATTAGCACTAAACCAACAAAATATGATTATTCTCCTGCCTTGCAGAAAAATAACGGATAAACTGTGAGTGATATAGGTGGAATAATAATCTTAATGCTCATTTCTTATAATTTAAACTTTCAATGGCCAATGAAAATACAACTTTATTAAATTGCACCGTTAACTGCCTCTATGATTACATTATTCAATGCTTGGTCAAGGACTTTATTTAAACAAAAGTCTAATTTCATACATTTTTTTTAATGTCATTATTTGCACAGTCTTTTTCTACATCTATTTTAATAATGTGGTTTGGGATCACTCGTATGTTAATATCAGGTTACGAGCCAGGCTTTCAGACACATTATGAAATGCCAGAGAATTTCCAAGAGTCAGGAAAGGTAAGGAACTAACTGGATAATTAGGAGAATGATCTTTCCCAGGAGTTTAGCACGTACAGTTCCACATGCACATTCCATTGATGCCAATTGAGTTGAACAATAAAGCAAGGATGTCACGTATGACTCCATGAGAGTTATTCTGCCCCATCATCACTCTCCCCTCAAGACTGTTGAATCTTTAGAGGACCATATGATAGGCCAATAAGGAAACATAAGATTATTTGTTCCATTTACGGTATAGTTAAAATTTGGCTGATGAGATAGTGAATTACGATACTACTCCTTGCCTTTAGTATTGTGCCTTTCAGGTCAGGAGGACGTCTCAAAATGTTTCACAGGATATACTGCAAAGTGTAGTGAATGTGTATTTTATAGGTGAATGCTGCAGTCAAATTGCATACAACAATCTCACAAATGGCCATGAGGTGAACGAGCAACTTTATTGGCACTATTGTTAAGCAAGGACATAGGGAGAAACTCCCTTCTCTTTTTGAATATTGCCTTGTTTGACATGATAAGATGCTGTAATGAATGCAAGGATTCTATAATCATCGTCAAATCAATTAAGAAGCATTATAATTTTCATTCCTTTGTTACTTAATATAGGAAGAAAGTTGTGTAAGTGACTTTTCATTGGTTATTATGTCTCTTTGAAGGCATATGTCCCATTAGTATGGGCACGGACTAATTAGTCCGAATTGCCAGTTTGCAAACTGTATCACACAAAGTATTTTAAGGCAAGGCTATTTAATGTATGTTGGACCTGATTCAACTAGCCTTTTTCTGCATCATAATATATAATAATAATCCTTGCAATTGATATAACGCTTCATCACAGCTTCAAGATGTCTCAAAGCTGGTCACAGAATATACTGTTAAACAAATTGACTATATTTTGTGTGCAATATATAAGATTGCTGAGGAAACAATTAACTCTAAAGAAAGATATATGTGTTGTTTACATGACATGACTTTACTACTACAGTAAAAACATCCCGTCCAAAGAACTATTAAGTTCTTCCAGCAGTTTATCAGTTTTCTTGAACCCTGGAAATACAACCAATCCCTCTTAACTCTTGAACACATGGACAGGAGAGACTTGGGAAGCATTCAACTGATGTCTACTTATTTACGTTTTTGAACATGGTATAGCACTAATTTAAATGGATGGGTTGCCAAGACTTGGTGAAACTAAGAGATAAATTTGAGAAACAGCTTTCTAAGATTGATTCAATGCCATACTGTTGAATTGTGTTTGCACAGCCATTTAACTGAGGAGCACTACCACATTTTGCCAGATGGTGGTACTATGATATGGATATGAAAGAGTGAATATGGAAGAAAGGATATGAAAGGCACTGGGACACAAAGGTGCAATGTGCCTGATTGTTGATCATTTGCATTGTTTGAGGCTACTGTTCTGGATTTTTTCTGCGGTGTTCTCTGTGATCTTTCAAAAATCGTAATACAGTGCAACAAGAGTCCTGTGGAGTCCTGTAGCTCAGTAGCAGTAGTTAGAGCACTTGCCTTGCAAGCGCGAGCCCTGGTTTCAATTCCTGGCAGGGAGAAACCTTGGGCATGTTTCCTTACTCTGCACATCTGATAATGATCCCTCAAGAAGAAGAAAACATTCATAAAATTGGTTAGTTCAATCCACGATTGTTTGCGGGACACTGTTGTGCACAATTGACTGCCGCGTTTTGCCCACAAATAGACAGTCAATTCACTTTACTGTATATTCTTTTCTGTAAAGCACTTTGAGATGTCTAGAGGCCATGAAAAGTGCAATACAAATAATAATTATTATTATTAAGACGTGAATATCTGATTTATATCACACTTATTAATATCGTCACACTAAAATCCTACTGTAACAACATGTGTGCAGACATGTCATTTCTGGAAAAGTTATCAAGCTACAAGACCTTATTGGTTTATGCAGTCACATATACAAGAGAGAATTGGAAATCATTAATAATAATATTATACAATATTGAATAATGCCTGCTTGAGCGATTAAAGTCTTAATGTCTTAATGTCGCCCTCACTGTACTACTGCTGATGAAAATTGTCAGCAAAGCATCAGAACATGCACACATAGAACAACAAAACAACAAGAATATTACATTTGTAGAGCGCCTTTCACGTCGGGATGATGTCCCAAGGTCCTGAAGATTCAGGTATCAGGATCTGAGAACGGGAGGGGCAGCAGGGTTGGAATGAGGGAGGGCAGAGAAGTAGGTAGGCAGCTGAAGGCATAGTTGAAAAGGAGAGTCTTGAGTCAGGTCTTGAAGGAGGCAAAGGAGGGAGCAAGGTGAAGGGATTGTGGGATGGAGTTCCAAAGAGTGGGGGCTGAAAGGCTGAAAGCCCAGCTGTCAATGGTAGGGCAGATCGGTTGGGAGAGATAGAGCGGGCCAAGGCCTGCTGCACTGAGAGAGCGTACAGGTTGATAGTGGGTCAACGTGTCAGAGAGGTAGGAGGAGTCAAGGCCATGGAAGGTCCTGAAAGTGAGGATGTGGATCTTGAATTCTATCCTCTGAGGAATGGGGAGCCAGCGGAGCTGAGCGAAGGGTGGGGTTATGGGGTCTCAGAGAGGACATGTACTGCAGAGTTTTGGATGATCTGCAGTGCGGCGAGAAGAGTTGGGGAGGTCAACAAGGAGGGAGTTGCGTAGTCGATCCTTGAGGTGACCACACCTTGTCTCTGTGCAGAGGTGAACCTGAGGTGGTGCAAGATGATGATGAGGTGTAATTTGTAATTTTGTTTTACCAGAATGGGGATTCCTTCGCAAAAAAGGCAGATATCTACCCGTAAACTGGAAATAAGTCAGTAACTCTGCTGTACCTGTGTGGTAGATCAAGCTCGAGTGGAGATCCTGAGGATCACTGGGCTTTCTAGCAGGATTCTTCATTAAGGAATTCTGGTAAGAGATGCCAGATAAGTACAATGGGGTTCTTTATGATTGTGGCATTCCAATAATAGTCCTGGCATCATTCCCGTACCAACAGGCTAAAAGAAACATCAAAGATTCCAACATGTTTTTTAAAGACCACTAAAATAGAAGAAGGAAGTCATACTTCTAACTCACTGCATCCTGAAATCATGGAGCAAATTCACATATGGGCTGCTGCATATTAAACAGGGAAAATGACTGAATCGTTCATACATTTGTTTACCTGCAAATGCACAATCACTCTATTTCCCAGTAAATCCTGTGAAATGATTTGAGACATCCTCCTATCACACAAGGCATTATACCAAATGCAAGGATTATTATTATATTATGAATACAAATTCATATTTGATTTGATCCCAATGATAAGATGACTGTGTATTTTAGACAAACCCAGCAGCCAACTCATGCCCAGTAATATCCCACAAACAGCCAAGAAGTGTCTTACTCACGTGTTGACCAAGTACTGTAGAGAATTTCTGAATAACATTGCAGTTCTGGAATACTGTACTCTCAATCTGCGGATTCCCTGGTAAGGCGCTATATCAAATGCAAGAATTATTATTATAGTTGCTATATTTGGAACACACTTCTAGATTGATCTGTAGTTGTAATGTTCAATATTAATAATCTGAGATTACCAGTGCTGTAATTCTCTTGTGGTTCTACAGGGTGACCAAAATGTCTTATTTCTCAGATACCCTATTATCTAAAAAAAATCATAATTTCTTTAAGAACTTATTGAACATTACAATGGTATAACGACTTGTTAGTAGATAGCTGCTGATGAAAAAAAACTAATCTCTTTTCCCTTAGTTCTTAAGAGTGAAGTGCTGTTCAGCCAGCTGTCCTGTCTAAAGGACATAGACTGAACTGTTGAAATATGGGAAGTGGAGATGATGTAGGGAATGTTTAAACAATTTAGACACACAACCAATTAGACTAAAAAAAAAAGTGGCCCCTTATTGTGTTATGTGATAAGAATAATGAAAACTGCTCCTTTCCTGCCTGATCACAGGTCACATTACCCTAACCATTGGTGTGCTTGACATAGTACACCACTGTGCCTGTGTGCATGTGTGTTAGTGTTCCCATGTACCTGTATGTGCATACAATGGGAACACAAACTCAGCATTCAAACAACACCAATCACAGCATCACAACAAAAACAACTTACATTTTACAATACCCGTCATCCCAGTAGTGTCTCGGAGCACTAAACAGTGGGAGAGTTTAACACCGAGCAGGGGAGAGAGGGGTGGAAACAACAAAATACAACATCCAAATTACATTTGTATAGCACTGTTCACGTCGGGAGGATGTCCCAAGGTGCTGGCAAGATTATAGAGGAAAGAAACAAACTTGAAAACCATTGTCTTAAAATTCAAGACCACATAGAATTTGTAGAAGTTTTGAAATTCTGCACAATCTTAAATGCTAAGATAATGGTCATAAGGCTAAGACCATGATAAATTTCAGGCTTCTGAATCTCAGCTCATTAGAATTTCTGGGTTCTTTCAAATTGACCCGGATTTGAACTTTTGCCAGGTCAGTGCATTTTTCATTTAGCACATTACAAAATTGCACACATACTGTACTAGACAGAAAACCTGTGCAACTTTGTGTGTTTTATTTTACAGGTTTTAAAACATTTTCTGTATGCCAAACGTCTTATTTGCTTTGACATTGCGATTGTTTTTTTTTTAATCTGTATTTCGAAAATCTAGTGGTCTTTTAGTTTGGAGTCTGGATCATTTGGGACAGCAACAATGTTTAAACTGAAGCTGGCACGGGATCTGTGAACCTCTGGAATTACCACAGGGCCCTGATCCCCAATCTGTCCAACAGTGCAGGATTTACTCAAGGAAATACTATCCAGGAAGCAGCTGGACCACAGCTGGTGTGGCAACAAAAATATTGAAACTTTAAATTGGTGAAGATTGAAGTGGCTCATTAGTAGGGATATCAGTGACCTTTTTGGACCATATTGGTATAACATGGGAATCCTACTTCCATGTCTCTGCCTTCCTGGTCCATATTGACACAACATGGAAATCCTGGGAAAATGCTGCAGCTCCTTAAAAATTTAGGCGCATGGCTAGACAGGCAGGACTTCACACCTTCCTCTATGTCAACAGCACTGCCTTAAACACCTCTGTGTCTTGAAAGGGTAGTGGAGGAGAGAAGTAGGGAGAAGAAAGAGAGCACTGGACTTTAAATCCTGTAGCTCAGTGGTTAGAGCAATTGCCTTACAAGTGAGAGACCTGGGTTCAATTCCAGGCAGGGTGAAACCTGGGGCAAGTTTCCTTACTCCACACAGCGAATAATAATCCCTCAAAAAAAAAAAGAATTGGCCATTTCAATCCACAACTGTTTGTGGGAGACTGCTGTACACAATTGGCTACCGCGTTTCGCATAAATATAAACAGTCAATTCATTTTACAGTATATTCTGTGAAGCGTTTTGAGATGTCTGGAAGATATGTGAAAAGCATTATATCAAATGCAAGTGTATTATTAAATCATCTTGAAATGCATAACAATATTGTCAGATGCAATAAGGCAGCACAACAAGAGAACACAGATTTTGAGCAGCAAAGAGTAATTTTCAGGATCAACACCAGGAAATATTTTGTTTACCTGAGGGTAATTAACAACTAGAGCATGTTATCAGGAAACAAAAACGCAAAATACTGCAGATGCTGGAAATCTGATTTCAGATTCTGGTTTCAGATTTCATGTTATCAGGAAAGTTGTTTGAGGTTAATGTGGTGGGATCATTTCTAAAACAGCTTGGCCTTGTAAAACATTTTTATTTGGTTACTCAATGACTGTTTGTGGGACAGTGCTGTGCGCAATTGGCTGCTGTGTTTTGTCCACAAGATATACAGTCCATTCACTTTACAGTATATTATGTGAAACGCTTTGAGACGTCTCGAAGATGTGATAAGGTGCTATATCAAATGCTACGGAACATTATTTTTATAATAGGAGGACAGTATTCAGGAAAGATGACATCAAAACCTCTTGTAATTCTTCATCTAAACCTCTTGTAATTTAGGGAAATCCTATTTGCTGACTGACCTCTTCAGAGTGAACCAACAGAGAAAAGGCACATACAAGAAGAATTATAGAGTAATAGTTAAATAATTAGAAAAAAACACCCAACATTCAATTCTGCACCAGCTCTCTCTCCCTAAATGTACCAAACACACAATTATTGAAACGTTTCTAATTTGGTATGACTTTTTTTTAATCACAGACATTTGAAAGCAGTGCTGTGTTTCAGAGATACAGCATCATGTTTGTTTAAGCAATTTACTGACTTCAAGTAAAAGATAAGCAAATACTGTAACTCATTTCCTATCTGACACGTGCTTTGATGATAAAATTTGGAAGGCTGACAGAGTCTAGCAAACTCTCCTGGAGACCCAGTCACAGCTCTTTGGAAATGTTCTCACACTTGAAAGATTCCTATTAGCGTTAGTCACTGCAGATGAAATTAGATCTTCCTCATGGTCACCAGAAATACTCCTAAAACTGCTTGAAATGTAGAACAATGATTCGCATTACTATTCAATAAGCTAATTCTACATAGCACAGTGGTTACAAACAGATTTTGCCTTCAAAACTTGGGAACAAAGTTAACTTTCGAGTTGCACTGATAACAAACAGGAGACCATTACTACATCTTTTTACATAGGATTTTAGAAACAAATACTCCATGCATTGATACCAGTGTCTTTCACATCGGGAAGGTGTCTAAAGCATGTCTCAAAGCACTTTACAGGATTTTACTTAAAGTATAGTATTGTAACTGGATATTTAGTAGGTGAATAAGGCAGCCAATTTGTGTATAACAATGTTCCACAAACATCTATAAAATGAATGATAGAATCGTCATGGAAAGTGATGTCTGTTTTCCTCAGGTTACAAAACTTGCATAATCAACTATACTAATGGCGCAGGCTAGAGTCCCAGAGCTCCTCACAGTGGTAAAGTCTGACAATGAGCCGGGGGAGAGGGTCAGTGACCATCAGCACGATTAAAAAGTTCTTTAGGAGGGATTTGAAGTTGGGAAGGGAGAGTGTTCCAGAATAGTGCTGAAGGCATGGCCACCAATGGTAGAATGACCAGGAGGGCACGGGGAACAAATAGGAGGCCGGAGGCAGTGGTGGTGGAGTGGGAATAAGCAGATCGGATAGGTAGGGAGGTGCGACAGCATGAAGGAATTCGAAAACACCTGAGCAAATCTCAAAATCAATCAGTTTGGTGATTGGGAGGCCTGGCAAGGACTGGGTGGATGGAGTTTCATGCGGTTGAGTGTCTGGGCCACAGAGTTTTGAATTTGGTTCTATCTTTTGGTCCTATTTTCCTTTTAGCAGCCTAGATATTCAGAAGCTTAGCAGTAGCAGCAAAAAAAACTTGGTCATTTCAATCCACAACTGTTTGTAGGACACTGCAGTGTGCAATTGACTGCCATGCTTCACCCACGCAAAAAAAAAATCCAGTGAATTCACTTTACAGTATATTCTGTGGAGTGCTTTGAAACGTCTAGAAGAAGTTCTTTGCGAAGTGACCATATCAAATACAAGGATCATTATTAGTATTATAATAGTAACAGTATGATTTAATGCACTTGAATGAACAGAATTTCAGGTAAGGAGTATGAGGCTCAAGCCCAAGGAGGAGAAGAACTCTTCCCACTTCATATCACTTACGTTGTACCTGTAAGTATTGGGCTGAAGCCATTGCTACAACAACAACGTGATTTATTTAGCTCCCTCCATGCCAGGCGGCATCTCAGAACGCTTAACAATTGCAGAGTCTGAGGTCGAACCAGGGTGATGGGGAAGGTGACCGTAAGCGTGATCGAATAGAAAGGTCTTCAGGCGTGACCTGAAGTTGGTGAAGGAGGGGTGAGGTGAAGGGGTTGAGGGAGGGAGTTCCAAATTTTGGGGGCATAGTGGCTAAAAGCACGTTCACTGATGGTGGAGCTGTTGAGAGAAAAATGATTGGAGATTCTTTCCTCTGCCTCTTCCATGTGCATTGCCATGAAGAAATGCCACACTTCTACTAATGAGGGAATTCAAACATATGGTCGACACACCATTCTACTACAAAACATTAGCATCTCAGTCGAACTTATAGCACCATGATTATTTAACAGCAGGCCCACAGCAATTAAGGAGAGGCTGATCATCTCCTCCTCATGCTCCAGTTATACTGTAGGTTTGGATTTGTACAGAAGGCTCTTTCACACTGTGCAGATGTAATGCATTCAGGTGTAATCCTGGTGATCTTACGTCACTGGGAAACTTGATGTCACTTGGAAGTTGACCAGAGCAGGTGAGTACGGATTATGGATGACACATATTCTGCAGCCATCAGCAATCCTTCTGACAATGCACTGTGTGAAATAAGTCAACATTGTGGTATCAACATGATTTTCCAAACGCATAAATTCACATGCAGTGACACTATGACGTCCAATAATGCTGAACCATATTTTGTCAGCACTGCTATTCTTAATATTGTTGATTGCAGAATGAAACCCACAGAATTTAAGAATCAGTGATTTCTTATAAGGTACCTTCATAAGGAATCTGAGTGAGGACTTATTGCATGTTATAGCTTGATGATCTGCAGGATCTGCACTCTGAAAATGGGCAATAATAAATAATAAATAAATAAATAATAATCTTTGCATTCGATATAGCCTTCCATGCCAGGAGGAGTCTCAAAGCACTTCACAGAATCAAGACATCCTGGAGACGTGATAAGGTGCTATATCAAATGCAGGGATTATTATTATTAGATATTATCAAGTGCATTGACTGAGTATTTTGTAGGCAAATCTGGAGCGGATGGGAGTTTCTGCCAGTCAGCGTATTGTGTTTTGAGTAATCTTATTAAAATATCTTGTTACAAATCACCATTGAAATAATAGCATTGACTGTTCCCAAAATAGTTCAAGTATGATAACAGCACCAGTGAGTGTGAAATCTAATGAGACAATTGGGGAAAGGACTAGGTTTGCAACTTGTTAGTATTTGACTAGAACTCTGAAAAACCTTTAAGAATGGACTCTCTGATAACTTATGGTCTAGATGCAGCCATTGATGTCAATTTTAGAGCAAATTGTTGACTTCTATCTTAACTTTGAAGTCAGTTTCCTTTGGTTCCTTGAAGTACTCCCAGGAAACCTGCTTCACAATTGAAGCTGCTCTCCTTCCCCCTACCCCGACCCCTCCCCCTGCCATCTTTCCCCTAATCCCACTTCCATGACTGTTTATGGAACACTGCTGTGCGCAATTTGGCTGCTGCGTTTCGCCCACAAATATGCAGTCAATTTTCCTACTCCCCCCAGTCCTTGCATTTCATACGGAAATGCAAGGAGTATGGAATTCACTACCCCAGAAGGCTGTAGATGTTCAGTCCTTGAACATTTTCAAGGCTGAGACTGATAGATTTTTGAAAAATAGAGGGATTAGAGTATATGGCGATAGGGCAGGTAATTAGGGTTAGATGAGAAGATCAGCCATGATCTTATTGAATGGTGGAGCAGGCTCGAAGGGCCGAATGGCCTACTCCTGCTCCTAATTCTTATGTTCTTATATAGATTGAAGAGGAGATTAACTGTGATGTGTATTGAAGCATACAGGAGAAATGACCTTATTTTGGGTAGAAATATTTCTGAAAGGAGATATCATTGAATTCTGTATTAAAGATACAAACTTATAATTTGAAACATAGACAGCTCACGATTCACTGGCTTGAATGTGAAGATTTTACTGACCTGAAATACGATTTTCTTTAAAAGGCAAGTGATGGCTCTATCTACAGAATTCTAATGCTTCCTACTGTCATCAGCACCATCCTGGCTCAAATTCCAATAATGATGCTCAGAGCATCAAAATTCACTGCCAGCTGACAAAAAAACCCTTTTGAAATGTATAAAATTTATGTTTTGGTAAAGTGAATGTTTCAATAAGACTGGGGAACCGCGACCTAAGCCAACTTTTTAAAAAGCTGCGATGAAGTGACCTTTACATCTCTGCTGCAGCTATGAATTGGGATTAAAATGAACCATAAACTAGGAGGAAATAGTTACTGTGTCCGTGTGTGTGTGTGTGTGTGTGTGTGTGTGTGTGTGTGTGCAGACTTGCTGAATGGTGAGATAAATTCACAAGATGGCTTTCTGCATCAGGGCGTAGAGGCCAGACTTGCTCACGATATTCATCTGATTATTCAAGTTTTATGTTCAGTGGAGCAGTAAATCAGGATGAATGTCTACCTGATTTGTCTTCAGCATTTGTCACAGGCTCTTGCAATCATTCAGATTGAAGCTGAGGTAAAGGCATTGCTAAAGGCATTGAGCTTTTATATATACAAAAAATGGACAATGGAAACAGGCATGATTTGCATTTAAATCTGAAAATCAAAGATGAATTATTAAATCCTCTTCCAAGTTTACAACAATTTTCAAAGTAAGGGTGACACATCATACTATCTGTTGTCTCTCACTACTGATTTTTTTCAAATTAACTTTCAACCGGGTGATGCGCTCACCATCTTGACCATTGGGCCATTCAATGGGACACCTTGATTGGTATGCAAAGAAATAAACAACTGCTCCTGGACTTTCAGCTGGAGTAGCCATCGATCAATCATGGAAGGATGGTGGTAATGCACTCACGCAAAAATGTTCCTGGCACTTGTTATTCACCCAGCAAAGGCTCAAACTGTACTTGTTGGATGTCTAATGACCAATAGTGACTGTCCTTGATGGGAGGTGGGGTAGAGATAAGTGGGGTTAATTTGGGGCTCAGATGGCTCCAAGGTAATGTGCCTCCTAATGGAGTATTAGAATTGACTCAACCCTCACTGGCAGTCCAGTTGCTGAGCCAACCAGGTCCCCAATGTTCTAGAGCACTGTTAATGGTTATCCATCCAAGTAGGCTGACAGTCCAATAGGCCTGGCTCATCAATAGCACTTGGAGGTGCAGACTATCGGCAGGGATTCTTCTCTCTTGATTCCTGTTAAGCCTGCAAGCCACTGTTCTTCAGCCCCAGAAGATCAAATTCAAGATCCTCATCCTCACCTTCAAGGCCATTCATGGCCTTACCTCCCCCCCCCCCCCCACCCACCTCTCCAACCTGCTAGCCCCCTATGAATCTCCCCGCCCCCTCTGTTCAGCGGGCTCCAGCCTGCTCCATGTCCCCTGCCCAACCCGCCCTACCATCGGCGGACGGGCGTTCAGCCTCATTGCCCCCACACTCTGGAACTCCATCGCACGGTCCCTATTCTATGTGTGATGGCATTAATATGCAGAACTTACAGCCTGGTTTAGATACGTTTTAGCGTGACAATCGATTTCTGTGGTTGCCGTATACTTTACAATGTATTACTTTTTCTATGTTGAGAGGACGAGGGGAAATCCAGCAGTGTTGATTTCCTCTTCACATACCCATCCCTTCCATCAACAGATTGCAGGTGTGTAGCTGGTACAGATCTCCCCTGTCTCGTGGCTAAAGCAGGGATAATTGTATTGGAAGGCAGCGATGTGGAGCCAATAGAAGTGGGGAAAATAACAGGGCATCAACAAGTTATAAAATCTCAAAGAGGATGTTTCAAATCAATATTGGAAGAAATTACAGTAACAACGACAATAAAATTATACTTGTATAGTGCCTTTCACATCAGGAGGACATCCCAAGCTGCTGGACAATCACTGTTTGAGACCCAAGCTGGAGAGGGACAGGTAGGGTGGAAGGAAAGTGGGAGATTTGGAGTGACTGATGGGACCATTGAAGAGGAGGGTCTTGAGGTGGGACTAGAAGGAGGTCAGGGAGGGGGCAAGATGGAGGGACTGCGGGATGGAATTCCAGAGGTTGGGGGCAGAGTGCCTGAATTCCAATGGTGGGGCAGGTGGGTTGGGGGATGTGGAGCAGGCTGGAGCCTGTTGAGCGGTCAGATTGGTAGGGTATTAGGAGGTCGCAGATGTAGGTTGGGGCGAGGCCGTGGAGAGCTTTGAATGTTAGGACCAGGATCTTGGATTGGGTGATCCGGAGGCAATAGAGTCGAGCGAGGATGGGGAGATGGAGTCATGAAGCTTGGAGCGGTAGAGGACATGGGCCACAGAGTTCTGGATTATCTGCAACCTGTGGAGGGAGGAATTGGGAAGGCTGACCAGCAGAGTGTTTGTGTAATTGAGCCGGGATGTAATGAAGGCGTGAATGAGGGTTTCACTGGCCTTGGGGATGAGGTAATGGCAGAGTCGGGCAATATTGTGGAGGTGACGGAAAGCAGAGTGGGTCATTGCTTGGATGCGGGGGATGAAAAACACTTGAGGATCGAACAAGGTACCTAGGTTCCTGACTTGCTTGGTGAGGTTGAATGTGCAACCGTGGAGGTTGATGCTGCCAGTGCCTGATGCATGAAGGCGCTGGCACGACTCAATCAGAAGGGCCTCTGTCTTGCTAACATTCAACTGTAGAATATTTGCTCTCATCCAGGACATAATGTCTGACAGTTGAATATTTTGTAGGTGACCTGATGTCTGGCAATCTGTTAGGACAGTAGAGGAGGCTATCGGAGTCAAGGATATAGGCAGAAAGATAGAGTTGCGTATCATCCGCATCCATGTCTCCGGATGATGTCACCAAGGGGGATCATGTAGATGTTAAAAAGTAGGGGACCAAGGAAAGAGCCCTGGGGGATGCCACAGGTGACAGTGTGGGGGCGAGAAGAGAAGCCATTGGCGACAGATTGTGTGGTCTAATTTGTTCAATTTCCTATTAGACTTTTTACTTGTCTCCCTAGTTGTACCACTTAATCTTGGTTTGTAAATTGCTTTTTGCCAGATGATAAAAAATAAAAGACCTGACTTCCAAATTGAGTCTGAATTTCAGTTTTTAACTGATATTCTGTGAGATCCTGCACCAAATTTCGTTCCTCCACTATCCCAGTCCTTGCCAGACTTCACTGGCTCCCTATCTCTGAGAGGATTGACTTCAAGGTCCTCACCCTTGTTTTCAAATCCCTCCACTCCTCTGCACGCCCCCTATCTCTCTGACCTTCTTTCTCCTCAAACCAGCTCCCGTTGCCTTCGCTCCACTGGGTCTGGCCTCCTCCATGTCCCCCGAATCCTCCGCTCCACTCTCGGCGGCCGTGCCTTCAGCCACTATGCCCCGAGGCTCTGGAATTCCCTTCCTCACTACCTTCACCTTGCTCCCTCTTTTCTCAGTTTCAGGTCCCAGCTGAAGACCTTTCTCTTCGACCGCGCCTTTGGTCACCTTTCTAACCCTGACCCTGGCTCGGCCCTGGGATCCGCTGTTGTGAAGCGCTCTGAGAGCCATCCTGCATGGAGGGTGCTATATAAATCAAAGTTGTTGTTGTTGTATCTAAAAAGTAAAAATTTTAGGTGTCCCTGGGATTGATTGCCCTCCATTACCCTGCTCAATGAACCCATTATTCATGTGTGAACCTCGGCAGAGAGTATTAGTGAGTCGCTTGACTGTTGAGAGCTTCTCAGCCAAATCATGACTATTCCTTACTAGCCATTACACTTGTGTGATGTGTTGAGGAAAGACGATCAAGAATTTGGCTTGGTTTTCCCCTCTCTAATGCTAGGCCACTTTAATCTGTAACCAAGAAACTCACAGTTCACCAGCTCTGCACTCTATACCATCTGAGCTGCAATTATTTATAATTCTTAGAAAATGCTGATTAAATCTGCTCACAAGTCCTCCTTTAATAAGCTTGATGTGTTTTTCCATTTCAAACATTTCAGCGTCCTTATAACCGTTCGCCAAATAATTAAACAATTAATTTCCTCAGCTCGGCTAGATAATAATGCACAAAGCGTTCAGTGTAATAATGAATCATAGCATTTGATAGAGTTTCATAATTTATTGTTGAATTCCTGCTAAGTGCACTGAGGAGTAATTTAAATGATGACAATTTCATTATATGATGAGTAGGAATAGACTGTGTTTAGTTTCTGCAAACCCACATTCCATTTTGATCAAATAATCCATTAATTGTAATAGCAACATTTGTAACTGTCCACAACACCCCCCCTCCCCCCCACCCCTAACCCCTCCCCCCACCCCATCTTCAGTTTGCTACCACCATCTCCTGAAGCGATTTAATCCTGTTTATCTCTTGGATGGAAGTAAGGGGAAGTTGGAGGAAATTCCCCTTACTTGGAGAATGAGGTTAAGATTGGATGCAGGTTACAGTGAAGGTAGAGGGAGCTCACAGTGGAAAAGAGTTTGATGTAGAATAAATGTTGGATAAAATAAAGATTTGGATAGGATGGAGGCAAAATTTTTGTAAGATGCAGCGTAAGGCTTGCATGCTGGAGTGGGTGAGGTTAGCAAAGGACAGAGGTTACAGTGAGAAGGAGATAAATGCAGGAACTTGGATTTTCGTAGGTCAGTAGAGGAGGACAAATGTTCCATGAGTTGTGGAGCTGTGTAATTCCAGGATTCATAGATTCATAGAATTTTACGGCACAAAAGGAGGCCATTCGGCCCATCTAGTCTGTGCCGGCTCTTTGAAAAGAGCGATTCAATCCCACTGCCCTGCCCGCTCCCCATAGCCTAATAGACCTGTTCTCCCTAAATAAAGATCTAATTCCCTTTTAAAAGTTGTTATCGAATCAGCCTCCACCACCTTTTCAGGCAATGCATTCCAGATTCGAACAACTCGCTGAGTGAAAAAATTTCTCCTCAGCTCCCCTCTACTTCGCCTTGAAACTATTTTAAATCAGTGACCACGAGTCACAGATTCGCCCACGGGTGGAAATAGTTTTTCTCTATTTGCTCTGTCGAAACCCCTCATGATCTTATAAACCTCTATTAGGTCTCCCCTCAATCTTCTCTGCTCCAGAGAGAATAACCCTAGCCTATCTAGCCTCTCCTCATAGCTGAAGTCCCTCAATCCTGGCACCATCCTAGTAAATCTTCTTTGTACCCTTTCCAATGTCTTCACATCCTTTCTGTAGTGTGGTGACCAGAATTGAACACAGTATTCCAGCTGAGGCCTCACCAAAGTTTTATAGAGGTTAGTCAGCACTTCCTGACTTTTGTATTCTATACCCCTATTTATAAAGCTTAGTATCCCATATGCCTTCTTAACAGCCTTGTCTACCTGTTCTGCCACCTTCAACGAGTCACTAACACAAATCCCCAGGTCTCTCTGTTCCTTCACACCATTTAAAATTGTACTGTCTAGTCTACATTGCCTCCCTTCATTTCTTCTCCCAAAATGCATCACCTCACACTTCTCTGCATTAAACTTCATCTGCCATGTGTCTGCCCACTTTACCAATTTGTCTATATCCTCTTGCAGATGGCTACTATCCTCCTCACTATTTACTATTCTCCCTAACTTAGTGTCATCTGCAAACTTGGAAACTGTACTCCCTACACCCAAGTCCAGATCATTGATGTAGATTACAAAGAGCAATGGTCCAAAAACCGATCCCTGTGGCACACCACTGCTCACTTCCCTCCAGTCTGAAAAACAGCTGCTCACTACAACTCTCTGCTTTCTGTCTCGCAGCCAGTTGTGGATCCAAACTGCCACTGTCCCTTTTACGCCGTGGGCCTTTAATTTCCTAATAAGTCTCTCATGTGGCACTTTGTCAAATGCCTTTTGAAAGTCCATGTAAACTACTGTACTGCATTCACATATTTCTAATATGGGTCAGAGAGCTTTACTGGAGAATAAAATCTGAAGCATTGACTGAAGATTTTTATTGAAAAGTAATGGATTCTGTTTTGCTGGGTCATATGATACTCCTTCATTATTACAGTATATTGAAACAGTTTGAGTATTATAAATTATCGAAAGCAATTTAGACTGCTGTGCATTTGTGTGATAAATGATGGATTAATCTTGTAGTTAATTTAACTTTGTGTTTCCAGTATCAATCTCCTACTACATGGCTTCAAATTAGAAATTACAAATTGCAATTAGTAATGCAACAGAATGATGGATTGTTTCATGATTTCTATTACTGCCATGATCCAAATGGACAGAAAATTGCAGCGGTTAGAAAACATGGACAATCGACTGCATTTTACTGCACAGGCATAGTTCTAATGAACCAAACTGATCCAAGCACAACACTTTTGGCATTAGCACCTCATATTGACATCGGCTAAAGGATGTTTGTTGCAATCCTTCAGATCATTTTATCACAGTTAACTACTGCTTCAAGGCCCTCCATGGTCTTGCTCATTCCATCTCTCCTACCTCATAACCTGATATCAGCCTGTCTGCTCCCTCCACTCAGTGTACACCCACTTGCTTCAGATCTCCCATACCTCCTGCCATACCTCCACCATTGATGGTGGGGCATTCAGCATCTCTGCCCCCCACACTCTGGAACTCTATCCTCCAATCCCTTGGTCTCAACCCATTTCTTGCCTCCTTCAAATACTGTCTGGAAACCTTCCTCTTTGATTGTGTCTTCTGCAACCTGGCCATCCCCCACACCCCTGCCCTCCTCTCCTGGGACATCTTTCTGCATGAAGCGATATGCCAATTGCCTAACAACTGGGTTCCTACTTACTGCTAGATAAACAAAGGCATTGGGAGTTAGGAAACTTGCCCAACGTTTCACCCTGCCGGGAGACGGAACCAGATCCTCTCACTTGCGAGATGAGTGCTTTAACCACTATGCTACAGATTGGAAATCTCTATTATAATACTAGAAGAGAAATTCTTGGATGTAACTTTGAAATAACTGGTCCATTGCTTTGAACAATTCTCGGTGACAATAATGCTAGCATTAAAAGCATTAACCTACGGTTCCGACCTCCTCAACCTTCCCGACCTGTCTTTAAAACTGTCCTCAACCCTAACCATAACCCTAACCTTAATCCTAACCCCAACCCTTGCACAACATAGGCGTCAGGTTCGATCCCCAGTTATCATTCCTCTCCCAAATCCGGTTCCTCATCAGCACCTCTTTCTTCCATCTCTGCCACATTGCCCACCTCTGCTAATACATCATCCCAACAGCTGCCTAAACACTGGTTCATGCCTTTGTCGCTTCTTGGCTGGACTACTCTAATGCCCTCCTTACCGGCCTCCCCTCCTCCACCATCCACAAAATTCAGCTCATATAAACCACCACTACCCACATTCTCAACCGAACCAAACTTTGTACCCCAATTTCCCCAGTCCTTGCCAAACTACATTGGCTCCCTGTATCAGAGCGGATCGACTTCAAGATCCTCACTCTTGTGTTTAAAGCCCTCCACTCCTCTGCACACCCCTATCTCTCTAATTTCCTCTCTCATAAAAACGGTACCCACTGCCTTCACTCTATTGGGTCCAACGTCCTCCTTATTCCCCAAATCCTTTGTTACACCATCGGCAGCCATGCTTTCAGCCAATATGCCCTGAAACTTTAGAACTCCCTCCCTCCTTCAACCTCCTTTCCCATCTTCAGGTCACGTCCAAAGATCTTTCTCTTCGTAACACGCTACTCCCACCTTCCCATCTCCCTTCACTGGCTTGGCCTCGATTTCTGACATTTTGAAGCACTCTGACATGCTGCCCGGCAGCATGGAGGGTGCAAAAAAAATGCAAGTTGTTGTTGAACATATGGTTCAAAGGCGACGAAGCCATTGAAAATTCCCAATTATCAAATCTTTCTGCTCTATACACAACATGTAATCAATGCAGTGACAAAATTCTCCCCAAAACAAATACATTTTAGGAGACAAATCAATTGTTCTGTAAGATATGATTCATGCTGTCAGTGGTTAGATTGAACCATTGTATTAATTGTTGCCGAGAACTGGCAAATAGATATTTTATACAAATTTCCTGTTAAACTAGCAAAATGTCCATCAGGATTTGGCTGCATTTTTTGGCTACGTAATTCCACAAATCACATTCAATGCCTACTCTTATAGTTATATATATATATATACATTATATGTATATCATTGTATTATATATAGTTACTCCCAATACATTATGCCACAGGGGTATTTGAGTAATCAGCTTCTGTGCTTGCGTGTAAAACATGCTCATGTCTAAATTATGTGGATGTCTAAATGTCAGTCAAAGGGCATAACACATGTGTTACTGAGGCCTCTCTGGGAAAAACACAAATCATTTTTGTCCAAAGTTTTTTTTCTCGCATACTTACGAGAACCCAAGGGAGTCATTGTTCTTGTTTTAATAGTTCCTCCTATCAAACTTTCCTTTTAAAAAGAAAAAGGCTTCTTTTGTTTTCATTTAATATCATAAAACTCATCTGGAAAATGGAACAATATCAAATTACATGATGGTGACAGATATAATGTGTGCCATTTCCCAGGAGAGTAAGAAGCAGAGATGAACATTTGGAAAAGGTCGCAAGGCATTCAGCAAGACGGTGTTGTCTGCTATGTGGACATAAATGGAGAAGTGATAATCTTCATGTAAACACTAGATGTATTTACATGCCATCGAGACAGAAACCAAAATCAACCATTTCATATTTAGGTACAAGTTGTACCACCAATGTGGGAATTACCCTTAAGCACGCATCCACTCTCGTACAAACTCTTCCTGTGCAGAGAGGTAACGTTAAGCTCTGAGCACACATGGGACTCTCAGTAGTTTCATTTGGTTTCTCATAAGCAGTTTGATGGATTTCTTCAGGTGTCTGACCAAATAATGAACAAGCACTAACTCTGGAAGAATATGAGTTGTGGATTCTACTGAAAGTAATGTACTGGTACTCCCACTTGGCTTTTCATCTCCCTTGCATTTAATGGTCTGACCATAATGTTTGGTGGATAATTCCTGCTGTTTTCAATACAGATGAAGAAAATCTAAGTGAACCTCTCTGAATTGATATATAAATAATTTTGAAACACCTCTTCTTGTTACTTGTGCGTAATTTCATTCTGTTGGTTCTTTCGGCTTCACCTTTCCCAACAAAATCACCAAACAACAAAACATTAACAAACAGGTTTAATCATAAAGATATTGCTCCTTTAACATACCATCAATACAAAGAGAGCTCGGTCATTTGGTCATGTATCCATTGTCACTTTGCTCTCTTACTGATTTGTAAACCATTGTATTGGGCACATTCAACTCCTGACTGAAAACTGTGAATGCAAATGCAGTATCTCCTTCCTCCCTTTGAAGATACTCTAAAAGGCAAAGCACATATATTGAAATCATTGCAGCATCAGTATCCGATCTACAATCACGTAATCAATCTAGCACACAATAGACACAGGCCGCACATCAGAAACTTACCTCAACATTGGCAACAGTGCCATATGCCAGTCTGGTTTATAACACTGTAAAATAAAATATATATTAATGCCAAGGTACATCACGAGTGATCAGATACACACTTGTAACCAGGGGATACAAAAATAAGTCAGCAATTAGGGGTTCTAGAAGAGAATTTTGGAGGAACTACTTCATGGAGAGGGAGTGAGATTGTGGAACACACTGTCTGATGTAGTGATTGAAACAGATAGTGTAGATGCATTCAAGCATAAGCTAGAACTTTACATAAGGAAGCGAGGAATAGAAGGGTATGGGGGAGTGGGAATAGGTGAAGACAAATGTAAAGTGTGAACACAGGTATTAACGGGATGAGCTGAGTGGCCTGTCTCCTGGCTACACTTTCTTTGTAAACCTCTGCACAACTAGTGATCAGATAATATATCTCCACCCCTCTCATGATCAGACACCTCCATAACACCAGATATATGAACATATTGACATTGGCATCCCTCCAGCTGGACCTGTTGATTGGTTTCAGTGCAGGTTCTTACACTGCAGTGTTGCACTTTCCAGAGCAGTCAGCAGGGGACAGTCAGAACCTGCCTTCACCTGATTGATTAGATTTTCAGTTTTTATGTTTCCAAGCCAAGTTTTCAATTTAATATCAGCAAATCCTCAATCTTCACCAAGCCAACTAAGTGCAACCTCTGACAAACTGAATGCTACTGCACGTTTTTTTATGGTCAGGTTCGGCCCAAGGCATCAGTCCCCTGGCAGCTTAACCGAGATTCGTAAAACCCACAACAATGCTTCAATGTGTTTTATACCATCATTGCAATAGATATTGGAGTTTCTGTGATTTTTCTCACGTGGTTCAATGTACAGTATTTCAAATGTTTGTCTGATATTGAAGGTACAGTGCTATTCTTCATGAAGGCAGCATCGAGCAGACAGAGGTGCCAAAGAAGGACACAGTGGAATTTTTTGTGTAGTGAGAGTGGCACCCTCTGGGTCATTCATCCCTCAACCATCATTAGTCCTACTTCATGTTCAGTGACACAAGATGTCCTGTGGACTGGGATTGGTCTAATATCTTCTCACTTCCAAGGAGTGGTCAAACCTCATTGCTTAGTAATGGGCCAACCATACACATTTGAGAAATAGTTGAGCTCAATGTTCAGTCAAAATAGTTGGTCACCTTATACCAACTTCCCTACCCGTATTCACAGCATATACACTTTGAAGCATTCTCCTGTGCAAAAAGGTGCCACACAAGAGCAATTTGTTGGGTTTTGCAGCAAAGCACTTCATTCCTTTAAACTGTGGTTCTCTTTTGTAAACCTGTACCGCTGATGTGATAAGATGACAGAACTTGGAATCTTAATCTGTAAACAGGAAGCTGTGCCAAGTGTTCAACAGCACTGTTGCCAGACATTGCTTAAACACAGTCAGAATCGCCTGTGCTATGGTCTTGGGTAAGGCAGTTTATCAATGATTTATTGCGAAGCTTTAGCTGGGAGGCATGTCTAATAGTGTTATAATGCCATCGAATGATTCAACTCAGAGGAAAGTCCGAAGTAGTTTTACATTCATCGCAATGCATTGCAACCATAAAACTATGACTACAATAATAACATTTGATATAGTGGGGCAGAAAATAGCCACGTGTGAAATGTTAGTGATTACCGGTGCTGATTAGTATGTTGCAAATAATTGCAGTTAACAACAAACAGTTGATAACAAGGATGACTTCTGTCTGACCTCCCGTTTCCTTTCCCCCTCGCCTTCCCTACTCTGCCACAATGGTTTATGCTGAGAATGATCAGTGATTTGCATTGCTGGCCCATGGATCAGACTGCCACATAGTAGGGAACTGCTTCATGGAAGGGAATAATTCAACAAACAAACAATGAAAGTTACACGAGCCTGCAAAATTTGGAGAAACACCATACCAATCATAGAATCATAGAATTTTACAGCACAAAAGGAGGCCATTCGGCCCATCTAATCTGCGCCGGCTCTTTGAAAAGAGCAACTCAATCCCACTGCCCAGCTTTCTCCCCATAACCTAACAGACCTGTTCTCCCTAACTAAAGATCTAATTATCTTTTAAAAGCTGTTATCGAATTGGCCTTCACCACCTTTTCAGGCAATGCATTCCAGACCACCAATGTGGTCATAGGAACGCAGCAAATAGGAACAGATGGCCATTCTGCCCATTGAGCCTGTTTCATCCATTTAAAATCTGATACTATTTCATTGGATCTTGGTACATCTTTTGGTACTCATGTCTCACCGTTTTGTCATACCTCTTAATACATCTATTAAGTCTCGGCCTGGCTCAGCTGGTAGCACTCTTGCCTTTGCATACAAAGACGGTGTGTTTGAGTATCCACGTTGGGACTTTGAACTCGCAGTCTAGGCTGATTCTGAATTACAGTGCCATGGAAGCACTCCACTTTTAGAGATATCGTCCTCTGGATGAGACAAATCAAGTTCCCATCTTGTCTGTTCAAGATGAACAATATCCATCTTGTCTGTTCAGTATTAAGTGGATGTTAATATTCCATGGCACTATTCAATTGATACTAAATGAGAAGAGAGTTTCTCCCTGGACATTGATATGCTCAAAATGACTGCCGCGTTTCGCCCACAACTATACAGTCAATTCACTTTACAGTATATTCTATGAAGTGCTTTGAGACGTCTAGAAGACGTGAAAAGCGCTATATCAAATGCAAGGATTATTATTACTATCATTTATTATAAACCCTGTGAAGTGCTTGAAGGCATGTGAAAAGGTACTATTGCAAATCTAAGGATTTACTTATCTTTGCAGGTCTCTTTTGAACCTCCTATGATCATTCATGTGATGGTTCAGCTAGCAGTGGAGGTGGAGAAACCGAGGGTGCGGTGAATAATACATTATCTCATTGTTGAACATTGCAGTCAGACCAGTAGATAAATGTCAATTAGCTGTGGGTGTGACTGCCACTTCCCACCACCCTGTTTAGGTTCCTGCAACTCACACCTTTGCAAAGAGATGGCTTGTTCTCAGACCTCAGTTGTTGGCAATGAACATTGCTGTACAATGCACTAACCAGGTTAGCTGAAGTGAGAAAAAAATTAAGCCTCTGGTGACATCTACTCACGACATTGCTGTGCACAAATTGGGTGCCACGTTTGCCACAAAACACACAGTCACCACAATTTACAATAGAGAGCCTGTGAAGCGCTGAGACATTCTCCTGAACTGAAAGGAGTTACACCAAATATATGGATTATTATTTTTGTATTAGCAGTAATCTATATGTATAAAAGTCTTCGGTATGTTTCCGCAATTGTGTCCTCCTGACGCGGATGGCGCTGTGTCAAATCTATCTTTTATATACTGTATATAAAAGCCTTAGGTATGTTTCCGCAATTGTAACAATGAACTTCCAAAAGGAAAACAAAAACCAATACAGCTTAAAAACAAACAAAAAACAACAACAAAGAAAAACAACCCAGTGACTAAAGTTCACCCTTTTTTTGTAAACAACAAATACATTATTTTAAAAAAGGTTTGAAATGTATGAATAAACATGTTCAAAAGCACTAGACCGTGTATGTTACACGGGAGTATAGCTAGTTAATCATTAAAACATGAATGACACATAACACAGACCATAAGATATAGGACCCAGTTCTACTTCAGTAGTTTGTATAAACTAATTTATTCCACTCCTGGATACCTTAAACCTCTTGCAAATTAGAGAGGATTTACATGTTTTTTTTCCCCCAAAGGTAAATATTTGATTTTTAACCACAATTTCAGAACTTGAATGTTAATACAGTTGAATTTTCACTGGAGGCTATGGGTAAATAGGGGCTTCTAGTAAGTATTGAAGCGTCCTTCTTACTGTGGAGTCCCTTCCAGCAAAATGTATATCCAACAAAATCTATACCGTAAAGTATATGAGAAGAACAATTTGTACGTAGATAACGTCCTTCAATGAGGGAGAATGTGGCAAGGGGACTTAACAAAGATGGAGTGGGAGCTGAGGTGGAAGGAAGATTGGTACTGGGGGATACGGAAAACAGGGCTGAAGACACTGTGAATGAGCTAGATCTTTATAGGAGTAAACAAAGCACAGAGAGAAGGGGTGTGGTGTGGCACAGTGATTTGAGAAGAGAGTTCCAAAGGGCCGGGAAAATTCAATGTTGTAGCAGGGTTGGCAGGGGGCACGGAGCAGGCCAGAGTTAGCGAAGTAGAATGAGTGGTCGATATAATAATAATAACAACAACAATAATAACAGTAATAAGAATCTTTGCATTTGACATGGTGCCTTATCACTTGTTCGAGGTATCTCAATGTGCTTCACAGAATGTACTGTAAAGTGGGGGTAGAGTACAGTAGGTGATGAGTTAAAGAGGTGTTAATGTTGTGAAACAAAAGTGGGTATTTGCAACAAAACTCTTCTGTGACCATCTGATCTGCCTGTTCTTTTGTAATTTCACCCCTTCTTTGTTTGCCGTTATTAACACATCTCTCCAGTTTTGTTGCAATCCCCCCTTTTGTTTCACAGCATTAACAACAACAACAAAATTGCACTTATGTAGCGCCTTTCACGTCCCAAAGCACTGAACAGTTAGATCAGGACTCGAGTGGGGATGGGGGGAGGATCGGGGTAGGGCAGTGGGACAGAGAGTAGGAAAGGGAGGAGAGTTTGAAGGGTAGCAGAAGGTGCGGTCAAAGAGGAAGGTCTTGAGACCGGCCTCGAAGGAGGAAAGGGAGGAAGCGAGGCGAAGGGATTCTGGGATGGAGTTGCAGAGTGTGGGGGCAGAGAGGTTGAAAGCCCGGCCACCGATGGTAGGGTGGTTCAGGCAGAAGACATGGAGCACGCTGAACGGAGGGGACGAACAGGCTCATAGGGAGACAGCAGGTTGGAGAGATAGGCGGGGGCAAAGCTGTGAATGGCCTTGAAAGTGAGGACAAGGATCTTGAATTGAATCCTCTGGGGGATGGGGAGCCAGTGGATCCGGGCGAGGGTGGGAGTGATGTGATCGCGGAGCCTAGTGCGAGAGAGTACACAAGCTGCAGAGTTCTGAATAATCTGCAACTTGTGAAGGGAGGAGCTGGGAAAGCCGACGAGGAGAGTTCCCATAGTCGAACCTTGATGTGATTGCAACAAAATGCATGGACAAATGTTTCAGCTGCATGGGGTGTGAGGCAGTGGCGAAGTCTGGCAATGTTGCAGAGGTGGTGAAAGGCAGTACCAGTCATGGCGCGGATTTAGGGGAGGAAGGACAGTTCGGGGTTGAACAAGACGCCCAGATTCCAGACTGCTTCAAGAGATGGAGAGTACAGCCTTGGATGCTGATGTTATCAGCGTGAACAGTTTCTAGCTGCCCTAAGATGTCCTATTCTTGTAAATATAAAGCAGCATTTTTTACTGAGCCTTCTGTAGAGAAGCCTTGTTAACCAAATCGTTCACTATTTCTTTGGACGTTTGTTTTTGCGGGTCAATTCTTGTTAACTTGGTAGTGTTTAACTGATGGCAGATGTGCCTCTGGAGTCTGTACAGATTAGGGCTGGCGCTGACATGATTTAATACAATTTTATAGCATTTATATCATTGGTATATTTAGATAAGTTTAGGTATTTAGGTAAGCTCATCTGTGCTTGCATTGCATGGCAATTTTAAAATATTGCTCTTAATAATGGAGATAGAGATGATTAAGGAGCAGGTGGAGTGCATTAAAGAGTCTGGCAGTGCTGCCAGTGTGCCTACAATCAACGTGGAGAGAGGGCAAACAGCCGGAGGAATCAATGGTGCAGGAGAATGTGGAACAGTGATTGTGGTACTCCACAGACATTGCAAAGAGAGACTGGCACTCGAGGAAACTTGCTAATGTCCAGCCAGTTTTGTACTGTATCAATTAATAGTAGCATCTGCTTTTAATAGCGAACGTTTAAAATGATTAAGGGTACAACAAAGTGCCCCCAAATTCTTCATGTGCTTAAACAAAATGTTGTTTGGTTGCATTTTGTGGAGCTCCTGTAGCTCAGTGTTTAGAGCACTCGCCTTACAAGTGTGAGACCTGCGTTCGAATCCAGGCAGATCAGGGCAAAACCTTGGACAAGTTTCCTTACTCCACATGCCTAATAATAATCCTTCCAAATAAAGCACAATAATAAAAATTGGTCATTTTCAATCTATGACTGTTTGTTGGGACACTGCTGTGCGCAGTTGGCTGCCACATTTCGCCCACATATATACAGTCAATTAACTTTACAGTTGTGATATCTCTGGGACTGCAAGTATCACACACGTTCACGCTCAGATGTTCTGGAAACATGTGGTTTATTTACATTTATATACATTGGTCACTAGATGGCACTATCACAGCTCCTCCCTCCTTAATGAAGAAGTTATGAAAAAGTTATAATTACTGACATTCAAAACACAATACTATATACAATTTATACATACATACAATTTATGTATATTATCATGTTCAAACTGTGACACATCCAATCAAAATTCAAACTTGACTACTGGTTTCCTACTTCTAATGGGATACCTTCCCTGTCCAAAAGTTTTAGGACTCATGGTAGCACTCGGACTCGCCATGTGTCGAGTCTGGTATTCATCTTGACTTTCACTCCTAGTCTCCAGTTCGTCAGTCAGGCTCTGTTGACTATCAGCTGGAACTAAACCCTCACCTTCATTCATACTTGAATTCTGGTTTTCTGTTGAGTCCTCTGTTACCATTACTGACTCGTTTGTTGGTCTAAAACTATTTGGTTCATTAGCTTGATCCATTTCTCTCCACTCATCCTGTACTTGTGTAGGTAAGATATGATCAATATGAACAAATCTGAGTTTGCCACTTTCAAACATTCTGACCAAATAGGTGCGCGGTCCACATACTTTCACTACTCTTCCTGGTACTCACTTTACCCATTTGTGATAATGGTTCTTCACTTTAACTTTTGGTTTAACTCCAGCTTTCTGTCTTTCACCATACCTCTATCATGGTTCTCTCTCTGTCTCTCCTGTTTTCCTTCTACCGTTTGTGCTAAGTTGGGTTTTAACAATGAAAATCTTGTTCTTGGGCGTCTTTTTAGGAACAACTCAGCCGATGTTCTGCCTGTAGTGGTGTGAGGTGTGTTACGATACATTATCAGAAAGTTGGCTAGTTTGTGAGGCAATGATAATTGACTTTTCCTTAGGTTTGCATCTAGCATATGCTTAACTAGCGCGCATTTGACAAGTTGCACTGTGCGCTCTGCAGCACCATTCAAAGCTGGATGGTATGCAGATACTCTAGTGTGCTTCACACCATTCTTTTTCATGCATTGCGTGAACTCTTCTGAACAGAACTGTGGTCCGTTGTCAGACACGATTTCCTCTGGAAATCCATATGAAGCAAACAACCCTCTCAAAATATCCAAAGTTTTTCTAGATGTTGTTGTGTTCATCGGAAACACCTCAACCCACTTGGAATGACTATCTATCACAATGAACAACTGCTGTCCATTTAGATCTGCAAAATCTATGTGTAACCTTTGCCATGCTCTGGCTGGCCATTTTCATGACTGTAGTGGTACTGGTAGTGGACTCTTTCCAACCGACTCACATACCCTACACTGTTTTACAGTGTTTTCAATATCTTTATCCAACCCTGGCCACCAAAGGCAGCTTCTAGCTAAACTCTTGGTCAGACACATCCCTAGGTGTTGATCATGAAGATCACCTAACAACTGTACTCTGTACCTTTCAGGGATTACCACTCTAGCTCCCCACATGACATATCCTTGGTCATTTGACAATTCATGTCTCCTAACAAAGTATGGCCTAATTTCTTCTTCTGTCACAGTTATATGACTAGGCCACCCACTGACAATATAGTCATGCACCTTGGATAAAACCCTGTCCCTACGAGTTGCCTTGCTGATGTCACTTGATGTGACTGGCAGCTCTTCAATATGGGAAAAATAGAACACATCTTCCCTGTTGGGTTTCATTTCTGATGCTAAGGGTAACCTCGACATTGCATCGGCATTACCATGGTCTGCTGACCTACGATATTGTATGTTATACTGGTGACAAGATCAACGACCATCTTTGCATTCTTGCTGCTGCTAGAGTAGATACCTGTGACTTTCTAGAAGCGAAAGCTGTCGGTCTCTCTTCCCCTGTTTCTAACACATGAGAGATAACCGCACCAACCCCGTATGGGGAGGCGTCACATGCTTGATTGTCTTTGTGACATCGTAGTGTACCAGCATTGTACCATCTACTAGCTGTTTTTTTACACAACTTGAAAGCCTGGTCACATTCACGTGTCCATTTCCACGGTACATCTTTCTTCAAAAGCTCATTCAAGGGGTGTATAAAGGTTGCCAAATTTGGAATGAATTTTCCATAATAATTCAACAATCCCAAGAATGATCGTAGCTCAGATATGTTTCTGGGAATGGGCGCGTTTCTGATTGCCTCAACCTTACTCTGGGTTGGGTGCAACCCATCTTTGTCTATCATGCGCCCTAGGTACTCTACAGACTCTTTAAACATCTCACATTTGTGAGCCTTGACACGTACTTGGTGTTTCTCTAACCTTTGTAGCACCATGTGTAGCCTTTCATCATGAACCTGCCTATTTGGCGAAGAGATGAGTATGAGTATGTCATCAAGGTAGCATCGATACCCCATCGATTCTCTCTCGAATCTGAGTCATGACCCCTTGGAAAATTCCTGGGCTTGATGCAACGCCAAATGGTAGCCTATTGTATTGATACAGGCCCACATGAGTGTTGATAGTCAAGTATGCCTTTGACTTCTCATCTAACTCTAACTGTAAATAGGCGCTTGACAAGTCCATTTTAGAAAATACTTTACCACCTACCAATGTGTTGAACAAATCTTCTACATTTGGTAACGTGTCAGGTGGATTACACTCAAGAGCTCGATTCACTGTTACCTTGTAGTCCCCACAGATTCTGATACGATTTTTGGAACTACAACAATGGGAGTAGCCCAATTACTTTGTTGTACTTTACTGATAATGTTTCTTTTTCCAGTCTTTTCAGTTCTTTTTCTACTTTTTCTCTCATTGCGTATGGCACTGGGCGTGGCTTATAGTGCACTGGTCTTGCTTCACCTTGCACTCCTACACTCGCTTTGTATCTGCTGATGGGTGCACTGGATTCACTGAACACCGCCAGATGCTTCTTTATTACCTCTTCCTGTGTTGTGAATGAGATTTGCACATGGAAGATTTCTTGTCAATCTCAGCGAATTCATCCAATTTCTACCAAGTAATGCTGGTTTTTCTCCCTTCACCACAAGAATTGGCAAATCCGCACATTGATGCTTGTATTTAACCGGAACACACACTCTACCCACAACTGGGATGATCTCTCCTCCATAGCTACGCAGCTCGACCCTTGCTGTTTGTAGCTTATTTTTGCTCAGCTTTTCTCGGTACAGTTTTTCAGACACCACACTGACTGCTGCTCCAGTATCAACTTCCATGATTACTGGGACTCCATCCAATGTTACTTGGACCTTGATGCCATGTGACTTGCTACTGGACGCTTTTGTGTTGTAGATTGTGTTGATCTCCACTAGCTCCTCAGAGTCCTCACTCTCCTGGTGTCGCTCAACCGTATGCAGAAACTGCCGTCCTTTCTTAATCGCATTCGTCCTCTTGGTCTTGAAACAAGCCTTCGCAAGATGCCCAGTCTTATGGCATGAATAACACTCCGCTTTCATGAAAGGGCAAGATTGTGCTGGATGAGAACTCAGACATCGATAGCATGCCTTTGCATTATTCCAGCTACTCTTCACTAGAGGTCGACTCACAGGTGCTTTGAATTTCGGTTTGCACACCTGCAGCTTGTTTACCTCCCCCACTGTTAGGCAATATCTTGCTCGAACTTCTTTTGAATCTCTCTCAGCCATGTCCATAGATAAGGCAATTTTACATGCTAAATCAAATGTTAGCTGTGACATTGTCATTAATTTGCTTCAGATACGGTCGCTCTTCAGTCTGCACACAAACCTATCTCATAACGCACGGTCCTGGAAATCATCCAAATTGCAGTGTATCAACAGCTTTTTCAACGCTACGATAAAACTGCCAATGTTTTCCTCTGGTAATTGACATCTGGTACCAAATCGGTAACTTTCTGCAATCTCGAATGGCTTTGGGTCATAGTGTTCTGTAAGATTTTCAAAGATGTCCTTCAATGGAGTGTCCTTAGGCTTAGCTGGGGTTAACAAATTCTTCACTGTTTCATACACATCGGGACCCACTTCTGTCAGAAAGATTGCTCTCATTTTTTCTTGCACTGCTGCATTTACACTTGCATCGTTATCTTCAGAAGCTTCAATTTCAACAATATTATTGGCAGCAAAGAACATCTCCAACCGCTTAATGTAACCACTAAACATTTTCCGGCTTTGTTGAAACTCACCCAATCGTCCGATGTATGCTATGGGAGTCATCATTTTTGGATTTTTTTTAGTATCAGTCCCACCACACGTGAACGCAAACTTTACTGGATTTGTAGCTCTCAATCAAAACGAAAAGTCTTCACACACTTCTCCACACTTTGTAGAGTCCTTGTCCTACAAACAGAAATAGCTAGGGAATCCACTATCCCATCCTCTTCGCCAATTTGTGATATCTCTGGGACTAGAAGTATCACACACGTTCACGCTCTGATGTTCTGGAAACCGACTGCACACATCATGTGGTTTATTTACATTTATATACACTGGTCACTAGATGGTGATATCACAACAGTATATTCTGTGAAGCGCTTTGCGACACCGATAAGATGTGTAAAGCGCTATATCAAATGCATTGATTATTATTATTTATTATTGTTATTTTATTTCCAATTGTTTTTAGGCTTTTTCTATGTAATGACTAGTAACTGTTGAATATGACGAACATATAATTTGCGTTGCTGTGTGTTAATAGTTCTGCAGTGTACAAGGCCGTGGGGGAATGAGTAGGCAAAAGAAGTACAAATTAAACTGCTATTCTAGCAGTAAATTAAGGAAGATAATATTACAATAATATCTACCTGCAGATGGATTTATTATTGTAAGCCAATGCAAACTAAAACACTCGGTAGTATGAATCTGGGTTACATAATGGGAGAGCTTGTTATAAATCTGCAAACAAAAAAAGGTTTGCAAAAGGCAATTATTATTCATTAATTACTGATTAAAAATGCTTTACATGATTCTAACAGTTTGCAGTTTAACAAAGTTTGCGTTGTGTTTTTTTTTAAAAAACATTAACCATTACAATAAAGGTATCTAGACCTAATAGAGGTTTATAAAATCATGAGGGGATTCAACAGGATGAATAAGAAAAAACTGTTTCCACTTTTTCCACTTCCATCTGTGACTCGTGGTCACAGATTTAAAATAGTTTCAAATGAAGCAGAAGGGAGCTGAGGAGAAATTTTTTCACTCAGTGGGTTGTTCGAATTTGGAATTCATTGCCTGAAAAGATGGTGGAGGCCGATTCGACAACAGCTTTTAAAAGAGAATTAGATCTTTATTTAGGGAGAACGGGTCTGTTAGGTTATGGGGAGAAAGCTGGGCAGTGGGATTGAGTTGCTCTGTTCAAAGAGCCGACACAGACTAGATGGGCTGAATGGCCTCCTTTTGTGTCGTAAAATTCAATGATTCTATGAAGGTCAGATAGTTAGGGCCCAGGTCAAAACTAGAGCTCACAATAACATAGACTAGTGTTGCAGTGCGGTATTGGGGGAACACCACAAAACTGGGAAGCACTGCCTTGTTTGAGGTGCTGTACTTTGATGAGACATTAAACTGTCATTGCCTTTTCCTATATACGTGAAAGATCCCATTACATTATTTAAAAAGAAAAGGGAGTTTCTTCTGGTCAACAATCCCCCAAATAGATTTGGTCATTTAAAAATACAAAATACTGCAGATGCTGGAAATCTGAAACAAAAACAGAAACCGCTAGGACCACTCAGTAGGTCAGGCAGCATCTATGGAGAGAGGAAAAGTGAGTCAACATTTTGGGTCCATTTGGTCATTCACTTGATTGGTATTTATGGGGCATTGCTGTATGCAAATTGGCTGCTGTATTTGTCTACAAAATACACAGACAGTACACTCTATAGTAAACCATTTGAAACACTTTGAGGCATTTCAATGATGTGATAAAGCACCATATCAAATCAAATGGTAGTTTGCACTTGGTGGTCCTTAATATTCCAATTCATTGCCTATGGCAGCACAGCAAGCCTAGCTCATCAGCAGGAAGGGCAGACCAGTCATTGGGGCAGAGATTTCTTGCACTCAGCCAAAGCCCCAATGGGTAGGGTGGGCTTGGTTGGACAAGGAACGGGAAAGGTTGCCATACAGCCCAATCAATAACAAGCTATGCAATTTTAGCTGGTTAGATTGCCACAGTACCCAACTCACACTCTGCGGTCCTCAAGTTTTGGTTCTTAACAGCCTGCGCCTAATACTTCTGGAATTTTGTAAACAGGAAGCATCTCTCCATGCATTCCAACAATCTATCTTTGGAATTTCCATGTGTAGGTGGGATGAATGGAATTCTCGGTTTGGAAACACTTAAACCATGTTGATGGGTTTCTGTATGTGTCAGACACCCGGCTGACCAAGAAACAAATGATAGCAAGGGGGCATTTGGCCCACTAAACAACTTTAAGATTGCTTTACTATAGGAATTCTTCAAGGAATAAGCACTGTGCCCTGTGTGGTGTAGCACAACATTTGAAACTTGCATTTATATATCCAGAGATACATAAATGCAAGCTGCAATATAATAAAACATTACATTTGTATAGCTCCTTGTTGTTGTTGCATACACCATTATGATTGTTCCAAAGAACATGTCAAATGGCTGCTCTTCATGTGTGAACCTGGTTAAAGAGCCAGTAGGACATTCATCCAAATTCAATACAAATTTATATTTATATATAAATGTATATAATTTCGGGAGAACGACTCAAGGGCACTTCACTGGAAATGATCCCACTCTCATCCACTTTTATTACGTAATCACAGGTATCCGCTGGCAGAAAGTTTGCCGATTAAAATATTTCTTCTTTGAAGATGTAATTGCTTTTTGAAAAACTTATTTATGACAGACTGCTGATCAAACTTAGAGCTTTCTGCCAAATTTCTGTGGTTCAGCACTTTACCTAATGGTGCATTAGTTATTGTGCTGTGTTACAGGCTCATACTCCATCCTTCAGATCTCATAACCTGATCTTCAGGTTGTCCAATGTCAATACTCATCCAATTTAATTCTACAGAATTTGGTATGGGTCCGACTCAGAACCATAAATGTGCTAAACATAATGGAGCATCTGCGCTTAGAATCCATACCAAGAATAAAGTGTCAGCTCAAAAGCGTAATTGGTTTCCTACCAAGTCTGCTGTGTTCTTGTCTCTTATACTGTCAAGTTCTGTCATTCTTATCAGCAACAACAAAAACAGCTTGCATTTATATAGCACCATTCATATGGTGTAGAGCCCTGGAGTGCTTATCTCATATAATAATATAATAATCCTTACATTTGATATAGCGCCTTATCACCTCATTGAGACATTTCAAAGCTCTTCACAGGATATATTGTAAAATTGATTGACTGTATATTTTGTGGGCGAAACACCTATACAGTTGTCCCTTGCTGAACGTGGAGGTTATGTTCCTGGAAAACAACGCACTCGGTAAAATTGCATTCAGTAAGCTGGCGGCGTCCTTCCAAGTGCACATGCGCACGGGGTCAGCCAGCGCGTAGCCTCAAATTTTTCTCGAGTTCCGCAAAAAATTGCCTAATTTATTTCTTCATGTATAGTCAAATTCCCACTCGAGAAAGTCGCGTTCACCAAGGGTTGACTGTACCTATAATGTATCTGTTATACCAGTACAAACGGTGGGTATCTTCCAGAGAGAGAAAAGGGAGTTACATGAACTTACAGGTGACAGTTGATCATTCACTTAATTACTGTTTGTGGGACATTGCTATGCCCAAATTGGCTGACAATCCGCCTACAAATATATTCTTCATTCCACTTTACAGTGTGTCCTGTGAAGCACTTTTGGACATTCTCCCAATGTGAAAGGCATTACACCAAATGTAAGGGTTATTGATATTATTATTATGTTAGTACAGTTGAAATCACTCCAACGACGTAGTTTTTAAGCGTTTTTCAGTGGTGGGTCAGCAAGACAACAACACTGCAACGTAGTAATAATAATAATAATAATAATAATCCTTGCATTTTGATATAGCGCTTTCCACATTTTATCAACGTCCCAAAGCGCTTCACAGAATATACTGTAAAGTGAATTGACTGTATATATTTGTGGGCGAATCGTGGCAGCCAATTGCGCACAGCAGTGTCCCACACACAGTCGTGGATTGAAATGACCAATTTTATTGTTGTGATTTTTTTGGACGGATTATTATTAGGCGTGTGGAGTTAGGAAACTTGCCCAAGGTTTCGCCCTGACCTGCCTGGATTCGAACACAGGTCTCCCCAGCCTGGTCTCCCCAGCTTGCAAGACAAGTGCTCTAACCACTGAGCCACAGGAGCACCACATAACGTTATATATGAATGAACCTTACTTTCATTATCATGTTTGAACTTCCTATAATGGCTATGTTCTCAAGGAGGTTGATATTTTGTTTACCAAGTATTTTGTCGTGCCGTTTCTAAATCGTCTTATGAACAATTATTATTATTACCGGTACTTTCTTTCATGTGCAATTTCCTATTTCTAGATATAAAATATCTGGCTTTGAAATAGCATTCCTTTTTGGAAAGTTAAAGGCATCAAACTATTGATTTTAATCCTATTTGAATTTAATTTGTCGTATTGGCCGAGAGTTGGAAAAAATTTGCTGGTTTTAGTTTTTAGGTCCCAAAAACAGAACACTGTGCAATTCCTGTAACTCCATAAAGGGGGAAATAAAAGAGAGGGTCCAAAGCATGTTAACAGTACTAATTGCAAATATACCATTAAAATGAGAAGTTGCCAGTTATGCTCCATCTATTTGTCTGTCTTAGAAATCTGCTTGTATATAAGATAATTGGTGGTTGAAAACGACAGAAAAGTTATAGGGCTGTGTCACTTGTTCTTACATGCCAAACAACTTAACCTGTCAACGTGCACACTGATGGTGACATGGTCTTAAAAATATGCTTGAAAATAAAATAAATGACCTATAGGTTATAATTTACAATATACAGTAGTCAGCCTCCCTTATTTGGTGATCATGTGGTTAGGTATGCAAAGCAATCATGAGCCATCAGAATTTTTATTGCAGATGAGAGAATATGTTTTCATTCAAACAAAGTTTGTGGTTCCCATTGGCTGCTGGTGACATCATGACTTTAAATACAAACTAGAACATTCAGAAGAATTTCAGCAAAAGCCAATCTTATTACCTTTCATTTCACAAGCATTTGATGTGTCATCTAGTACTCTTAAAGGGACATCTCATTTTACTGTCTCTGTAGTTTTTTTTGTCTGTATGAGGAGACCAAAAGCTGTTTTTAACTAATTATATTTTATTGAGTGTTCAAATTATATAGAATTACATACCCTATACAGCACAAAATTGGACCATTCAGCCCAACTAATCTGTGCCTCTATTTATAGAGGCTTAGAGCACTTGCTTAAGTATAAGCGTGAGACCTGTGTTCGAATCCAGGCAGATCAGGGCAAAACCTTGGACAAGTTTCCTTACTCTACATGCCTAATGATAATCCCTCAAAAAAAAACACAATAATAAAATTGGTCAATTCAATCCACAACTGTTTATGGGACACTGCTGCGCGATTGGCTGCCGTGTTTCGCCCACAAATATATGTCAATTCACTTTACAGTATGTTCTGTGAAGTACTTTGAGACGTTGATAAGATATGAAGCGCTCTGAGATGCTGTCCGGCATGGAGGGCGCTATATAAATGAAAGTTGTTGTTATGAAAAGCACTTTATTAAATGCAAAGATTATTATTATTATTATTATGGACACTTGCCCTTGTTTAAAAAGTGATTTGATGCAGCACTGATAAAATTGTAGGATGGTGTTGAGAAAGATTGAAATCAAATGGGCCAAATCTTTATTCCAATCTTTTGTAAATCTTGATACTGAATCTTGATTCACACAACATGATATGGTAACCATAAGCCCCCAAATCAGGCTAAATTTCTATTTCTGCCTCTCTCTCTAATTACTGAAGTGCATTTAATTAGTATTTTTACGTCATTGTGATAGTGGAGGAAATATTATTAGTACTATTAGTAACCTTTCTATTTGATATAGCATCTTTCACGTCAGAAGGATAGCTCAATGTGGTTCTTAGCATAACAGTTGAGTGTAGTGACTGTGTATTTAGAGGGCAAATGCCTCTGTACTCATTATATTCATTCAATGTTAGACAAAGTACTTCATAGCACATGCCACTGAAAATGTGGCTAGGTGATCAAATACACTTCAGTGCCTTGCGACATCCTACGTTATGTGAAAGGTGCTATATAAATGTAATGTTGTTCTTGTTGTTTTAACCATTAAAAAAAAGGTTGTAGGAGTCCATTTTCATGGTGCCTCAATGAAATAAAAGCTTTGAAGTAAAAGCTTTGGTTTACGACACCCTCGGGACCTGACCGGTGTCGGTTTATCAAATATCCTGGATATTCGAGCGTTCGGTAAGTTTAATAAGTGCGCATGAGCACTTATGAGCAAAGTGAGCATATGCATGGGGAAAACTGTGAAAACTCAAATTTTACTTGCGTTCCGCATTTATAGTCAAATTTGCACTCGAAAAGATCGCGTTCGGCAAAGGTTGACTGTATAAATGCATCACCGGGAGTCTGCCGGATGGCTCAGGTATGAGATCCGGTTGTTGGAATGGTAAATTGCATTGGGAGATACCGGTTGGTTGAGCATGCCGGTTGGTTGGTTGCCGGATATCCAAGCTTTTACTGTACCAGCCTTAAAGCTCTGAGAAACACGATCAGTTGGTCCCAAAATTTCCCTTCACAAGAAAATTTCCCTTCACAAGTCTGAACCTGGGTCATTTTGTCTTGACGGATGTGTAGGTGTTGCAGCAAGTTTACTTTCTCTATCCTGTCAAACAGCTTTTACACAGTTGTGTGGTCATGCTCTGGTCTCTTTTTGCGGATGAAGCCTTGGCCTGGTTGAATTGCAGATATTGTTATAATAATAATCCTTCCATTTAATATAATTCCTCATCAGGTCTACGAGGTGTCGCAAAGCACTTCACCAACTATACTCTAAAGTGAATTGACTGCATAGTTTGTGGGCAAAACACAGCAGTCAATTGCACATAGGTTAGAAATAACAACAACAACTTCGACTTATATAGCACCCTCCACGCCGGACGGCGTCTCAGAGCACTTCACAGTAGCGGATCCCGGGACCGAGCCAGGGGCAGGGGCAGAAAGATAACCAAAAGCTCGGTCGAAGAGAAACGTCTTCAACTGTGACCTGAAACTGGGAGGAGAGGGGGCGAGGCGAAGCGAGTGAGGAAGGGAGTTCCAGAGCCTCGGGGCATAGTGGCTGAAGGCATGGCCGCCAAGGGTGGAGCAGAGGATTCGGGAGAGATGGAGGAGGCCAGACCCAGAGGAGCGAAGGCAGCGGGTGCTGGGTTGGGGGGAGAGGAGATCAGAGAGATAGGGGGGTGCAGAGGAGTGGAGAGATTTGAAAACAAGGGTGAGGACAGATAACGTCATCTCAGAGCACTTCATAACGTCAGTTAAATATTGATACCTGAGAAAATTTGCAGTATTGAAAACTCCATTGGTGGTTTGGCAGTGATATTATGTGTGTGGGGAGTGACGGAACTAAATATAACCAGCAATGTGATAATTATCATCAGTGAAAAATTTGAATAGCGCATTACCACATTTTCTTCATTTTCATATCACATTCCTACATTGTTTAGTAACAATCAGGTGTTTGGTGAGGAGGAATGGATACAAGGATATAAGTTAAAGAAATGAGATCTTGTTCCACCAGTCTTCCAGCTTCTTAGTCTCTTAAGGCATTCTCTCTAAAATGGTGATATCATATATTTATTTGTACCACAATGAAGCCGGGTGTTTCTTCCAGCCGGGCAGAATAACTTTCTGCATGTGAAAGATACGCACAAAATGTCATTTGACAGTAAAATATATTTTCTTAGGGCCACTAACGCCAGAGAAGGGTCATGAAATTTATGAATGTGTTTTGCAGAATAACGTTTGGAATACTCTTGTGTATTCCTGGGGAAATATAGAAAAATTGGCCTGGTGTCCCCTCCCCCGTTCTGCAGGGCCAGCCATAATCATTCCAAGTGAATCTTCTTTAAGATAATAATTTTATAGGAGTCATAGAAAGGCCAAAATGTTGTGCAATTTGCTCTTCAATGGAATGTAACAGACAAGCCAGCGTTTGTGTCTTTCTGTCCTGGCCTGTGTTCAAGTACGGATCATGATGGGAGTCATACAGTAAGAATTTTTATATTTGAGATAATGGGGCCCCAAACTTATTATAGATTGGGAGGGACATTGCAAAGGTGTGTAAACACTTTCCATTTTGAAAGGAAAAGGTGGCACACCTGAAGATCTTCCTCTTTGGTGGTGCCTATGATCACACCTCTCCCCTCTTCCCTCCCCCTCTTGGCCTCAGGCTCCTGCACTGTTAAGCGCTCTGAGACGCTACCTGCGTGGAAAGACGCTATATCTGGGCTGACACTTCAGTGCTGTGCTGTGGGAATGCTGCATTGCTGCAGTTCCTGTTTTTCACATTAAACCTTAAACTGAAGTCCTGTCTGCCTGTTCAAGTGGTCGTTAAAACACTTCCCCTGTCACTATTTGCAAATTAATTGCTATGTTCACGTACAATTACCAACATTACACTTTACAGTAGAATCCTGTGACGTGCTTTGTCGAGATGATGAGCCGAATATATCAAATTTAAAGATTATTATATTAATACTGTGTACATTATGGCTGGAGCACATTTATGCTCACTGTGAAATGTTGTGCACGGAAATGTTACGTATCAATACTTACACAGAAATGTCAGCAATCATTTCTAGTGACAAGCCTTAATTGTGTAAATCGCAGAACAAGCAAATTACAAATATCGAATGAGAATTGATATACAACAGTGGGAATTATCCATGCACCATATCACCTTGTCTTAATCTCTTCTGTTACCACGTTGAAAGATAGAGATTAACTTGAGTCAGCCCAACATACACTTGAAAATAGTCACTTCTTCGATGAGGCAATGCTAGATTTGTTCAGGGCAAATGTTTTAAAGATGTGGGGAGGTACACAAATTTTGAAACAGAGGAAAAGCTTAGTGGTAGATACTTCATATGCTGACACATGAGTAATGGCTACTTGGTAGCAAAATGCATTTGTATACAGTAACTCCCACTTGCAAGCTTCGGTTCAGGGACATCCAATTTAAGACACCACTGGAGTATTGGGGTTAATAATTGAGTAGCATTTGAAACAAAGACGTAAATAACTCATGGATGTGTGTGTCAGTCATATCAAAGCAGCGAGGCTACGGATAGAATTTCCCAGAAACAGCCATCAAGTGAATGGACAATCTTTCATCTGCAGGATTGTTGGCCATGACATTGAGAGAAACTTACTTCTCATTTTGAATATTACCATGGGATCTTCTGAACAGGAAGACAGGATTTTGGTTTAATGTCTTGTTGGAAGGATGGCACCTCTGATAATGTAGTGCAGCTCCCAGGCCTGCTCCTGCTACTCTATGGACATTTTGTGCAAAGCAGCTTTAATTTGAATACTTTGACTGTATTGCAGGGATACCAGCATGATTCACTTCTTGGTTGATCACCTAACCATAATATCGGGCTCTTTGCCATATATGACATCTTCTTGGAGCAAGGCAGTAGGCTTCAGCTTTAAAATGAAATGTCACGTCACTATCATTCCTCCTCAGCCATAAATAAAGTTAAGCCAATGGAACTTTACACTATGGCATTGATGCTGCTGCTTTAAGATTTGTCCCTCATCAAGCCAGTCAAGAACCTAGGTGTGTTGTTCGATCCTCAACTGTCTTTCCTTCCCCACATGCAAGCCACGACCTGCTCTGCCTTCCCTTCACAATACTGCCTGACTCCACCACTAGCTCAGCCGTCAGGCAGCTGAAACCCTCATTCATGTCTTCATCACATCCAGGCTCGACTATGCCAATGCCCTGCTTGTCAGCCTTCTAAATTCCTCCCTCCATAGGCTGTAGATAATCCAGAACTCTGCGGCTCATGTCCTCTCCAAGCTTCATTTCCCCCATTCTCACCCGACTCCAAAGGCTCTCTATCTCCCAGAGGATTTTATTCAAGATCCTGGTCCTCATGTTCAAAGCCCTCCATGGACTTGCCCCACCCTACTTCTGCGACCTTCTAACCCCCTACCAACCTGCCCAGCCCCTCCACTCAGCAGGCTCTGGCCTGCTCCATGACCCTCGACCCACCTGCCACACCATAAGCGAGTGAGCCTATGAAGTGTCTCAAAGCGCTTCACAGAACATACTGTAAAGTGATATATACAGTCAATTCACTTTACAGTATATTCTGTGAAGCACTTTGAGATATCGATAAGATGTGAAAAGCGCTATATCAAATGCAAAGATTATTATTATTATTGTTATTGTTGTTATTATTATTATTATTATTATTATTATTATTATTATTTCAGTCACTGTGCCCCTAACCTCTGGAATTCCATCCTGCAGTCCCTCCGCCTCACCCCCTCCCTAGCCTCCTTCAAATCTCACCATCGGTCACCCCAAATCCTCTCCTTTCCCTCCACCTTTCCTGTTCCCAACCCCAGCTCGGGTCTGAAACGTTGACTATCCAGCACCTTGAGATATTTTTCTGAAGTGAAAGGCGCTATACAAATGTAATTTTGTTGCCGTCCTAAACTATTACAGCAACCTCAGGTTGGGCCAGCCTAACAAACGTCTGGCGATGTAACTCATACTTTCTTGACTGCAAAACTTGACAAGCGCCTGGCTTAACAGCCTTTAACAAGCACAATGACATGGTAAATTGATGGAATGTCACCAATTGCTCTTAATGTTCATTTTATTGGGGCAGAATATTGGGTGTAAATGAAAGATAGATAGGCTGATGTAAATAATAATAATCCTTGCATTTAATATAGCGATTTTCACGTCTTCGAGACATCTCAAAGTGCTTCACAGAATATACTGTAAAGTGCATTGACTGTATATACATGGGTGAAACTGCAAGCAGTGTCCCACAAACAGTCGTGAATTTAAATGACCAATTTATTATTGTTTTTTTCGAGGGATTATTAAATTCCAAATAAGGAAACTTGCCCAAGATTTCGCCCTGCCTGGAATTGAACCCAGGTCTCTCGCTTGTAAGGTGAGTGCTCTCACCACTGAGCTACAGGTCTTCACAATTGTATTTACCTTAAATTTTACTGCTGTTTGCACAAAGATCCAAAATTTCATCTTAGTGGGAAGGGGAAGGAGAGTGGGAGAGTGAGAAGAGTTAGTGGGACAGCCGAAGGCACGGTCGATGAGGTAAGATCATGGAAAATTCTTAAATTCTGTCTCAATTTGGAAAATGGATCTCCTTAATAACTGTGAAAAACCAAGAACAACAACAACAAAATTACGTTTATGGAGCGCCTCTCACGTCGGGAGGATATCCCAGCTCCTAAATTATGTTTGAATTTAAGAACCTTTTACATTTTGGTACAATCTTACATCTTAAGACATTTTAAGACAAAGTGGTCCTTTGCTTGATTCAAGACCAGCCTCAAGACCCTCCTCTTCGACTGTGCATATGATCACCCTCCTTCCCCTTCTGCCCTCCATCCATCCCAATTCTGATCCCCACTTTGGGAATGGAACATTAATTGTCCAGTTCCTTGGGACATCCTCCCGACCTGAAAGGAGCTATACAAATGTAATTTTGTTGTTGTTGTTGTTGTTGTTTTGCAGACTAAGACCATCTAGAATTTGAGGCCTCAGTGTTTACCATAATAATCTGTGAGAGATTCTAAATGCAGCTCAGCCGACATTGAATAGTTGAATCAAAATCACATTCATGTTGTGTTGAACAACTATATTCAGCTACCTGTAGAGTAGATCCATCTATTCAGCAGAGATATTGCCCTAATCAACTCTTCAAATTGCCTTCAGATTGTGGAAAACAGAGACTTACAAAGAATTGTATGTTACCCTCAGCACAAATGACACCATCCATAAGCGATAAAATGATGTGCTTGAATGAGATTTACATCAATACTTTGTGTATTTGTAATTGAACAACAATGTTTTAGTGAAAAAAATGAACAAAAGGACCAAATACACAATCAGCTCAAAGATCAACACCTTTATAGAACCTGTCTTGTTTTTTGAGGAATGCCTATTTGATTTCAACACCATTAAATGTGTAATTATTTCAAATACATTCTAGTGCAGTACCACACTATTGGAATAACATATTCAACTCAAGGTCCAACCTACAGGTTCTGGTATTTCATATGGACATAAAAAGATTACAAACTGACCATTCATCCCTATGGAATTCCATCCCCCAATCCCTTTGTCTCGTTTCTTCCCTTTCCTCTTTCAAGGCCGGTTTGAAGACTTTCCTCTTCGACCGTGCCTTTTGTTCCACCCAGAATTTTTCGACCTCCCCTACGTGTTTCACCCCTCCCCATATACTCCCCTCCCAGCTCGGGTCACACGCCTCCTGTGCAGCGCCTTGGGACGTCCTCCCGACGTGAAAGGCGCTTTATAAGTGTAATTTGTTTTGTTTGTTTGTTTGTTGTTGTATATGGGCTGTTGCTGGCACAGATTAGCTGTCGATTTTGCATACATAAGAGTCACTATATTTCAAAGTAATTCATTATGTGAAACATTTTGGGGTCTTTTGGGTTGTGGATATCATTTTGATTAATAGTTTTTCTGGAAGGAATTGGGGAAATACACCAGGCAACACATGTTTCTCCCAATAGTGTAGCCTAATCCCAGCATCGCATTAGCCTGTCAACCTCAATTGTAAGTTCAAAGTCTTGATACGTAGTTTGAACCCAGAATCTTTTAACCCAGAGGCAGGAGTGGTACGTATGTACATACATACGTACATACATACATACATACATACATACATACATACACTTGTATATATATCTGGCCTTCATGTGGGATAATGCTTCACAAAGGTGAAAGGCAAATGTAATTTTGCTGTTGTTGTTGTTGATCAAGGGGAGAAGACAAAGGGGTAAAAGGGAAGTGAGTAGGTGACATTAAGTGTAATTCAGGAGGTGGGTTTTTAGATTCAACATATCCACAACATGTCTCTGTTTTCAACATAGCAAAGATGGGAAAAGAGTAGGGCTAAGTAAGGAAATACTGTAGGAAGTATTTTTTTTAACAAAAAGAAGGGAAAAGTAGATGCCTGGCATCATTATTGAAATCTGATGTTCTTGTTTCGCAGTAGAAGTATTGGAAATTAATAATAGAATTAAATAGAATAGAATTATGATTACTGAGGGGAAAAGCTATGCATTTCAAAACTAATTTATTTGATTCAAGAGATAACTTGATAGCAATTTTGGCAAATAATTCAATTGTGAGAGGTATGAGGAGGGAAATCACGTCAAATACTGCAATTCCCTCATGTAGAATAGTGCAGGATTGTTTAGTGAAATAAATTTACTGTGAAGTTGGCCAGATGGACTGCAATATTTTTTTTTCCAGTCCTGAACATTCCTGTGTACCTGTGTGGGGTAGGAGCTCATGCTGGAAGAGTCTGAAGGGAATTATCCTGTCATAACTGCTCTAGCTGTGTGGTAGAAATGGTGAGTCACAAAGTTTCAACACCTCTCTTCCTATCCTGGCAAGTCGTCAATCATGTCCTTGGCAATGCTGATCACTTCTTCCGATTTAATTTTTGAGGTCAACGTTTTTTTAAGACCAATGTTTCTAATCCATTTTAGGAAGGGTAGAAGTCAGTTTGTTTGGCAGGCTTCATCAAGCATCTCCGAGTTAATGAGGCTTCATGGTTGAAATCTGGCACTCAACCCAGTGTGTTTGGAAGCCGGGCTGGAAGATTAATTTTCTGAAGACCAAATGCTCTAAGCAAAACTTGTGTTACATATACGGTTTGCTGAGACGGTTTTGTCCCCAAGCGCTACATACAACTATGTATAAAAAAACTTGCGCTGTTACAGCACTTTATCACACAAAAGCAGCTGAAATCTCGTCACATTAATCACTGTCAATTGTAGTGACTGATTTTGTAGCCAAATGCAACAGCCTCTTTGCAAGAGCAAGGTCACACAAACACAATACAATTAATGCAATACAATTTACATTTATGTAGCACCTTTCATGCCGGGAGGATGTCCCAAAGTGCATTCACAGTGCTTGATAGGCACCAATATGAGTGGTGAATCAGTAGCCTGGGGGACACTGCAGAAATGCCATTCTGTTTTCAAACAGCATCAATTGAATCTTTAGCTTCCACCTGGCAAGGGATCTCAGTTTAACATCTCAACTGAAGGACAACAATATATGACTTGGATTCAAACTCATCTAGCCCAAAGGACAGACTGCTGCTAAGTGAGCCAAATTGACACTTTACGCTTGCTATTTTTTCTGCTGGTCTTTTTCAAAAGGGATCAGTGTTTTCCTTACCCTGCTGGACCTTATACTTTGAGGAGGATTTCATTTTACTTGGCTCTTGGAGAACTTTGCTGTCACCAACTGAACTGCTGCGAGCTTCTCTTATTTCCTGCCCAATGTTCCCTGCTATCCCCTTCACCATAAGCAACCCCTACTATTGAGAAGGGGAGAGGGAAGACAGTGTGACACAGTCATTCCTACTTAGTGACCTTCTACTGAACTCCATCTATAGGGAGGCCAGGAGATAATAATAATCCTTGCATTTGATGTAGGTTTTATCACTTTTTTAAGATGTCTCAAAGTGCTTCACAAACTATTCTGTAAAGTGACTTGATTGTATATTTTATGGGCAAAACCAGCAGCCAATTGCAGTGTCTCACAAACAGTCATGGATTGAGTGACCAATTTATTATTATTCTTTTGAAGGAATTATTGGCCCCCAAAAAGTGATTCACCAATTGAAAAATAACTGCGTTCCTACTAACTGATAGAAAAACAGAGCTATGTGGAGTAAGGAAACTTCCCCAATGTTTAGTCCAGCCAGGAATTGAACCCAGGTCCCACTCTTGCGAGGTGAGTGCTCTAATCACTGAGCTACAGGATTCCACATAGATGCAAACTAAAGAGGTGCAGAGAAAAGGGCCTATCAGTATCCACTTATTTTCCTGATGTTACAGCTCTAGCCATCATCTGCTATGGGCCAAAAAGCACCTCGAAACATTTCAAAATGTTCTAAAACTATTAGGGTCCTTAAAACAATTCTTTTTGTGAAACCCAATACTGCTTCCAATTTTAAGACTGTTTTGCAAATCAGAGCAAGTAGATTGTTTAAATGGTCGTATTCCAAAAGACATTTTAGAGAGACTAGTTTGTCAAAAATGGAAATTAAAAGCCTCTCGGAAAGCAGCTGCGCTCTGTATAAATAGGAAGATATGGGCATGGGCATGCTTTCTGTGGACCTTATACTCTGTTAATTAGAGGGTGTTTGGCACGGAATATGAACAGTTTCAGCACAACAGGGAAACGTGAACCTTCCTAGATAACAAAAAACAACCTAAGTGGTGTCCTGTGATTAGAGGACTCGTTTGACAAGCAAGAGGACATGGGTTTGATTTCCAGGCAGGGCAAAATGTTGGGTAAGTTTTCTTATTCACCCCCCTCTGTTTACGTACCAGGAACCCAGTTATTAGTCGATTACTGGATCGCTTTTCTGTGGGTAATAATCGCTTAGAAAAAATAATAAGCAGAATAAATTGGTCACTCAATCCACGACTGTTGTGGAACACTACTGAGCACAATTGGCTGCCGCTTTTTGCGCACAAAATATAGGCAATTCACTTTACAGTGTATTTTGTGAAGTGCTTTGAGACTTTCTCAAAAACATGATAAGGAACTATATTAAATAACAACAACAACTTTGTTTATATAGCACCCTCCACGCTGGATGGCGTCTCAGAGTGCTTCAAATGCACAAATTATTATTGTTATTATTATTAAGACCGGGTCACATGTGAGGCACCATTATTTGTCAATGACCAGTGAAGGGTAATACAATACTTCAAACATGTGTGGTCTGCAAAATGGCCAGTTGGTATAGATATTAATAGTCCTGCACTTCAATGTAATGCACTTGTTGCTTTATTTAGTGATGATTAATTACATTTCAATCATGCAGTTACTGGATTCTGGTTGGATGTAAAGGGCTCATTTGTCAGCTGCAAAGCCACATGAAACAGCGTGACAACAACTCGCATTATAAAAACTATTAAAAAAAAATTTGACCTAGAGTTTTGAAGAATACATAAAATAACTAATTAGTAAGTGCAGTATAGTAAAGTATAGGGCAGAACCGTTTCATGCTCAATTTTGAGACTGTTTTAAAAATCAATGGCAATCTGGGTTTTCAGAATAAATGTGCCTCTGAATCAGAAAGTGGGGTAGAAATTCCACCTGGGACTAGATTTACTCAATTTATGTCGCGTTTCAGAGCATCCAGAACTTGGCAAATCATTAAACACAATCTCAATTTAGAAGTCAGTTTTCAGTTGTCGCATTTCACAGTGAAACTCATAGGGATTTCCTGGGACCTGCGCTTGCCGTTCACCTTGTGAGAGCTCAAACCTGCGTTTGTTGGTTGTCAAATGACCGACTCGTAACTGTCCTCCTTGCGATGGTGGGTGGTGTTGGGGGTGGGTGAGTGGAGTTAAGTGGGGTTTCCTTGGAGCTGAACTGTCTGTTCAAGTAGTTTTTAAAGATCCCATGACATCAAGGAGTCCTGTAGCTTAACGGTTAGTGCATTTGCCGCGCAAGCAAAGGGACCTGGTTTTGATTCCCTGCAGTGCAAAATGTTTTGGGAAGTTTCCTTACTTCGCACAATCTCCATTTATCTAGCAGTAAGTGTTGTTAGTTGATTAGCATGTCTTTACCAGGGGTAATAATCCCTTCAAAAATAAATAATAATAATTTGGTCACTTAATCCATGAGTGTTTGTAGGCACTGCTGTGGAAAATTGACTGCCGCATTTTGTCCACAAAATGTAGTCAATTCACTTTACAGTATATTCTGCGAAGCAGTTTGAGACGTCTAGAAGATGTATTGAGGTGCAATATCAAATGCAAGGATTATTATTAATAATTGAAATGAGAAAGCAATTCTCCAGGTAAAAAGGTTGTTCATCACATGGCTGTTTGGGGACCTTGCTTCAGGCAAAACAAATGTTGCGTCTGCCTCCTGAAACAGTCACTACATTGACAGTGATAATTCTGAGGTACTATCAGACATTTCAACATGATGAGGTATTACAAAAATGCAAGTTCTGTGTTTCTTTTCCATGACGCATTGCAAACAATTCTACTGAATTAACATTTGTTTATATGAGTAATCCCACTGTTGAATATGTTTATTTTGTGAGACCTTGTTTGCTTCCAGCATGCTGTGACCTTTTCAGATGCCCCTGAACTCTTCCAACAAGAAGATACATTGGTTTGTGCTTTGACAGATCTGTCTCCAGGAGCACTCACTGGAAAGGGTGGAAACCTTCTTTGCACCCTTTCCAATGCCTTAACATCCTTTTTATAGTGTGGTGACCAGAATTGGACACAGTAATCCAGCTGAGGCCTACCCAAAGTTTTACAGAGGTTAGTCAGCACTTCCTGACTTTTGTACTGTATACCACTATTTATAAAGCCTAGTATCCCACATGCCTTCTTAACGGCTTTGTCTACCTGTCCTGCCACCTTCAAAGAGTCACTAACACAAATCCCCAGGTCTCTCTGTTCCCCCACACCCCTTAAAATTGTACTATCTAGCCTATATTTCCTCCCTTTATTTCTTCTCCCAAAATGTATCACCTCACACTTCTCTGCATTAAATTTAATCTGCCATGTGTCTGCCCACTTTACCATTTTATCTATATCTTCTTGCAGATGGTAACTATCTTCCTCATTATTTACTATTCTCCCTAACTCTCTGCAAACTTGGAAATTGTGCTCCCTACACCCAATTTAATATATATTTTAAAAGAGCAGTGGTCCCAAAACCGATCCCTGGGGGACGCCACTGCACACTTCCCTCCAGTCTGAAAAACAGCCACTCACCACAACTCTCTGCTTTCTGTCTCGCAGCCAGTTGTGGATCCACGCTGCCACTGTCCCTTTAATGCCATGGGCCTCTACTTTCTAATAAGCCTCTCATTCGGCACTTTGTCAAATGCCTTTTGAAAGTCCATGTAAAGTACATCAACTGCGCTACCCTCGTCCACCCATTCCGTTACCTCATTGAAAAATTCTATCAGATTTGTAAGGCAAGATTTGCCTTTATCTTTCTGAGTGAAGATCTATCTTGTCCCTGATTATAGACTCTAGAAGTTTGCCCACTACTGACGTTAGACTGACTGGCCTGTAGTTCCCAGGTTTGTGCTTCTGCCCCTTTTTGTATACAGGGAAGTAACATTCGCAACCTTCCAGACCTCTGGCACCACTCCTGTGACCAAGGAAGATTGCAAGATTGTGGCCAGAGTCTCTGCCATTTGCTCCCGTACTCCACATAGTAACCTAGGATGCATCCCATCCAGACCGGGTGACTTATCTACCTTGAGCGCCGTCAACCTTTTTAGTACTTCCTCTCAGTTTATACTAATCCTATCCATTTCTTCTACCCTTTCCTCCAATACTGTAGTATTGGCTGCATCCTCTTCTCTTATGAAGACAGAGGCAAAGTATTCATTCAGTACATCAGCCATGCCCTCTGCCTCCACAATAAGATTTCCTCCTTGGCCCTTAATTGGCCCCACCCTACCCTTGACCAATCTTTTACTCTTAATATGTTTGTAAAATACCTTAGAGTTCCCTGCAATGTTACCTGCTAATTGTTTCTCATGCAGTCTTTTTGCCCCTCTAATTTCCTTTTTCAATTCTCTCCTGCACTTCCTATATTCTGCTTGGTTGACCTCCGTATCTTGGGCCTGACACTTGTCATAAGCCTCCTTTTTTTTGGCTTTATTTTAACCCCAATTGCCCTAGTCATCTAGGGAGGTTTGGATGCCCTATATTTTATCTTTGTTGGAATGTTTTTGACCTGTGCCCGAACTATCTCTTCCTTGAAGATTGCCCACTGCTCATTAGCTGTTTTACTTGCCAATCAATCTTTCCAGTCCACCTCGGCTAGGTCCTGTTTTAACTCACTGAAATTAGCCTCCTTCCAGTTGAGTGTCTTCACCTTTGAATGTTCCTCATCCCTTTCCATAATTACTGTAAATCTAATGATATTGTGATCGCTATATCCTAGGTGCTCACCTACAGAAACCTGTTGTACTTGCCTCACCTCATTCCCTAAAACTAGATCCAGCACTGCATCCTTCCTTGTTGGACTGGAAACATACTGATCAAGAAAGTCTGATCAGTCCTGTACACATTTCAGGAATTCTTCTCCATCCTTGCCCTTTGCACTACTATTCTGCCAGTCGATGTTAGGATAATTAAAGTCTCCCATTATCACTACTGTTGCGTGCAAATTGGCTGCCGCATTTGCCTACAAAATAAATTGTCACTACACTTTACTATACATTTTGTACTGTTCTTTGTGACACCTTCCAATTTCAAGAATCATTATTATTACTATGATTGTGCACTTCATTTCACAGATAGATCTATGTTCATGGTCCTATTTGGTGACTGAGGATGTTTGTTAGTCTATCTTCTGGCGTAAAAGTGGAATTCACTGGAGTTGCCCCCTCATCAGTTATTACTTGAGTGTTAACTTAACCAGCAAGGGAGTGGGTTCACATACCTCGTAGCTCTGAGCACTAATTCAATGTTCTTAAAATTCCAGCAGCATGACCCTTGCAACATGTTTATGCTGTTTTAATCGTCAGAAAAATCTCTTCCCGTCCTCCCAGTCTTTTCCCCCCATAGTGATCACTTTTTGTCCATCCTATGCCTTTCAAGCAAGACCTTGTAAGAAGGCACCTTTACAGACTTCCAGCATCTATAGTATTTTGCGTTTTGTTTATATATTTTTTTGTTGGGTGGGGATGGGATTGGGTGGTCAGCCCATCTGACACATACGGAAACTCATAACTATGCTTAAGACTATCCAAAGCAAGCTGAGAATAACATGCATCCAAAAAACAATAATAGATTGGTTATTTCAATCCACAACTGTGGGACATTGTTATGTGCAATTGACCTCCGCGTATTGCCCACAAATATAGTCAATTCACTTTACAGTATATTCCGGGAAGTGCTTTGAGATGTCTAGAAGATGTGAATAGTGCTATCGGATGCACAATCCACCTAACCTGGCTGGTTGTCTTGTTTGACCCTGAACTGTCATTTCTCCTGCATATCCGTGCCTTGACCAGCACTGCCTTCCACCACCACCACAACATCACCCATCTCCATCACTGCCTCAACCCTCAGTCTGTGGAAACCTTTACATACGCGTTTATCACCTCAAGGCTCAACTATGGCAACTCCTTCTTTGTTGGCCTCCCCAACTCTTCCCTCCACAAACTGGAAAGCGCTATATAAACGTAAGGAATATTATTATATTACTTTCATGGCCCTCCATGGCTTTGCCCCCCTCCTACCTCCTACCCCCTCCTACTTCTCTCACCCGCTGACCCCTATTATCTTGTCCACATCCTCCATCCAGCAGGCTCGGCCTGCTCCATGTCTCTCGCCCAACCGGGCTTTCAGCCTCTCTCCCCTACGCTTTGGAACTCTGTTTCCCAAACCCTTTGCATTACTTCCTCCCTTACCTCCTTCAAGACTGGTCTCAAGACCCTCCTCTTTGTCTGTGCCTTCAGTTGCTGTCCTACCTCTCTGCCCTCCCTCATCCCAACCCAGCAGTGACTCTCAAACAGAGATTAGGGGAGTCTTGTAGCTCAGTGGTTAGAGCACTCGCCTTAAAGCGTGAGATCTGTGTTCGAATCCAAGCAGGTCAGTGCGAAACCTCGGGCACGTTTCCTTACTCCAAATGCCTAATAATAATCCCTCAAAAAAAAACACAACAATAAAATTGTTCATTTCAATCCATGACTGTTTGTGGGTCACTGCTGTGTGCAATTGGCTGCCGCATTTTGCCCACAAATATACAGTCAATTCACTTTACAGTACATACTGTGAAGTGCTTTTTCTTCAAACCCCCGCACGGTTTCTCACGGCGTCCCTCAGGGCTCTGTCCTCGGTCTCCTCCTTTTCACCCTTTACACGCTCCCTCTGTGCGACGTCATCCGCAAACATGGGGTAAATTTCCACATGTATGCGGACGACACCCAGTTGTACCTTTCTGCCTCATCCCTCAACCCCCAGACGATCGATGTTCTGACAGCATGTCTGTCCGACATCGAGTTGTGGACGAGGGACAACTTTTTGCAATTGAACGTGAGTAAGACCGAGGCCCTCCTGATTGGCTCAATCCAGCGCCTCCGCACATCGGGCGCTGCCAGCCTCAACATCCAAGGCTGCACTCTCCACCTTACAAAGCCAATCAGGAACCTCGGCATCATGTTCGATCAAAACCTTTCCTTCCTCCCCCACATCTGCGCCTTGACCGGCACCGCTTATTTCCACCTGCGCAACATTGCCAGGCTCCGCAACTATCTTACCCCCCGCGCTGCCGAAACACTCGTGCATGCATACATCACCTCACGGCTGGGCTACGGAAATTCTCTCCTCGTCGGCCTCCCCAGTTCCTCCATTCATAGGCTGCAGGCCATCCAAAACTCTGCAGCCCATGTACTATCCCGCACCCACCTCCACGACCACATAACCCCCACCCTCGCCCGTCTCCACTGGCTCCCCATCCTCCAGAGGATCGAGTTCAAGATCCTCGTCCTTACCTACAATGCCTTACACGGCCTTGCCCCACCCTATTTAACCGATCTACTCTCCCCCTACACGCCCACCCGGACCCTCCGTGCAACAGGACTTGGCCTGCTCCAAGCCCCCCGCCCGAACCGCCCCACCATTGGAGGCCGGGCCTTCAGTTTCTCCGCTCCCACCCTATGGAATGCAATCCCTCAATCCCTCCATTTTGTCTCTTCCCTTTCCTCTTTCAAGGCCTGTTTGAAGACTTTCCTCTTCGATCGTGCCTTTTGTTCCACCCCGAACGTTTTTACCTCCCCTTCGTGTTTCATCCCTTCCCAAACACTCCCCTCCCAGCTCGGGTCACACGCCTCTTGTGCAGCTCCTTGGGACGTCCTCCCGACGTGAAAGGCGCTCTATAAATGTAATTTGTTGTTGTTGTTGTTGCTTTGAGACATCTAGAAGACGTGAAAAGTGCTATTTCAAAATGCAAAGATTATTATTATCTATTATTAAGCAGTCGTGGATTGTAGTGTCCAAATGTTTTGGGGGAGGGATTATTAGCAGGCATGTGGACTAAGGAAACTTCCCCCCTTGTTTTGCCCTGCCGGGAATCAAACCCAGGTCTCTTACTTGCAAGGTGAGTGCTCTAACCACTGATCAACAGGGCTCCACACAAATATTGGGATTTGGAATCTCATAGTTGAAAATGGATCTACAATGCTGTGCCTCGGATTATGCTACTTTATCAGATGTGCCATTCCTTGAATGAGACATTAAATCAAGATCCCATGTGCCTGTTCAGGTAGATGTTAAAAATCCCATGTCACTATTCAAGAAGTGAAGGGAATTTCTCCCGGTATCCTGGCCAATAAATCACCCAAATAAAATTGGTCACTCATTCCACACAGTCAATCCACTTTACAATATGTCCTATGAATTGCTTTGAAACAACTCAACAAAGTGATAAGGCCCTACATCAAATGCAAAGATTACTATTATTATCTAAAGGATAATAATGAAGCATGCCCGAAGCATTGATTATATGTGTTCCAACGTGGGGCTTGAACCCACAAACCTTCTGACTCAGAGCTAGGCTGACACACAGCAATCTCCTGGTAGATTGTTTTGGTTACATCTATTGATAAAAACTTGATACTGTACATCCATTTGATTTAGTGTCACTTCAAGTTGGGAGATGATCTCGAAGCACTTCACAGCACTGTAACTAATAGTGGCTGTATATTTTGTAGGTGAACACCACCTATAATTAAAGGATGTTGGGGGCAGGAAGAGGAAAGTGGGACGAATCAGATAACTGTTGTTTAGCAATGTGGTTAATGTCCACTTATTGGATAAAGTGCAGCTGGGCATAAACATCTCAGTCTTGGGATCACAATTGTTTAATAATAATACTAATAATACTTGCTCTTGATATAATGCTTTTCACATCTTCTAGATGTCTCAAAGCGCTTCACAGAATATACTGCAAAGTGAAATGACTGTATACTTCAGGACAAAACGCACAATTGTGAATTTTAATCCTACAGGCAATAATGAGTTATCATAGGGACTCATTTCATGACTATGGGGGTGTCTATCTACAAGTGTCGGTTACTGGACCATTTGGTACATACTTTGCTTTCTGTGCAATCACTTGCATCATTGCAAAGCGTAGTGATTACCCGCTGCAGGGAAATGAGGATGGTTATGTTTCATATTTGAATATTCAGGAAGGGGCAATACAAAACCCAAACAGTACATCATTGCGTCATTTTCCTCTGATTAGCATCACAGGTGCTCAGTAATTCCTCTGAGAATGATCATCTTTTGTCGCAGGCTTTGTTGCAGGTCATTTCAGTGACTAACAAAGGAAAGATCTGGTCAAAGATCTGAGGGATTCATTCCGTTCTAACAGACAGTGTTTAAATAGGCAGGACTTTGTTGTGTTATTTCAATGCCGCTTTCAAAGCTGCAGCTCCAGGAACTAGAAATATAATAAAAGAGAGGGAGTTGGTGGGTTGGTGGGGGTGGGGGGATGGGATGAAGGGAGTCAGGAGGATGTGTCTAAATGCATAACTGTTTACAAGCTAACAACATGTAATGATGGGCTGAAAGGTCTCCTGTGCTGTAACATTTCCAGGGTTTCAAGTGTGGCATCAAACTGGAGGTGTTCTGCGTTGTTCTGTCGCCATTAAATTGCCTCAGGCACTTTATGGAGAATAGACCTGATGTGGAATCTTGTAGCTCAGTGGTTATACACTTGCCTCGCAAGTGAGAAGACCTGGATTAAATTCCCTGGAGAGAGCAAAACCCTAGGCAAGTTTTCTTACTCCACATGCCTGTGTTTACTTAGCAGTAAGTAGGAACCCAGTTGTGAGTAAGTTAGTGGATTGCTTAAGGGATCCCTTAAGGATGTGATGAGACACTGTATCAAGTGTGAGGGATATCCTTCACAATTCTGTGAAACTTTATCTCAAACTTTATCTGGTCTTAAATACTAAGACTAGGTGAAATGTCAGGCCTATAATGTAAAATGACAAATGGTTTAGCAGTACAAAGGGGCACCACCCTCACAAAAAGTGTTTGCTAAGCATTCTTTTTTTGCTTGTTTATCAACCCAAAGGCAATGACTTAAGTCATAGTCACTTGAGGATGATATCATTCTGATAAAAATGCCACATGTCTCTTGCAGCTCTTCCTTCTTCTGAAACAATAAAATATTTGTCAATTTTCTTTGAAGACAGTGCTCCTCTTATGCCTCAATTATAGTGCAAGCTTTGATGCCAGAATTGATGTTTTGCTTTGGGGTGCAGCTAATCATCAGCACTGAGCTTTGCTGTTTGCTTTGCTCTACTAAGGGCTCGAGTTCTGTCATTCCCACTTGTAGATATGGGTACAGTTCCACTCCCTGAATATCATTGAGACGTTTTGCATTAGTGGACACTAGGGTCCGGCGATATATCGATATATCGCTAAAACCCGATATAATTTTTAGATCGATACGCCGATATAGGCATTTCAAAAATATCGATATATCAAAAAATCGATATAGCGAGGTAAAAAATCAGAATGCGCGCACACTGAACTACAAGACCCAGAATGCTCATCTCTATACACAATGCACAGACCGAGGTGCAAAGCCGCCATATTGTATTCATAGTCCTTGAATACAATATACAGGTATGCAAGGAGTGGGTGGGGGAGAGAAGGCTGATGGGGGGGAGGGGGAGAGAGATGGCCGGGGTGGGTGGTGAGGGGGAGAGAGACGGCTGGGGGGGCTGGGTGGGGAGAGAGACGGATGGGGGTGGGTGGGGGCGAGAGAGATGGCTGGGGGAAGTGGGGGGGAGAGAGATGGCTGGGGGGGTGAGGGGGGAGAGAGACGGCTGGGGGGGTGGGGGTGGGGGGAGAGAGACGGCTGGGGGGGTGGGTGGGGGGGGAGAGAGACGGCTGTGGGGGGTGGGGGGGGAGAGAGACGGCTGTGGGGGGTGGGGGGGGAGAGAGACGGCTGGGGTGGGGTGTGGGGGGGGAGAGAGATGGCTGGGGGAGGTGGGGGGAGAGACAGACGGCGGGAGGGGGGAGGGAGAGAGAGACGGCTGGGGGGGCGTGGGGGGGAGAGTGACGGCGAGGGTGGGGGGAGGGAGAGATATGGTGGGGGGTGGGGGGAGGGAGAGAGACAGCGGCAGGCGGGGAGGGAGAGAGAGATGGCCTGGGGGAGTGGGGGGGAGAGAGATGGCAGGGGGGGGTTGGGGGGAGAGACGGGGTGGATGTGATAATATACAGATAGATAGAGATGGGATGTGAGAGAGACACAGAGACACAGACAGAAAAACACAGAGATGGAGAGAGTGAGAGACACAGAGAGAGAAAGATTTACCTCCTGAGGAGATAGGCCCCGAATGCGTGTGCACCCGGAATGCGCACTACGAAAACCCCGAAAATATCGATATTTCGATATATCTCGATATGAGCCAATCGATATATCTAAATCGGAAAATTTCCATATCGACAGACCCTTGTGGACACAACAGTACTTTAGAATACCCGCAAGAGAGGAGAACAAGATGACAGGTTTAGAGTTGCAAGGAGAAAGTTCAGGACAGACACCATTTATTTGGCCTTTCTTTACCCAAAGGGTAATTAATGAATGGAAAGCTTGCTTGTTGAGACCAAGACACTGGACTTGTATAAAAAAATGCGACTAATTTCCAGCTCCTGATCACTCACTATTCATTGATGTCACGGCACGTAAGTCTATGTAGATGTACCAAAGTCCTGGACAGTCAATGGGCTGATGGCACTTAGTAGCAACATACATATACTGATAAGGACAACTTGGAATGAAAGTCTGTTGGGGAACTAATTCCACAATGGTAGAAGATGAGGAGGGAGAGGGGTAGGCGACAAGGAAAATGTTTTAAAAAGGAGCAGAAACAGCCATTTCACGCTATTTTTATTTGGGCACATTCATAATTATAAAAATGAGATCACTCACAATGGAGTTCATTCACTGAGAATCATTTCACTGTTACATTGCTGCAATTATACTATTGTAGATGGATTGAGTCGATTTAAGGTATTCCCCGGCAGCTAACCAAAGACTGTAAAGGACAGTAAGATAGAAATGTCGCAGCTGATTCCAAGGGCTACAACTGACCGACTGACTCACATCTTGTAGCACAATGCACATATTGAGGGTTTTGGCATGCCTGTCTGTTTGTGTTAACTGCAATGAGGCTAATACAGCTGTTAGTCTCTTGCGTAGTGGTTAATTAAATTACTTCACCTCTGAACATGATGGATGGACGGACGGAAGGATGGACAGACAAACCTGTTCTAGAGTGAGTTCAAGAATTTATTGTGGAAAATCTGTCTTAATATTTTCACAATATGTTCCAAACATATGTCTCTTAAGCCAGCCATCAGATTGTAGGAACTAAAATTGGACTATTGAAACTTGCTGTGATGATTACATAGAAGCTGCTGTCACTACTACTTTTGCCGCAATGCTATTTTACCTAGATTACCAATTGATCCTATTTACAGTACTGTATACTCTGGAGATTTTGTGATAACCTCCCAACATTAAAGGTCCATGTAAGGATTATCATTACTATTTTGGTGAAGGTGGAGGTGCTTTTGATGGGGATGAGGAATATGTGCGAGAAGCAGATGTTGCCTGGGCTAAAAGATTTCTGTGATCAGGGAGAATCTTCCAAATTTTGACCTTGTACAGGAAAGAACTGCAGGTACTATATTGTGTTTTCAGAAATCCTCCAAACTGGAAATAGTTGTGGTTTCTCCACACTAGGATATACACACATGCACAAACACAAACACAAACACACATAACACAGCAGCAGGTTTCATTCTCCAGAACTGTATTGCCACCCTGACTGAAACTCTGATGGCACCAATTCAAGATTGAACATGGGACCTTCTGGATCCATATAGGTCAATTGCCATTGGTTGGTGGCTTTACAATTAATGTCTTCAACACACTTGCCTCTATGTCAAGCCCAACACATTGATCAGTTAAAATGGGAAGATGTATGGAAAGTGATTTATTTTGACATTCCTAATCTGAGGCAGGATAGGGTGGGGAGAGGGCTGTGTGGGGGAGCGCTGGGGCATTTGGGAGAGGGCAGGGGAGTTTCTCTCATGGTACAGAGAATATTGAATCGCATCATCTTCCGGCTTCTGTTTCAAGACTGATCACAAAAACAACACATTACATTTGTAGAGCATCTTTCACATCAGGAGGACAAAAGAAGATATACGGAGAAGAGGGGAAGTGAAAAATTATACAAAAATGAAACACATTTTAAAGTATGCAGCACATTCGTCATAGGATTCCCCTCAGTGCAGAAATCAAACTGTGGCTATTGAGTTACAATGACAAGGTGCGATCATTGGCGGTCGGATTTAGTCGGTCTGGGAACTAGAAACCATTCAGCGCACAGTCCAAATCGCCTACAGCTATTGCTGCATCACTGAAACGTTGTGACCCACTCCGAAGGTAGTCTCAAAATATCCCTCAGGTATGTGACTGGCTGACCATCAGCAAATCAAAACAAACACATGTATAGCCTGGGTTTTGGCCACTGAACAGCTGCTGGATACATGATATTGATTTAAAAATTCCAATTGTGCAATCTCGATATTTCTTCATGCAACTAATTTTACACAAGAAAAGATTAACACGAGCATGGGGAGGGAGGAAGAAACAAGAAGACGCTGAAAAATAGATTAGCTGAATAACCGAGTGTCCCAAATTCTTTGCCTCTACAAATAAAAGAGGGATAGATGTTTGTTAAACTGAACAGAAAGCTGCTCAAATCCCATTAGGGGTCTGGTATTCCTGGCTGCTGTGTATGAGAAGTGCAATTTTGCTAGTGTTGCTGGATCAATAACTGTCATCTGTAATAATTACTATTTTACACTTCCGAAGCAGCTAATGAGCCTCTCGAATGGTGAGTACAGCTGTGGAGTGTGGAATTCAAAGTGAAATGGCTGAGTGGCAAATCCAGAAAAGCTACTTTTCGGATGAACGTTGCTAGCTCTGGTTGTCCACAAATATACAGTCGATTTACATTACAGAACATTCTGTGAAGTGCTTTGAGATGTCTTGAAGACTTGTTAAGGTGCTCTATCAAATGCAAGGATTATTATAGCCAGCCATGGGCGTCTAGTTCCCACTGCAAACCCTGGTTCCCAGTAATGCTTTTAATGGCATATTATGCTGGTTATACTCTAACAGTATCCCAATTCATAATCAATCCTTGGCTCGTGCCAGCCTGTGCCTAATACTTTTCAGAATTAGATAAGCAGGATACGAGCCTCAACAACACAAAATTACACTTGTATAACGCCTTTATGTCAGGAGGACATCCCGAGGTGCTGGACAGTCACTGCTTCAGACCCAAGCTGAGGACAGGACTCGCAGGGTGGGTTGGGGGGGGGGGGGAATGAAGGGGAGGATTGGGAGTTGCCAATGGGTCCATCGAAGAGGAGAGTCTTGAGGTGAGACTTGAAGGAGGCCAGGGATGGGATGAGGTGGTGGGAACTGCAGGATAAAGTTCCAGGGATTGGGGACAGAGTGACTAAAGGCTTGCCTGCCAATGGTGGGGCGGGTGGGTTGGGGAATGTTGAGCAGGCCAGAACCTGCTGAGTGGAGAGGGCAGGCAGGTTGGTAATGGGATAGGAGGTCACGGATGTAGGGTGGGGTGAGGTTGTGGAGGGCTCCAGGGAGAAAGTACATGCTGTATTCCAATACATAGGAATTGCCATTTGTAGGTGGGATGCATGGTATTCTCAATTTGGTTGGATACTCTTAAATGTGGTGATGGGTTTCTGCCTGTGTCAGGCACCCAGCAGACCAAAAATAAGGTTGCTTTTTATAGTGGAGACCTATGACCATCAATTTCAATTTGCTGGTTACAGCGATAACTAATTAGAACCGCAACATAAAAGTAGTGGGAGTAGGATGATGTGGGGGCAAGCAAAGTTAGATGGTGAACTTCCAGCATTTCCCTTTATCATTTAATTTGAACAACAATTGGGTGTAATCTGTCATATATCTTAATTTGAATCCTTAATCCAGAATCTGAGGTAACTCGGATGCAAAAGATGATTCCTTCAATGCTTTCAAAAAAGAAGTACATTATGCATTGCCGACACCCCTCCCCCATCCATTCCCTATGAATTCTGGTGAGAGTTTATTCACCTGTGATTCGCATGGGGTGAAATAATTCTTCTGATGTGTGCAGTATAAAATATGATTTCCCCTCAGACATACAGTATTTCCAATGTACAATGTAGTAACAATAATAAAAATGCATGGGATAGGACGTAGCCATGCAATGGTGCTTGGTAATTGGTTGGGAGGCAGGAAACAGAGAGTAGTGATAAAGGGAACATTCTATGATTGGTGGGACATGGCAAGTTTCCTGGGGGTCTGTATTGGGGTCTCATCTTTTCACTATATATATAATAATAATCCTTGCATTTGATATAGCGCTTTTCACATCTTATCAACGTCTCAAAGTGCTTCACAGAATATACTGTAAAGTGAATTGACTGCATATTTTTAGGTGAAACCTGGCAGCCAATTGTGCACAGCAGTGTCCCACAAGCAGTCATGGATTGAAATGACAAATTTGATTATTGTTTTTTTTGGACTGATTATTATTTGGCGTGTGGAGTAAGGAAACTTGCCAAAGGTTTCGCCTTGATCTGCCTGGATTCGAAACACAGGTCTCTTACTTGTAAGGTGAGTGCTCTAACCACTGAGCTACAGGAGCTCCATATGGACTTTAAAAAGCAGTCAGTTCCAATACACTCCTTAAAAATAAAACTGTTGAAAATTTGGGCCATCTGAAGCATCTGTGGTATGATTTGTTCAGTTAAACCATGCATACGTTATTTGAAACTTACTCAAGCCATTCAGTATTTTACTTCTAACTAGGAGATTGAGAGGATATTACTAAAATTGTCATTATGAAAAATTATATATATATCAATTACTTGGATCAAAATTTGCAGATAACTCCTGAGAACTACAGGCCAGTCAGTCTAATGTTGGTAGTGGGCAAACTTTTAGAGTCTATAATCAGGGACAAGATAGATCTTCACTTAGAAAGATATAGGCTAATAAAGGACAGCCAGCATGGATTTGTTAAAGGCAAATCTTGCCTTACAAATCTGATAGAATTTTTCGATGAGGTCATGGAATGGATGGATGAGGTAGCGCAGTTGATGTAGTTTACATGGAGTTTCAAAAGGCATTTGACAAAGTGCCACATGAGAGACTTATTAGGAAACTAGAGGCCCACGGCGTTAAAGGGACAGTGGCAACATAGATCCACAACTGGCTGTGAGACAGAAAGCAGAGAGTTGTGGTGAGCGGCTGTTTTTCAGACGGGAGGGAAATGTGCAGTGGCATCCCCCAGGGATCGGTTTTGGGACCAAAGCTCTTTTTAATATATATTTTAATGATCTGGACTTGGGTGTAATGAGCACAGTTTCTCAGTTTGCAGATGATACTAAGTTAGGGAGAATAGTAAATAGTGAGGAGGATACTCACCTTCTGCATGAAGATATAGATAAAATGGTAAAGTGGGCAGACAGATGGCAGATGAAGTTTAATGCAGAGAAGTGTGAGGTGATACATTTTGGGAGAAGAAATGAGGGGAGGCAATATATGCTAGAATGTACAATTTTAAGAGGTGTGCAGGAACAGACAGACCTGGGGTTTTGTGTTAATGACTCTTTGAAGGTGGCAGGATAGGTAGACAAAGCTGTTAAGAAAGCATATGGGATACTAGGCTTTATAAATAGTGGTATACAGTACAAAAGTCAGGAAGTGCTGACTAACCTCTGTAAAACTTTGGTTAGGCCTCAGCTGGAGTACTGTGTACAATTCTGGTCACCACACTACAGAAAGGATGTGAAGGCATTGGAAAGAGTGCAAAGAAGGTTTACTAGAATGGTACCAGGATTGAGGGATTTCAATTATGGGGAAAGGCTAGATTGGCTAGGTTTATTCTCTTTGGAACAGAGAAGGTTGAGAGGAGACCTAATAGAGATTTATAAAATCATGAGGGGATTCGACAGGGTGAATAAGGAAAAACTGTTTCCACTGGTGGGCGAATCTGTGACTCGAGGTCACAAATTTAAAAAAGTTTCAAAACAAAGCAGAGGGGAGTTGAGGAGAAATTGTTTCACTCAGCTGGTTGTTCGAATCTGGAATTCATTGCCTGAAAAGGTGGTGGAGGCTGATTTGATAAGAGCTTTTAAAAGAGAATTAGATCTTTATTTAGGAAGAACAGGTCTGTTAGGTAATGGGGAGAGAGCTGGGTAGTGGGATTGAGTTGCTCTTTTCAAAGAGCCAGCACAGACTAGATGGGCCGAATGGCCTCCTTTTGTGCTGTATAATTCTATGATTCTATGATTCTATGACACAAAGTTGGGAGGTACAGGGATATATGTAAATGGGAGCAGAAAGTTACGGAGTGTTATAGACAGATTAATTGAGTGGGCAAAACTGTGACAGATGAGATTCAATGTGTGGAAGTGTGAGTTCATCAACTATGGATCTACAAATAGTAAAACAGAATATTTTCTAAATGGTGAGAAACTAAGAACTGTGGAGGAACAATGGAATTTGGGTGTCCACATACACAAATCACTAAAAACATGCTCATGGTGCAAAACGTTATCAAAAAGGCTAACATGATGTTTGTCTTAATCTATAGGGGGCTGGAATTTGAAGGAGGAAAGGAGGGAAAGATGCTTAAACTATAAAGAGTCTTGGTCAGATCTCCATCTGTCAGATTACATTCAGTTTTGGCCACTGCACCTCAGGAAGGATAAACTGGCTCTAGAGGGGGTGAAGTGCACATTCACCAGAATAATACCAAAATTTAAAGGGTTAAATTATGAGACATGTTGGTATCTATTTCCTTGAGTTTAGAAGCTTGTGGGGTGATCTGACTGAGGTTTTTAAAATAATAAATGAATTAGGTAGGGTAGATAGTATACAGAGAAGCTCCAGTGGAGGGAATCCAGAACAAGGAATCATAATCTTAAAAGATTAGAGCTAGGCCATTTAGGAGCGAAATTCACAGAATCAGAGAATTATAGAATTCTACAGCACAAAAGGAGGCCATTCGGCCCATTGAGTCTGTGCTTCTCAAAAGAGCTTTTCAAATTAAAACCCACTCTCCGGCTCTCTCCCCATAACCCCACAAACCCCTCCTCCCCAAATAACCATCCACCTCTCTTTTAAAATTTTTAATCAGATCAGTCTCCATCACCCTTTCAGGAAATGCATTTCAGAATCGATCAATTCACTGCATGAAAAAATTTCTCCTCATCTCCCCTCTGCTTTGTTTAGAAACTATTTTAAATCTGTGACCTTGAGTTACTGACACACCAACCAGAGGAAACAGTTTTTCCCTGTTTACCCTATCGAATGCCCTCATGATTTTGAAAACCTCCATTAGTTCTCCTCGAAAACCTGTTTTGCTCCAATAAGAATAATCCTAGCCTCTCTAGCCTTTCCTTTTATCTGAAGTCCCTCATTTCTGGTACCATCATGGTAAATCTCTTCTGTATGCTTTCCAATGCCATAACATCCTTCCTAAAGTGTGGTGCCCAGAACTGAATTCAGTACTCTAGTTGAGGCCTAACCAGCATTTTATACAGGTTAATCATAACTTCCTGACTTCGGAATCATTTTTCGGAGGCAGTTTTTCACCCAAAGGGTAGTGGAAATCTAAAACTCTCCACCAAACTCTCCCCTAAAGGCTGTAGATGTTGGAACCATTCACATCTTCAAGACTGAAGTGGATAGATATTTGTTAGGTCATGGTATTAAGGGATGTGGGGTAATGGCGGGTAATTGGACTTGAAGTGCAGATTAACCATGATCTTATACAATACGGAACAGACTCAAGGCATAAATGGTCTATTCCTGTTCCTATGTTTATATGTTTCTATGTACGCAGAGACATGTTCAGCACTGACGGTGGTGTGCTAAATATAGTGGGGCATTAAATTAAAGTCACCCAAATATAAAACAATAAGGGGCAGAAAATATTAATGGGAGTGGTTTACAAACCCACAAATAGTGATCACAATATAGCACAAGATAATAATCAAGAAATCAGAGGAGCATGTAGGAAAGGTAAAGCAATAATAGTTGTTGATTTCAATCTTCACATAGACTGGGAAAACCAAATTGGAAAAAGTAGGTTAGAGGAAGAGTTCAGTAAGTGTATGAGAGATAGCTTTCTAGAGCAGCACGCCGAGGAACCAACTCGGGGACAGGCCATCCTAGACCTTGTTTTGTGTAACAAAACAGGGCTAGTCGGCAATGTAGATATTAAAGCTCCTCTTGGGCAGAGTGATCACAACATGATTGAATTTTGTATCAAGTTAGAGAGGGATATAGTTAAATCTGAGGCAAGTATTTTGAATTTAAATAAGGTTAATTTTAGATATGAGGAAAGATCTGGGTAAAATAGACTGGAGAATCAAATTACGAGGTAGAACGGTAGACCAACAGTGGCAAATATTGAATTCACAGAGGTTGCATATTCCCCTGCAGAAAGTACCGCAGGGAAAGCAATTTATCTGTGGCTAACTAGAGCAGTTAGGGAAAGTGTAAGATTAAAAGAGAAAGCCTATAAAAGTGCGAAGAAACTGAGGATTGGGAGAGTTTTAAGAACCAACAAAAAATAACCAAAAGCTCATTAAGAGTGAAAAAATTGAGTAGGAGGGCAAGTTAGCTAAGAACATTAAGTCAGATTGCAAAAGTTTTTATACATATATTAAGAGGAATAGGCTAGTGAAAGTAAATGTAGGTCCACTTCAGACAAAGACGGGAGAAATTGTAATGGAGGATAGCGATACGGAGTCCCTAAATGAATACTTTGCGTCTAGAAGTTTGCGTCTTCTTTTCACCCTAGAAGACACAATAAGTCTGCCAACAATAGGGATACACCAAGGGGTAAATGACAGGGATCAACTTAGAGAAATCTTCATTAGCAGAGAATTGGTGCTAGAGAAACTGTTAGCACTAAAAATTTATAAATCCCCTGGTCCGGATGGCTTGCATCCCAGGGTCTTAAAAGAGGTAGCATATGAGATAGTGAGGGCCTTGTGTCTGGTCTTCCAAAATTCCTTGGATTCTGGAACAGTCCCCATGGATTGGAAGATTGCAAATGTCACACCACTATTTAAAAAGGGTGGAAAGGAAAAGATGGGGAACATTTAGGAAAAATGTTAGAATCCTTGATTAAGGATGTTTTAGTGGGGTATTTAGGGGAGCACGATATAATTAGGCCAAGTCAACATGGCTTTACAAAGGGGAAGTCACGTTTGACAAATCTCATAGAATTTTTTGAAGATATTTCCAGTAAACTATATAGGGGTGAATCAGTGGATGTAGTCTATTTGGACTTCCAGAAGGCGTTCGATAAGGTGCCGCATAAAAGGTTGATTCAAAAGAGAGGGTCTTACGGAATTGGGGAAACATATTAACATGGATTAGGGAATGGTTAACGGGTAGGAAACAAAGAGTAGGGATAAATGGGTCCTTCTCAGATTGGCGGATGTGACTAGTGGAGTGCCACAAGGATCAGTCCTTGGGCCTCAGCTATTTACCATCTACATAAACGATCTTAGATAAGGACATCAAGCTTAATATATCTAAATTTGCTGATGATACAAAACTAGAAGGTAGCGTTAAATACCAAGGATGATATTTTTTAAAATGCAGCGCGATATAGGTAGGTTAGGTGAGTGGGCAGTTAGGTGGCAGATTAAGTATAATGTAGGGAAGTGCAAAGTCATCCACCTAGGTCGCAAAAACATCAGAGCAGGTTATTTTTTAGAGGGGGAGAGATTGGAAAGTGTTAGTGTGCAGAGGAACTTGGGTGTCCTTGTACACCAAACACAGAAAGTTAGTATGCAGGTGCAGCAGGCAATTAGTAAGGCTAACGGTATGTTAGCTTTCATTATGAAAAGGTTAGAGTATAAGAGTAGGGAAGTCTTGCTGCAGCTGTATGGGGCCCTGGTGAGACCACACCTGGAATGCTGTGTGCAGTTTTGGTCTCCTTATTTAAGGAAGGTTGTACTTGCACTGGAGGAAGTGCAGTATAGGTTTACTAGGTTAGTACCTGGAATGAGGGAGATGAGTTATGATGATAGGTTGATTAATTTGGGCCTATATTCTCTGGAATATAGAAGAATTAGAGCGTATCTTATAGAAACCTATAAGATTATTAAGGGGCACAACAAAGTTGATAGTGAGAGATTGTTTCCCCTGGTTGGAGAATCTAAAACTAGGGGTCACAGTCTTAAAGTTAGGGGTCAGTCCTTTCACACTGAGTTGAGAAAAAACTTCTTCACTCAGAGGATGGTGAATGTATGGAATTCTTTACCCCAAAGGGTTGTTGATGCTCAGTCCTCGAACATATTCAAGACTGAGTTAGATAGATTTCTAATTTATAAAGGGATTAAGGGGTATGGGGATAAGGCAGGTAGCTGGAGTTAGAGTAGAATATCGGTTATGATTGAATGGTGAGGCAGGCTCGATGGGCCGAATGGCTTACTCCTGCTTCTATTTCTTATGTTCTTATGTTCTTATGTAAGTGGCTACTGCCTCTCCAGAGGGAAAGTAATGAGAGGGAAAGGGCATTCTCCTGGTTCTGGAGGTGCCATCCTATTTACTCTCAGTGACAGGAGGCTGGAAACCAACGTTGTGCTGTAAATCACTGAATCTTTATGAAGCCAAATTATCACAAAGGTGAAATATTTGCACTTCCTTTATACAACCCCGGGTAGAATGGCAACGGCCTCCCTTTGTTGGTAGGTTGTCCTCTCTGGATCATGCTTTCAATGGCAAACTGTGGGGATTTTGTTGGTTAAACTCTGGCACTACTCCAGTATGCACTCTGGGATCACTCATATCTTGAGGTAGCATGATGGGTCCTGGGAGAAAGTGGGCAATCCATCCTAGACAGGGAATTTCCATGTGTAGATGGCATATGTGGAACTATTAGTCCAATTTGAATATCCTTAAGCATGGTGATGATGGGTTTCCCCATTTGTCAGATACCTGACTCATCCCCCAAAAATCTTTGGGTCAGAAGATTGTGGGTACAAGTCTCACGTCAGGAGACTTGAGCTCATTGTCTAGGTTTTTTTTTCAAAACTTACTGAGACGGAGCAAAACTAAAAGGACATGCCAAATGTCTGCCTTGATGTGGACAGCAGTCTATGAATAAATTAAATACAGTGTTTGTTACTCCTTCATTGTGCTAAGAATAGCACTGAGCTGGCCTTTTGCATTCAGTCACTAATCTATTGCTTTGTGCCCACTCGTTGTTTATAGTAGAGAAAAATATGTTAACATCAGTATGAGGAAGGTCAGTACATCTATCTCTGGATTGACTCTCCTCTATGCCTTCACATTAAATAAGTCCTAGCTACTAAACTCTAGCTACTTGGCACATTTATATACATAAATACAACCTCAGATGTTATGCTGTGGGATAAATCAACAATCTGGTAGCACGAAACTGAGGCATCGTAATGGCACTCTCCAAAGCCTCAAGTTGTGTGACTGTATTGTACACCAGTGGCCATTTATTGGTGCTCTTTATAACACAGGTAGATATTAAAAGAAAAGATTCTACTTGGATGAAAGCCATTGCAATGTCCACAATAAACATGAAGACTTGGGTCCATTGTACCGATGGAAATTTTCCAAAACATGTTCTATTGGTCTGTGCCAAGACAACGAATGACTTCATCCCTATGCCTCTCAGATCTTTAGGCAAAATTTCAATTCTCAACTCTGGCTGGCATTATGCACACATTGTTTGTATATTAACAATTATACCTGCAGTTCCCTACTTGGTGATCTGTTTTTCCAACAATCAACTTGATGCTAAAAGCTGAACATTGTAAAAAAAACACTGAGCTACAATGGATTGTTTCTTTCTCCACCAATAATATAGGAAGAAGCTGGGCAACAAAGCTGTATTGTTTTGGTCAGTTGAGTGATCGACACATATAGAAACCCATCAACTAGCATAAGAGCATCCAAATCAGACTGAATGTTCCATGTATGCATGCCACCTACACGTTTAAAAGTCCCTCTGTTAAAATTGGGGTGCACGTGGAGGGAAGCATGCCATTTATCTAATTCTGGAGAATATTAGGCAGAGATTGGTGCCCCAGAGCATTTACTGTGGTAGTCCTGGAGTTCAACCAACTAATCCAGCATAGCTTGCCATCGAGAGCATGGTCTAGCTAGCACCAAGGGGAGGTTCTCACCTGTAATCAATCGAGAATTATTTTATAGTTATTATTAGCAGACCCTTGATCAACTTTTTGGTGGAGTGTATTAATACAGCATTAAACATTTTTAAAAAATCCTTGCATTTTGTACAGCATCTATTACACCACTTAGTACACAGCAATGTCATACAAACAGCCATGAGGTGAATGGTAATTTACTGCCAGATTTTTGTCCAAGACTCTACAGGGAAGTTCTTTTCAAATAGGGCCATGCTCTTTAACGTTCACCTGAACAAATACACAGGACCTTGATTTATCATCATACCTCTGAGCCACTCCCTCTGGGCGCTATATAAATGCATGTTTTTCTTCTTGTTGTTGTTGATAATGCAGCACATGCTCAGTACAGCACTGTGTTGCAATATTAGCCTACAGTATGTGCTCAAGTCCTCATGTAGCTCTTGAACCTCCTGACCCGGAGGTAAAAATGCTACCAATTTAGCCAGGCTGAAACCTTGACTTTGCGTAATCCACCCACAAAGTAAACAGAAACATCCCCCACTTGAATATACTCCTCCAGGTTCAAGCGTTTGGAAAGAAGCAGTATCCCTTTATTAGTTTGCCTTGATAACTATGTTACTTGTTAGACCAGTTAAATTGGCTCAAACCAATTTTTTTTGAGAGGAGTGCCCTTTGTCAAGTACTCTCATACTTCCATTCAAACATTCCAACATATTGGAGGGCTTCAGTTGTGGACAACTACTGAAACAATAGCACTGCCATATGATTGACTTAAGGGCTACTTTATATAAGCAAAACACACTTTTTATTATTATTAATAATAATAATCCTCACATCTGATTAGCCCCTTTTATATCAATGTCTCAAAGTGCTATACAGGATTGTCCTATGAGATGGAATGACTGTATATTTGTTGTTGAATGCAGCAGGCCAATTACGAACATCAGTACCCCACAAACAGCCATACAATGAGTAACTATTTTTTAGTTGGGGGGAATTGTTGCCCGGAACAGATTGTTGAGAGAAACTCCCTTCTGTTTTCAACTAGTGCCATGGGAATCTTTAAATGTCCATCTGAACAGGCAGAAGAAGTCTCAGTTCAACTTTGAAATTCAAGATGCCATATGGCGTGTAGAGCACTATATAACTGCATGTTTTTGTTGGTAGTGGTGGTGGTGTGGTTTGGGTGAAATAACAGCTGAATTAACACAACTGAACATTATATATGGATTATCCGTAATTGTTATTTCCCCTTAGACACAACAAACCCATCTCTTTTTAATTACTCCCACTTGTTACCAAATCCCATCTCTCTCCTGAAACACGACCACATCCTGAATCAATTTTTATACTATTCCAATGAAATTCTCTCTCACTTATTCCACAAGCCTGTTACTGTTTGAGCAAAAGAGTTATTGAATGACTTCCTTACTTCCTCGTTTATTAAATTTTAACTGGTACCCCTGGTGTAGTAAGTCGTTTCCCACAACTGGAACATTACCTAATAAAAGCATAATTTTACCCTCTGTGCTTAGTGTGTGTATATATGTGTGTTTGTGCTTAACAGGGCAGGGCAGTGCTGTTAGTCTCCCTGAGCTACAGAAACTAAAAGACAGTGATGATTCCTAGTACTGATCACTGCCAAATGCATATGTTATCATTATTATTATGAATAATCTGTTAGAATATAAATGTGTTGGGCAAGAACAAGATCGGGCTCAGCAGAGATGCCTACTATTGGTTAGAAGGTTGCCAACACTCAACAGTCTGAGATCATCTGTTACCATAGCAGTAAAATGGGAACCAGGTTGATAGTCTTTGGCAGATTGTTTTCTGGGATTATAATCCCTTAAAAAATAATAAAATAATTTGTTCACTCAACCCACAACTGTTTGTGGGACCCTGCTGCACACAAATGGCTGCCACATTTTGACCACAAAATACTGTATACAGTCAATTCAGTTTACAGTATACTATGTGAAGTGCTTTGAGACAAATTGACAACATGATAAGGTGTTACATCAAATGCAAGGATTATTATTATTCTAAAATGTACAATCAATCCGCTTTACAATATACTCTGCGAAACGCTTGGAAACCCCTCATCGACTTGATAAGACGCTCCAAGGATTATTTGGCTCTGTAGTTATAACTGAAAAATTCCAAGCATTGTAATGAAAGGAAATGTATTTCCCTTTTGTCCACACCTATACAATCAGTACACCTATGTTCACACAAACACCTGTGAGAAAGATATCAATGGATGCTGGGTGGATGCTGGATCCATTTACACCTTCAAGCGCGAGATGGATAGATATTTGTTAGGTCATGGTATTTAGGTATACGGGGCAAAAGCAGGTAATTGGACTTGAGGTAAAGGTTAGCCATGACCTTATAGAAAGACAGAACAGGCTCGAGGGGCTGAATGGTCTACTCCTGTTTCTATGTTTCTAGGTGTAAATGTGGTTTAGAAACAAGCCTTGTCTCACGCACTGTGCATGTGAGAGAGCCATTCTTTAATAAAATAATTTACAGCTGCTCCTGGCTAGTGAAACACTAACCCTCCTCAGCTGGGAAAACAAGTGGAAGAGTATAAACAGGTAGCCCCCGCTTACCGAACTCCCTGTTAACGAAACTTCACTATAACGAGGGTTTCTGTTTGTACCCCTCGATGTGCTTAGCGAAGGCTGCGCTCGCTATAATGAAAGTTTAAATCTCACGCGCTTCTTGTCTCCCGGCAGCCTCCGCGACACAAGCGCACAGACACACACACACTAACTTCACACACCACCTAATCCAAGAGAAAGCGCCGCAGTATGGGAGGAACTTAAGCGGTAGGACGCTCTGTCTGTCTGTCTCTCTGTCTGTCTCTCTGTCTGTCTGTCTCTCTGTCTCACTCTCTCTCTGTCTCAGTCTCCCTCTGTCTCTCTCTCTCTGTCTCTGTGTCTCTTTCTCTCTCTTTGTCTGTCTCGGTCGCGTTCTCTCTCTTTCTCTCTCTCTCTCTCTGTGTCTCTTTCTCTCTCTGTCTCTCTTTCTCTCTCTCCGTGTCTCTTTCCCTCTCTCTGTCTGTCTCAGTCGCGTTCTCTCTCTTTCTCTCTCTCTGTCTCTCTCTGTCCCTGTCCCAGTCTCTCTCTCTCTGTCTCTCTCTCTCTCCATGTCTCTTTCCCTCTCTCTGTCTGTCTGGGTCGCACTCTCTCTCTTTCTCTCTCTCTGTCTTTCTCTGTCCCTGCCCTGGTCTCTCTCTCTCTCTCTCTCTCTCTCTCTCCGTGTCTCTTTCCCTCTCTCTGAATGTCTGGGTCTCTCTTTCGCTCTCTCTCTGTCTCTCTTTGTGTCTCTTTCTCTCTTTCTGTCTCTCTCTCTCTCTCTCTCTCTCTCTCTCTCCGTCTCACTGTGTGTCTCTTTCCCTCTCTCTGTCTCTCTCTCTCTTTCTGTGTCTCTTTCCCTCTCTCTGTCTGTCTCGGTCGCGTTCTCTCTCTTTCTCTCTCTGTGTCTCTCTCTCTCTCTGTGCCTCTTTCTCTCTCTCTCTGTCTCTTTCTCTCTCTCCGTGTCTCTTTCCCTCTCTCTGTCTGTCTCGGTCGCGTTCTCTCTCTTTCTCTCTCTCTGTCTCTCTCTGTGTCTCTCTCTCTCTTTCTGTGTCTCTTTCTCTCTCTCTGTTTGAGTCTCTCGCTGTCACAATCTCATTCAGAGTCTCTCTGTCTCTCTCTGTCTCAGTCTCATTCTCTTTAACTCTTTTCTCCCTGCCTTCAATAGCAGTGCTACCTACCTTATGCTATTGCTGGTAAACTGTAAATGTTAGCGCTAGGCACAAGGCATTACTGGGAATGATTTTTTTCATATACAGAAACACAGTAGGGACCTCCCTCCCGCCGCTTAACGCAATTTTCGCTTAACGAGGGGTTTTGAAGTCCCTAAGCCTTTCATTAAGTGGGGGATAGCTGTAAATTATGTAAATTATGTCATCCATGCACTCTGTCATTTCTAACAGGTTAAGTCGGAATTTCATCATCCCATTGTACAAAACTCTAAGTAAGAGTAGAAGATTTAATTTGATCGGAGCTCCCTCCTTCTCAAAGCTCAGACCTGGTGCACTTTTCAGATGAACAATCCAACAAGCGCTGTGTGTACATTGATGGATGGATGCTGACAATGCATTTCTGCGAAACCATCAGCTGATGTCGATGAGATGATTCCAATATTTAGCTGAGCTTTCATCTGAAGTCTACAAGCTGTCTTGAGGTTGTTGGACTTAATTCAATGGAGCTAATTTAATAAGCAACTGTATCAAATGGGTCAGTACTCAGTTGAGTGATAACAATAGGTGGACTTATAATAATAAAATAATCATACTAGCATGCGATATAGTGCCATATCACATCTTCGAGATATCTCAAAGCGCTTCACAGTATATATGTTTAAGTGAATTGACTGTATATTTTATGGGCGACTTGAAGATTTTGTGGGGACCTGGAGATGGAACCGAGTTGACTGTCTCCATCAGCAGCACTGGGGTGTAGTCTTCTTTTTGATGTTGTCTACATTACGTGTGTTGTATTCTGACAGTTCCACTTCAGATCTCTTTGGACATAGTTTCACGGTAAAAGGCCCTACAAAGGCTTCCATGGCCTTGCTCCTTCCTACTACTGTGACTCGCTAACCCCATATCAACAATGACTCTCTCCGCTCAGTGGGCTCTGGCCTGCTCCACATCCCCCGTCCGCCCCACCCCACCATTGCCGGTAAATCTTTTAGTCTCTCTACCCCCACCCTTTGGAACTCCATTCCACATTCGCTTCGCTTCGCTCTCTCCCTTGCCTCCTTCAAGGCACATCTCAAGAATCTCCTCTTCGACTGTGTCTTTGGTCAACTTTCTACTCTCCCGGCTCTGCACCCTCCCTGATCCCAATCCTCCTCACCTCTGCTTGAGTCCAAATCCCCGTCTGTCCAGGGCCTTGGGATGTCCTTTGGATTGGAAAGGCACTAAAATGTAAATTTGTGTTCTGTTGTGTAAACAAAAACTCACCTTAAATCCATATTAACTGTAATGTCTAGTTTAATGTCAACATAAACATTGAGAAATTATCTGTCGAGGCACCAAGTGTCCTTTAGATACCATCAAGTGGAAGTCTCGTTTTGAGCTTTCCTTGTCTATTCCACCAGCTGAGCTATAGCAAACACCTCAAAGACCACTCCTGCACCACATATGATCCAACAATAACATCACACAACCAAATTCACTGAGAGGCAAAACACTATCAATGCGCAAAACATTGGTTCTATTTTGATCTGGAGTCAGTCACAAACCACAGTACTGTATTATAAAGCCAAGAACAATGTTTGATGAAGTACTAGAGGCCCTAATGGAGGCAATCCATTGTTGTGTGCAAATTGGCATCCATGTTTGTCTCGAAAACCTCCATTCCTTTGACTTTAAAGTGAATTCTGAGACATCCTTGCATTGTTGGTAGTGCTGTCCACATGGTATTCCCTGGCTGATGTAATAATAATAATAAAAGGAAGATTGTTTTTGTTACAAGGATTCACTCCATTGTGCAGATTAAATAAACACCCGTGGGGAGAAATTTCCCCCAGGTTTACACTTACTTGTTTTTGTAGCATTTCGGTGATCAGAATTAAACAGATTTCTGAGTACGGTTTTGATTTTGAAGACTGAATTAAACAGTTTGCCAAATTTTGGACACTTTTTTTGAAATGATGAATAGAATGATTATCCTCCAGGGTAGGTGGCGGTAGGGAAAGAGAGGAGGAGGTAACCAGGGTCTTCTTAGAGTTGAATTGGCTTCAAGTTGAGATGTTTAACTGTGGAATATTAAAATGAATCCAATCTAATACAGTAAATCTAGATCCAAGCAACATTTCACACCAAATGTTTATTTCCCCATTCTTGGACATTCACATTCACTTAGGGTTTGCCCAAATTTTACATCGGTGAAGACCATTTTATCATAGAATTCAAGATAATGCAGCATTGTGGCAAAATTTTAAATTTGGTTTTAATTTGAAAGCCAGTCCATTTTTTTCTACAAATTGTGGAAAACAACTGGCTGCTAAACTAGGTCTGAATTTGTGAAAGTTCCTCAATTCTGTGGAATCTTAATTTTTAGACAAGATGGTCTTCTAGGCTATGACAAGGTGAAATATCGGACCACATATCAAAGCTCTTATAATCTGACTGACTGCAGATTTATCAAGATGTGCCACACATGCACATTACACGTGTGATTGCCCTCTCGTACTTAAATCCTGGTCTGCCTCCAGCCCATCCAGCGAGTGAATAATGTATTAACACAGCCCACATGCCCTTAACAGAACATAGACTGCTGTCAGTGACAGAACTATCCAAATACTCCTCCCCACAGTATACATTTCAGTGAGGAAGAAAATCACAGAAACCTCTTCTCTCTTCCTGCCATAAACTATCTTCAGATAATAGTCCTGATACCTCAATGACTCATTGGTATTTACATTTATAGAACATCTTAACAAGCCCCCTAAGGGATCATGTTCAGGTTTGACACAAGGCATAACAAAGTAATGCTGTCAGCATTACTACAGACACCTGGATCAATGTCCGTGCAGGCTTGAGTCCATCTACAATGTCACACAAACTCATTCTGTGTGCTCAACCTCCCCACTCTCCACAAACATACATGCCATTGATCTCACTCATGTGCAATTAGACTCATGGCCCATTGTCCTGTATGTACCAAAATGAATGATCTGTCTGACACATATCCAGGTAAATTTATTAACTCAGTCGTTGATTTTAACATGGATAGCATTAAAATGCTGCCTCATTGAACTTCAAAAATACATTTTACAGTGAATCCTATCAAGCACTTTGAGGTGTTCCTCTCATTGTGAAAAGCGCTATGTCAAATGCAAGGAATATTTATTGTAATTATTATCTGAAATTATGGAAGTGACTGAAATCTGCCACCATAAATGTTAGGAGTTTTATTGTGGGTTGCTGATTGAGGTACGTTATCAAGCTGGTTGCCGTTGCTTATAATGTACTGCTCTGCCATATTCTCATTACAGTTTTGCTAGCAATAGCAGGCCCGCTTCCAACAGCAAATCCATAAGATGTAACCTGTGGAACCTATCACCATTACATAAATGAAACTGCAGGCCCTTCCTGTCAGGCAACATACTGATGTGGTCTGCCAGCCTACATGTTTGGTTGATGGACTTTAAGCCTCTGACACAGTTCAATTCGACAGACCAGTTGGGAGGAATCCCAGAAGTTACCGACCTTGGCATTTGCTTAAATGGAGACTGAATTTGCAATGTGGAAAGAAGAAATAAGTGACATATTGTCTGATATATTGTCAGAGTTCAGAGCTCCAGGGTGAAAGTGAGCGAGACCTACTGGGACCATTGCCGTAAACATCCTCTACCTATGTTTCGCATAAGCACGCAAGAAGAAACAAAAGCAGCGTAGAACTGACTGCAGAGAGTCAGTCTGTGCTGTAGGAGCAACAACAACAAATTACACTTGTATAGCACACTTTACATTGGAAAGATGTCCTGGTACGCTGGACAATCAGGCGTTTGGGGCGATAATATTATAGGGGAATAAGCTGTTTGATCACCTGCAAAATAGACAGTGAATGATTAAATTCCATAATGCTCTGTGAGACATCCTCCCGATGTGAAAGGTGCTCTATGAATGTAATTTTGTTGTTGTTGCTGCAATATTATGCTTATTTTAATTCATTTCTGATGGACTGCAAACTCAGTAGAGAGTACTGTCAAATCTTCAAAGAAAATCAAACAATTCTGTTTCGTAGACAAATGTGTAGAGCAGATTTGTGCTGGTAAGGTTAGAGTACACAAAATGGGCCAGGACTGCAGGCTAAGGTTAAAGTTTTATTGGTTTAGCATTTAAACATCGAAAGATGCCCAGTTGCACAAATGCAAACAACACCCTCCCTGTACACACTATGAATGAGGAGCCTGGGAAGGTGCTGTCGGAACTGTTTCTAGTTAAGTACACTCACAAAATATACCGTCAATTCACTTTACATTATATTCTGTGAAGCACTTTGAGACCTCTAGAAGAAGTGACAAGGTGCTATATCAAATGCAAGAATTATTATTTTTATAGTGCTAAGAGCTTTCAAGCTTATTGGCACATGTGCCTTGTAATTTTGTTTAGCTCAATAACAATGTTATTAAATGTTTGAAGGATGTCCCTAACGTGGTGTAAGTTGGGTATGGTAAGTCTGACATTCCTCTCACAGATGTTCAACAAGTGGTGGAATCAGGGAAATGTCAACTCTAGTAAGCAACTGGACAGAGCTAAACAGTGGAATTGTGGGGGTGAAATGACAGGGGGTGGGGGTAATTTGCAGTATGTGATCATTTACAACAAGTGCAGCATTTCCAGTTGGTTTTATCTTCTACTTTATGATAGCTTTGCTTTTTTTTTCAAATTTGAACAGTTATGTTATGTTCTGAGCCCTATCCGCTACAGGCGCTTTTTTACCTTACTCAACACACCTGTTCACTTAGCATTAACGAGGAATCCAGTTATTTGTCGATTGGTCCTTTGCTTTTCTGGAGGCAATAATAATAATAATAATAATTTGGTCACTCAATCCACCACTGTTTGTGGGAAATTGCTGTTTGCAATTAGTTGCCACATTTTGCCCACAAAATATAGTCAATTAACATTACAGCATATTCTGTCAATTACTTTGAGTAGTCTCAAAGATGTGATAAGGTGTTTTATGAAATGATTGTTATTATTAGTATTATATGAAATGCAAGGATTATTATTATTATTTTTAGAAGTATTTTAGACCACTATCTAGTTTACAAACATGTATTCTGCAATGGTGATGGACAAATCATCTTCCCCCACCCGATAGTGCTCTGTGGTTAGAGAGCTCGCTTTACAAGTGAGAGACCAGAGTTCGATTCCTGGCAGGGCAAAACACTGGAGAAGTTTGTTTACTCCACACGCCTGATAATAATCCCTCAAGAAAAAAACCCTCCCACTTAATACACAGTCAATTCACTTTACAGTATATCCTGTGAGGCACTTTGAGACATCTAGAAGACGTGAAAAGTGCAATATCAAATGCAAGGATTATTATTATAAAGTCAAAGCTCACATTATTCAAAATAATTTCTTTACCCCGATGTGTAAAATCAATTGCACTTTCCGTCGCATGTACTTTAAAAACTTGTTCAACTAAATAGCAGTGCGTGTGCCATTTTATATGCGGAGGCTTTTCCATATTACTGAGGCCGAATTCTAGGATAAATCTTGGTGGCTGTGCCTAGATAGTCTTCTTCATTTCGTTGACAGGTTCATGGTTTGAAGGGCCTCGGGTCATTACAAACAGGTCAAGTTCTTTGCTTGTAAACAGCCCAAGAATAGGTTTGAGTGTAGATTCTAATTGCACTCTCTGAGCAGTCGGCCTCATTAATCCTCCTCTATCAGCAGTGCCTAGCCGCCCGCCCCAGAATAGCCCTGATCTCAGCAGCTCTGTATTCAGCCTTGCATTTGTTATTTTCGACGTATTTGGAAATGCAAGCTTCTTCCCTGTGCCTCCATGGGACAAGTGGTAGACATACACCGGCTTTATATGGGTTGTAGGCACATAACCAGCTAGGTTTCTGTGTTACTTGTTTAACCATGATAAGTCGTATCTCAGATGGAATTTTTAACTGCCTACACTACTGTTCAACGGTTACATAAATGTCAGATGTGCATTCCATCAAACAATTTCATAGCTTTATAAAAGTGATTAAAGTTCACATAAACACACAGGTTATTTATGTATTCATGTTTGACTGTAGTTAACACAGGCTGCATTAACCTTACCCTTTCTATTGAGAGAAATGTGTTTGACCCCTTAATATATCCTCACAAAGGAAACCAATATGTTAAATTGGGGGAGGAGGGGAGGGGGAGGTCAAAGAAAGAACTTATGTTTCTCTAATGCCGTATCACATTAAAATATCTCAATATGCTTCAAAACCAATGATGTACTCTCAGGGATAGTAACTGTTTGAAAAGCAATCACACAGCCAATGGGAGCTAATGGGATCCATGAGATTTGCGCCCAGTTAATCTAGATTATTGGAGAGAATATGTAAAAGGTCTTCTCTTTTTGAGTAGTGCAATGGAATCTTTAATGTGCACCGGAACAGGGTGATGGGACCCTGATTTAACATCTCATCTGAAAGACAGTCATCTTCAACAAAGCTTCACCAAAACAATACTATAGTCACAATCTAGACTACAAGCAAATGTCTGGAATTAGGGCTTGAATACACAACCAACTGATCTCAAGACAAGCCTTGACCATGCATTCAAATACTTATAAGGTGAATGACTCACTCAGTTGCCAAATGGATATTTCTTGAATCGTAAAGAAGGATTACTACAAGATCCCTCTATGTTTTATCCCAATCTGTATGGGGGTGTTCCATGCATATATCTCCAAACAGGAAATCTGAACTCCCAATAATAATAATAATAATAAAAATAATAATAATAATCCTTGCATTTTGATATAGCGCTTTTCACGTCTTCTAGATGTCACAAAGCGCTTCACAGAGTATACTGTAAAGTGAATTAACTGTATATTTGTGGGCGAAATGCGGCAGCCAATTGTGAGCGTTGCTTTAGTGCATAGCTCAAGATCTGAGTAAGTTATATCAAAACAATCCAATCCCACAATCCAGTGCTTATGGTTACTCCAAATTGGCACATCAAACTATTTATTGGATTGTAGTTTGCAACCATCCTGTTGGTAGCAGATTGTCAGCTTCTTTGAACTCTTTTTCCTGGAAACAGAAAACCTAGGTTTGAATTGCCACCTAGGTCTGTATTCACTTACTCTATTTTCTTAGTATTTCAGAGCATCTAGAATTTGACACCGTTTAAATAGTCATCATTCCAAAGTTAATTTTGTCACTACGTTCTTTAAAGAATGAGTGAAAGCTGACTTTAAGGTCAAGACTGAATCGTTCAATGGTCCAACACTTTACGGCAATGACCTGAGGTGTTTCGAGATGAGAGGCTTATGTTTTAGGCACTATATTCAATGCAATGATTTATCATTAATAAATTGTCAAAATTAAATCCAATTTATACAGAATGAATTAAAGGACACATCAATCACCTCTGCTCCAGGTTCGATGCTTGGTTCATTCTCCTTCACACTAAATGTTGAAATAATAGCTCAGTTTGTGTGTGTGTGTGTGGTGTGTGTGTGTGTGTGTTCCTATGATCAATGCAATGCTACTACCTACCCAACTGTTGCAATCAGGGCATTGAAAGTCCAAATAAAAATATACTCGAGATGGTTACATGTAACTTTTTTTTATAGAAATGAAATGAAATTACACAGACAATTGTGACACACAGATTTTTGTGCGAAAAAATATTAAATAACATTTTTCCTCGAGATTCTGATCCAACACATCTCCAAGAAATTGCACCAGTACATGTGGTACCATGACCAGAATATAAATCAAAACCCAAATTGCCTTTCATTGATTTCTTCTCAGCTGTGAGCAGGCGCACGATACTGTGTATTTACATAAGGAAAATGCACCCCGCTCCATCTGTTTGGTTTCCCCCACACGCAGATCAATTATTGCACAATTAGCCACAAGGGGCATGTAATGGAGGAGGCGATTTTCAGCTTAACTCCCGTAAATGTGTTTTAACCCTCATAGAAAAATATAACCAGCATCAAGAGGACCTGAACACACAAAATAATCAGGTTTCTTTACAGTTATCGGTCTTTACTAGTTAAGCAGAGATCGGTTGCAGCTATGTGTGTGCGGGGTGCCACCAATCTGCTTTGGCAATCTTTAAAGGAAATCTCTTTCAGGAAATCTCCAGATCGTATATCCCCACTCTCTCATTTGCGTCTCTTCATTTCCAGTTGTTTGTTGCCGTCTATGAACCTGCACAGACCACCAACTGTAAAATTCCACAATCAATGACAGTGTACCCTCTGTTAGAAGTCCTCTTCCATCCTGCGGCTGTTCTGATGTAGAACGAGACACTGTAAGGCGTCAATAGAGAAGATGGGCACTTCCTTCTTTCCAGGAACACTGAACAAAGGTTCAGCAGTTAGCTCTTTAGACGACTGTCTCCACTCCGACCAGCTTTGGGGTAAGAATTCGAGGCGTGACCCCGTTGTTCAGGTCTTCTTCAAACTCCAAAAGCTGTCCCATGAAATTGAGGTTCGGGGAAATAATTGGTCGCTTCCCTTTGACGAACTTGTAAGCGTCAGTCATGGTCATCCGCGTGTGCTTCATCAGGTAGGCAATCACGATGGTAGCAGAACGGGAGACGCCAGCTTGACAGTGAATGAGGAGCCCTTTGCCACACTGGTGTGCCTCCTCTGGAAACAAAAGAGAAAATATTGGTTTACCAGGTCTGCTGAAGATCAATATTTTGCATTAAGCAAGCTTTGATAACATCAACCACAACAACTTGATTTATATAGCGGCTTTCACGCCGTTTGGAGCGCTTCCCGCTGCTTCCTTGTGCAGCTATGACCGACCACTCTTCTCCTTAGGGCTCTGGCTTGCAGGGTTAACAGGAGCTGAATGGGAAGAATCCCTACTGCCAGCAATGCTCTTCTAAATACTGTACTGCAGATAATGGAAAACGGGATAGAAAAAGAAAACATTTGATTTATTTTATATTGGAGGTGGGGGTGGGGAGGGAAAGGTAGAGAAGCAAAATCAGTGGCACAACATTACACACAGTTGTAACCTACTTGTCTTCAAGCTTTTAAGATGGCACAGGTGGGGGAACATTCGTAAGCATAGTCTTAATTTGGAAGTCAATTTCTTTTCAAAAATTGTGAAAATCCTGCTTAGAAGCTGAGGCTGAATTTAAGAATTCTCTACAATTAAGTAAGAGAGATTTTAAGGCAAAGTGATCTGACAGAATAAGACTAATTGGAATTGAAGGTCACAGATTCTAGTTTTAATTTGTGTTGAATAGATAATAACTCACCCCAACCAGCAAACCTCTCAGTCAAAAGTTTAAGGTTTCCACAAGAAGAAAGTTTTGATTCGCATTGATTTTGTATCACTTTTTCTACCACAACAATACACAGAATGCCTGGAAGATTGGGTAGTTCTGAGATTTAGTCTGCAGTTCTGCTTTTATTTTACATAGCTTCAGATCACAGGCCTTTGAATTCCAATGACAAAGAGATGGATCAATTAAAATCCCACACCGATCTACTCACTGTCTTTAGACAATGTGTGGAGCTCAAATGGTCACTCCAAGTCAGAGCAAGTGGATCCTGATAGAAAGCTGGATACCTGAAAAGATTTTTGTAGCATTTCAAAGGGAAGAAGGGAAATATGAAAAAAAATTGAAAAAGAAAACGTGTTTTAGAAGAAGGTAGAGGAGTGGGTCGAAATGCATAGTGTTTACACAGAGCTTGTGGGTTGAATGGTCTTCTATACTCAAAGCACTCTATGATGCAAGAAGCACACCAATTATGTCCCTATTACAACCAGTTTGAACCCCCAGCAATAAATGCAGAGCCTCTACCTTCCAGAAAACATTGAATACTCAGAAACTTTAGTTGGATGGTCTTATAAGGATTGAGAAATTATGGCACATAACAATGCTCCAAGAATAGCCATTCTACTTGCATTTTTCCCCCAGTCGAAATCGTGCCACTGTTTATAGAGTTAAGTTGTTGGATGTAAATGAATGTTGGCTTTCAGTGAGTACGTTGCCACAATTCCTGACATAATTTCACATTCCAAACAATCTGTTCACATTCCTTTGTGTTGCTTCATGGCAATAAAACCGCAGTTGCTGTGGCTGATACGGTTGCCTTGTTTGTGACTGGGCCTGTCATGGATTTGCTTTAATTTTTAAGGGTTGCTCCACGGACCTCCAGAGCTGGTTTCACCAGCTGAACTAATTGGTCACTCCTAGAGTTGCTACCTCCTGCAAACAGGATAAAGGACTCTTAAGCGGAGCGAGATCAGGAAGATTTTTGTTTCCTTTTGTGCTTGGGACACAAAAATAATTTCCTATTTTGCTGATAAACCCAGGGAAGAGCACATTTAATTTTACATGCACTTCATTCACAGAAATCCTATGTGGAGTGCTCTAGCATATTGGTTGAGGCAGTAAAGTGACATGACCCATGTTCAATTGCTTAGCAGGACGAAACCTGAAGCAAGTTTCCTTGGTCTGCATACCTCTGTTTACCTAGAACTAAGTAGAAACCTGGTTGTTAGTCGATTAGCAGATCGCTTTCCGGGAGCAATAATCTCTTAAATATAAATAATTTGGTCACTCAATCCATGAATCCCTGACTGTTTGTGGGACACTGCTGTGCGCAATTGGCTGCCGCATATTGCCCACAAAACATTCAATCAATTCAGTATACAATATATACTGTGAAGCCCTTTGAGACATTTCAATCACATGATTAGGCGCTATTTCAAATGCAAAGATTATTATTACTCCACAGTTGCACCATCCTAGAGTTTACTTCTCTGGAGTCTGGTATGTGTTAAACAAGGTCACTTGTACTGATAGCACAGTTAACATCACCTGCAGTTTTAATTACGCTTTTGACATTTTGATGAAAGCGATACCTTTAAGTGTAATTCAAGGGAAGCATTAGGGAGTGATAGGATATACTGGGGTTCACTCAACTGGAGCTTTATTACTCTCATCTTAATTCCCTGTCCGTTCTCATACCTATCTACCCAGGACTGGTCTTCCCCAGGCATATCGTCCTATTGTGTTGTTCTATTTGCAGATTTGTTCTCCGGGGTATCCACACACTGATCTAATCTGCAGTTTCTAAAGATCACATTCTCATTGTCTGCTTCTGTGGATTTCTCTGCCTTAAGAACTCATCCCATTCCCTCCCCTCCCCTACCACCCATTCACTGTTCTTGTAATCCAAACAGCTTGATCTACAGTCAGATTATCACATCGTCCCGGTCTAAGGGATGGACCAAATCCAAGTCCCCTTCTCTGGCACCACAACTTCTATATTACTGACAACGAACATTAAAACATTAGCTTCTGCACTGTTGTCACAACTTTCAAAGTTCTAGCATCTGGGCTCAGTATGATAAACTATCACTCTACTAGGGAAAACCAAGTGGGAACCCTGTTCGCCACAATGTCTAGTTGGAAACCCAGAACAACCTTGTTGTGGTGCAGTGGTCTGCATCCAGTTCCTCAGTGGCTGGATTAAAAGTGGACATGGAAAATGACCAACATTTGCATTGTCACTTTGTGGACCACATCATTTATTTTGTGATATGCGTGTGCTTGAAGTACTGACATCACTTCCCATTACGGTTCATGTGCACAAAGCGAAGCGCACAAAGTGCTCCCAACTTCAATGATTCTTCCTGCTCATGTAGCACATATGTGCAGCGGGCAGGAAATTATATCAGCAACATTTTGCAGGTATGGCATGCGATGACACAGGAAGCTGGCTACTCAGCAGAAAAACAGGTGTACTGTAGCAGGTTGCAAAGTGGGCCTGAGTTCCAAGTGAAACGACCAACCGAGACTCTTTCTAATGAGATGTCTGCATCATTCTTATGTTACCAGTCTTATTCAGTGCACCAGAAAGTCAAAATCTGAAGTTCAAATTCTTATTTTCTGAGATCGAAAACAGTTTCAATCACAGAACAGATAATAAACCCTCGATCAGCTTCTGTGTTCTAGTTAACTTTCATATTCTGTTCAATTCATAAAGTTTCAGAAAACATGGACATCTGACTAATTGTTTCTCAATTGAATCTCGGTCTAGTATTCATCCTAGTAACTGTAATACTGTGCTTTAATATAGAAATGTTTAAAACCTAGTAGATTCCTCCCCCGCCCTCCACCTCTCCTTTGTACGCCATCGCAAATTTGAAGTCAACTGAATTCGATAGATTGGAAAATTCCTTTCCTTCTTGGCATTTTCTCTTCTATTGATGGAGATTTTGTACCTCATGCCAAAAGAGCCCTTAAACTCGCCAATTCAATCTAAAACTCAACACCATTGAAGCCTTTCTCTTAATTAAAATCTTACTGCACTGTGCCACTTCTGACAGTCAAGCAAGGCTTGTACAATGAGCACAGAACAATCCAAGGGATTCAATGGGCACAATGTTAGTGTGAATGACGGAGCAAACAGAGCATTTGAGCACTGCAAACCAATCAATCAAGGATCTTGTAAACCGTTGAGCAGTCATTGACAAAATAACTATAGATGTTAACTGATAAAAGCACTGGACATGCAACCATCTCTGTACAAAAGGTGCAATTTTCTGGATCAGTGCTTTACCCTTAAAGTTAGATTATACAGGAAGCAATAAAGCAGCTTGAAATGAGGGATTATGTATCAGACTTCAAGCCACTCAAGTTCAGTATCCGATTATATCAGAATTACTGCTACATTATGAGGTTAGGCTCCAATTTCTATCCTAGGATAAAAGTTTCATTCAGTATCCCACCTCAATGAAACTGACGAATGGCAAAAAAGGGAGTTTTTTTCACAAATGCACTGAAGTGTTCTTTTATGACTAGGAAAGCTTGATTTCATTTATGAAATAAACATTTTATGGAACTAGGGACTGATTTGGGGGAAACCGCTGGCAACCAGGGTGAAGAACAAAATAACCTTTTGTACTATGCCAGGATGTAGGTGAAGGGGCCTTTAGCAAATTATAATTCCTTTTACACCTTTAATATCCATGAGCGCCTATGGACCAAAGACCAAAGTCAAGTTATGGGATTTAACCATGACATTGAGAGAATGGGCATGTTAAATGTAGCATTGGTATAAAAGGCAAATTGTGTTGTATAGTGCCTTTCACATAGATAACCTCATCAGGGTTGCTTCACCAAACACAGAAATAATTTGAAAGCATTGAAACAGTCAGAGCTACCTTTATAAAACAAATGGTTTTGAAAAAAAGAGTAAACAAAACATAAATGGATTTTGGAATTGAGTTCCGGAGATTTTGCTTCAGATATTTTGATAGAGATGGTCAAGTGTTCCCAAAACATGTAGATTTTTAGATTGACTAGCACAGTAAGTAAGGTACAGAAACCTTAACTTGGGATGTCCTCCCGATATGTAGGGTACTATATAAATCCAATTTGTTCTTGTTGACATCTCCCTTGCATTTCGGGGTTCAAAAAATCTGCATTGAATGTGACTTCAAGAATATCAAATTTTTACAGTAAGTTATAGAAAAAAAAGTCAAGATATCGATTGGAATCATACTTATTGGAATTGCACTCCCAGTCCATTTGTTCACCAAATTGAAAGGCTAAATCAGGAATTCCACATAATTTTAGCCTGAAGAACTATTTTGACATGAAGCTTAAGATCAAACAGAAATTATTTAAAGTCTGTTTTAGTTTGAAAGATATTTTTCCTGCAGCTCTTAAACAAAAGCTTCCAAATTATGATTGAATTTAACAATCGTCTACAGTTTACGTGACCTTAAATATTAAGGCAATACAGTCTTCATAGGATCAGATACCTTGGAATTTCAGGTTTTAAAAGTCAATAAAGCCAGAATGTTAACCTCCCAGATAATATCAGTTGCCTACAGAGAAATGACACCAAACTGTAATGTGCCAACTCAAGTTTCAAACCATCAGATGGACTGAACTGCAGCAGGTTAAATCTATTTAACAAAGGACTTTCTCAGTAGAAAGAAAAATTACATTAAAAATTAAAACTACTATTACTGAGATTTGAGTGGGAAAATCAGACATTAAGGGAGAAACTAAAAGGAATAGTTACCAATGAATTCAAAGGCCTCTTCGAAGTACTGCCTGAGATTCTGTTTGTTGCTATCAGTGGCGGGAAGTCGTTTGTAGTGGAAGACGCCTTTTTCGTAATGGTAAAGAGGCAAATGGGTTGTTACGTTGATGATGTAGCCAATATTCATCCTTTGCATCTTCTCTAGGTCCTGAGCATCCTGCTCGTTGCCTAGGAATAGGAAGGGCAGGATGGGAGTCAGCTCTGCGTTCTCGATGTCAGGGGTGGTGGGGATGGGCTGAGGTAGATGTACTGGAATGGCCGAGGCTCCACCTCCATCGGGACACTCCTGAAGCTGCAGAGAGTTATCACATAGATTCTCGTGCAGTTGCTTGAAACCGCTGAGTCCACCTTACAGATAAGAAAATGGAAGGGGTGAAAAAAAAGAGATAGTGAAGCCAGATGTAAAATTCCCAAACATCGTCTCTCGCTCTCCGCCATCAGCATCACCAACCTTCCCAGTATTTAAGCTAGCTAACATTTGGTGTGCGGAGATGAGAGCTGGTTAGACTCCAACAGTTATTACCCCAATGCATATTCTGGGGGGTGGGGGTCCCCAAACCTTGGCTCTTGTCAACCTGCCAAACAAATACAGTAAAAACCCGTTTATCCGGCACTCACGGGTCCTGGCCAATGCCGGTTAAAACGTCTGACGGATATTCGGGCGGCCCATGGCCGAAAACTCACTGCAAAAAATTTAAGTTATTTTAACACACACCATACACACCAGACTAATTAATAACAGATAATAACAGAATATTGTATTGGTACTGATTGTTAAAACTAACTCTTGCACTTCTCACCTTTGCTGATTGAGGTTTACAGTCTAGCAATTCTCTTTCCAAGGGAGGACGCCAAGCGGATGAAAAAAACGGCAGCGCGATTTTAAAGTTGCGCGACTTTACTAGCAGCAAGCCGATCGTCCTGGACCCTGCAAGCGGCAAACCAAAATACTGCACCTGCGAGACAATGTGGATTATCGGCTAGCGTTATCGGCTTGCCGCTAGTATGGCTTTAAAGTCACACTCCGTTTTTTTCACCCGCTTGCTGTGCTCCGTTTTAAAAAGAATCACTGGAGTATAAACCTCAACCGCAGCATCATGGCTTCAAGCGCAGCATCTACCAGCAAAGGTGAGAAACGCAAGAGAGTAGTTTTAACAATGAGTACCAATACAATATTCTGTTATTATGTTATTACTTATGCATTTACAAATGCTTCACCACTATTGTTCCAGATAAGTTACAGTTTATCGAATGGGGACTTTTTTTTTTGCCGGTTATACGGAAGTGCCGGTTCATTGAGTCACGGATAAATGGATTTCTACTGTACTAATTCTGAAGAGTTACCAAACTGCATTGAAATACTGCATATCTGATCAATATTTAATCTGAACTTCCCTCAATTTTTTTCCTACAGTGAAACTTTTACCTGCATTTTGTATTTCAGCCTAGAGTTTTTGTGTACAAAAGACACATTGATTATATTTTTACAGTGGATCCCATGAAGCGCTTTGATCCGCCTTTGTGACCTGAAAGGTGCAACATCAAATGCAAGTATTATTATAAGGATCCATTATAAAATAGCCTAGTTGCTAAGAATTTCTGGCTTTCACAACATTTATCAAGCAGTTGTAATGAGTCTGTAACGGAATAAAAAATGGTACAATCTTTATATAATGCCCTTCGCTAAGTATAACGTCTCAATGGACTACACAAAGACTTCACCTTTAATAGGATCAGAAAGTTAATTTGCCACATTTAACTACTTGTATTGCATATGTGGAAGATAAAATTTTGCACTGCAGTTTACATATTCAATATATCTCAAAAATCATTTCTTGGGATAAAATTTTCTGCAGCACCATGTCTGGAACTCAGTACGAAGAGCGGACCTCAGTCATTCAATCTGAGATCAGACATTAATACTTCCATTATGCTTTGATGTTGGCTTAATGCTGGCTCCAGGCTCCTTTTCTGCACAGGCAGGTCTTCAGAGATTGAACATGTTAATGAGGGCTGAGTGGTAAAGATATCCACATTTGCCTGCCTATTCATGCTCACAAGAATCAGGAGCCTGAAATTCCACCTGGACATAGCTTGTGAGGCCATTTTGTCATGCCTTTCATGTTGGGTGGAAGTCACAAAGCTCTTCACAGGATTTACTGGTAATTGTTGTAAGTGTGTGTTTTGTAGGAAAATGACTGGAAACATCTTTGCCAGTTTATCAATACAAATGTATATTGTGGGTGGTGGGGAAGAGAGGTTGCTATCTTACTAGAAATGCTTTTAAAGAGCCAAGCATTTTGACCTGCCTGCAGAAATCTCTCAAATATAGCCTATTCTGGCTTTATTGCAGTAATCTAGATGATGTGTCCGAAATTTAAATTTTACACTGTTTTGCTAAGATCATAAAACAAGACTGTTTTATTTGAAAATTGATGCAGGGCACATCTTGATAATGTTAGAGGTTAATTCAGTCGCTAAAATGTTGCCATTCTGCCTTAACTAGGCTGGTATGGCTAACAAGAAAAAATAGCTGGGTGTGAAATGTGGAACATCATCACCCGTATTTTAATGTTATTTCTATACAATATATACACAATGTAAATGTTACACGTGGCAATTATGCTTTCATCATGTAAAATATTTCTATTCAGAGCAAAAACATCTATATTTCATATATTTGAGAGTTATGAGTAAAATTAACCTGATCTTGGAAACACAATGAAGTTCTTCACCACCAGGATTATTAGTAGAGTTACATAACCTCTTTCATCCATCAAGGAAATAGAAGAGCCAAAAAATGGGCTGATCGGCCTCCTATTTTCTGCACAATTGTATGATTCTTAACCAGTCACTAATATCTGTGCTTCCTGGTGTGGAGGTACAATCTGAACTGTTGCTGGTTGATTTTTCAGCTGATTTACTGAATTACACGTACTGAAATTCAACACCAGAGCCAATTTGACACATGTGTACGACCTGAAAATGTTCTGGCTACCTAATTCTCCCATTGTGCTCATTTCTACACGTTCTATCTGCTGTACAGCATCTCGCCCCCCCAAAGGCTGTGAATGCAGTATCCAATGAATGCAACTTGCCCCATAGTGCGGTGGAATTAAAAATAGGGCAGCGCTGCTCAATCACCCACGATCAGTTGAACAAGGGTGGAATGTAGAACTAGGCCTCAGTATCAACACCAATATAGAGCATTAATAAACCTTGCTTTTGATAATCCCTGCTTTGTGGCCCTATGACTACTTTTGTTTTCAGTGCCTTGGGACGTCCTCCCAACGTGAAAGTCGCTATACAAGTGTAATTTGAGTCCCATACACCTACACACAGAAATGTCCCTGTGTTTGGTTTATTCTCGAATCTATACTCCACATGAGCCTCACTGACCTATTCCACCCTATTACCTTAGTTTCCTCTTAAATATATTGACGCTTTCTGCTTCAACTAGTGGGTTCTACATCCTCATCACCCTCTGTGTGAAGAAGTTCGCCCCGAACCCCCTTTTGGATTTGCATGGTTAGAAGCGAAGGTAAGTCGGTGAGATAAGATCCTCATGTGAAGCTAAATTGTAGGATATGGGTGTTTCACTTCAAATTACAATGAATGGAAAGCTCAGAAACAAATGCCGGCAATGTTCCAACTAAATGATTTGCATATGTAAACCTTTGGACACATCAATGGAACCAAAGAACTGTCGACCAGTATCTGTCACATCAATAGTGCATAAAGTTTGCGTACAATAATGATCCTGATTATCTCAGCGTTTTATTTCCTGCTCGGCAACTTTGCCTCATGCCACCTGTTGGATTACATCACCAACCACCACTTCAGCACAGCCCAAACTAAGTAGTATTCCTTCTATTGTTAGTATGCAAGGCTTGAAGTCATGCAAACTGATGTCATTGTTACTATTCAGCACCAACACATTTCCATAGCGACAAGGCAGGTGGAGGGCCCAAGTTCAATTCTGTGGTGAAGGAGGTGTAAATCAATGAAACAAGCCAAACCCATCTGTTTGCAAAAACAAGTTTTTACTGATAATCCACAAAAAAGCCTCTGAACTTCAAAGATCCCCGCATTTGTTGGCTTGCAAGAAACTGTTGGACCCACTGTCAAACGTGCCAATTGCAAAACCTCCTTGAACAGAGTGGAGCTCTGGCTTTAGAAGGCACCTCTTTTGTTGCATTGTACGTCAGCATTTAAAAAGAATAGCATTTAAATACAATTAAAAATCCTGCAGTTTTAGATTGTTTTTAAACAATTTGTCATCTCATACCTATTCTCAAGATTTCATGAAAATCATAAGCTTTAAGAGACCCTAACTTCATACAGATTTATACAATTTAAACGACACGTCTCCAATCCCTTGCTGTAAATAATCATAATAGCCAGCTTTGAACCTTTTTCAATATACGGTATATATATACTATATATATATATATATACACACATTGTAAAATATATTTAAAATAATGCTTGCTTTCAAGTAGCACCTAATCACATCAAAATGTCTTGAAACACTTTGCAGGATGTGAAGTCTAGTGACTATATTTATAGGCAAAGTTAATTTTTTGCTCCAAAACAGAAATCGCTGGGAACAATCAACAGATCAGGGAGCATCTATGGAGAAATGTAAATGAATCAACATTTTGGCTCCACGACCCTTCGTCAGAACCCCTGGTTGACTCACTTTCCTTTCTGCATAGATGCTGCCTGATCTGCTGAGTGTTTCCAACGATTTCTGTGATTATTTCAGATTTCCAACATCTGCAGTATTTTGCTAGTTACTCCTCTTGTAACCATATTTATTAATGTGTCACCTCAATTGGCTATCCTCCCCGCTCCTCTGCAATGGCAGGTCAAGACACAATACAGTGGGCGATATAGTCGTCTCTGATCAGCACATTGCATAGCTGTCCTCCTGATGTGAAAGGAGCTATACAAGTGTAATTTTGTTGTTGTTGTTGTTCTAACAAGAGTCAAACACACAACCACACCTCTTTGTGATGGTGTTGTCCTAAATTCTAGGCCTAGCAAAAGAGCTAGGAATTTTCTACCAAAATAATAATAATCCTTGCATTTGATAGAGTGCTTTTCATGTCTACTGGACATCTCAAAGTGTTTCACAGAATGAATTGCGATGAATTGCGACAGCCAATTACACACAGCAGTGTCCCACAAACAATCGTAGATTGATTGATATGACTAATTTATTATTTTTTGGCGGGATTATTAGGAAACTTGCCCAAGGTTTCACCCTGCCTGGAATTGAACCCACCTGTAAAGTGGGTTCTGTAAACTCACCTGTAAACTCACCTGTAAAGCGAGTGCTCTAACCATTGAGCTACGGGACTCCACGTAAAATAAATAAAGAGCTTAAAGCTAAATTACATTTTCTTACATAGACCTGTAACAATCTACAGCACAGCAGTAGGTCATTTGCGTATTTGGTGCCTCTTTGAAAGAGCAATCCTTTAGATCCCATTTATCCCTCCTCCACATTACAATAAATACAGATCCACTGCAACCATTCCACATACAGTACTGTACTAACAAATATGTAACAAAAGAAAACAGCTGAACTCCCACTTTGCTCACTTGCTAAATCCAACATATTGCTGAAACTAGACCACATAATGGTCCTTCTTCTCTCCTCCCACTCTCACAATGAGGTACCTGCCGGGAAAATCCCTGGAGAATAATGTAGCTGTTGGCAGCTTTCTGTCTCTTTTGGTTTCCTCCTGCAGTTACTGAGAAAGGTACATGACAGCTTGGTACAATACGAAGCAGGTTAGCAGCACGGCAAATTCAATAAATTCAGAACTGAGGGCGTTTGTTTTGATAAAACAGAGTTTGAAGTAGTGTAGAATTTTTTACTTGTGTCTCGATTTTTATCAATTGTGTTATTCTGAGGAAAAGGAATATTGTAAAATAAAAGATCATCAGTCCTAATTATAAGGCACTGGGTACCTTTTAAAATAATTGATTGATTAGTGTTCCACTTATTGTGCCATGCAGCCATCAGCAAAATGACAATAAATGTCAGGAGGATGTTTCATGTAGAGTGACTATTTTCTAAACAATATTTCACAAATACTATACTTACTACAGTAAAATACAATTTACATTTGTTTGGAGCCTTTCATATTGAGAGGATATCTCAAAGTGCATTTACAGTACTTGGGTAACTGACTATGTTCACACTGTATGCGATTAGATATTCCTATAATCTGAGCATTTAAGGCTATTCAAATGTTTCATATTTCTCCCCAGTTTTCTTTCTGCCTCTCCTTCCCATTTCTTTATCCTTACAGTGGAATACAGTTCCACAGCCGTTGAATGCCCCGGGATATGGCATGTGCAAGTGACCATTCTGATGACAGTGTCATTTGTCTGTGAAGGGCATCACACTGGAGGAGCATGACCTGGTTCTCACCAGATGTCCACACGCAAGTGCTTTCCAAAATTTGTCACTGGATAGCAATCAGGAGCTGTGACCCTGTCTGATTGTGCCTTTCCTTGCCAGCCCAGGGGGTGCTTAAGATAATTGCAGTGCCTCCAACTGCTGCACCAGCTGAAAATTGGTAACTCAATATATCAGGGTTTGAGATACCAATTTTCTCTGCTGAATTGCACAGTGCTGCACCAGGTGCATTACAGCAACTGTGGACTGGGAACCCAAATTAGAGTCCCCAATTGCATCATCAAGCACTGCATCCATTTATTATGCACAGCAGCTTGAAATTGCACGTTGTCTTCAACTCTGGAAATGCTAAAGACAAGATGTTTCTGTTTGCAGGGATTCATAAATCATTGCAGAGAAAATTGTGATAATGGTGAGGATGACTGTAAAACATTTAATCTCTGCTTTTGACGTGAGATTGGCATAAGATTGTTGGCTAGGGTACGAGGAGAAACTCGCCCTCGCTTTTTGAATAGTGTCTTTAACCACCACCCGAAAAGGCAGACAGGACATCAAAGGACGATACCTGCGACAATGCCGGACAAGTCCTTATAAACCAATAATACAATAATCCTTGCATTTGATATAGTGCTTTTCACATCTTATCGACGTCCCAAAGCGCTTCACAGAATATACTGTAAAGGTAATTGACTGTATATATTTGTGGGCGAATCGTGGCAGTCAATTGCGCACAGCAGTGTCCCACAAACAGTTGTGGATTGAAATGACCAATTTTATTATTGTGGGTTTTTTTGGGGGGAGGGATTATTATTAGGAGTGTGGAGTAGGACACTTGCCAAGGTTTCGCCCTGACCTGCCTGGATTCAAACACAGGTCTCCCCAGCTTGCAAGACAAGTGCTCTAACCACTGAGCCACAGGAGCTCCACCAAGGCTCCATCTGTTTGTTCAGATGGACATTAAGCAGCCTATGCCAATATTCTAAAAAAAAGCAGGGCATTCTCCCAATGCCCTGTCCAATAAGTAACAAATTCAAATTTATCATTCACTTCTTCTGTGTTTGTGAGGGATGTACAGATTGGCTTCCACATTCACCTACAAATTCACATTTTGCCCACAAAGTACAGTATACAGTAAATTCACTTTACACTATATACTGTATTGTGAAGTGCTTTGAGGCAACCACGACATTTGTATACATCTTGAAGACGTGATAAGGTGCTATATCAAATGCAAGGATTATTATCATAATATTGCACTTTACACTAAATCCCACGAGGTGCTTTGAAATGTTTTGATGATGTGATAAAGTCTCCATCAAATACAAAGGTCTAATACAATATAGGTTTTTAATCTAAGCTTTTACACAATAGTACATCTTCATTTTTAGAGAATCAATAGCTTACACAACTGTGCGACAAATAGCAGTCTGCACCATACAGGTGCCAACAAGTCAGATTCAATGACAAATTGGCATGACAATTACTTGGCAATCAAAATGGTCCCTCGGGGATTTAGCTAATTTCCTGTTATCTGCTATTGTTCTAGAATATCAAGGTACTTTGCATTAAAACCAGCAATCCATACCTTCTGCCTGCTGGATTAAGGGCTTTCAAAGAGATTTCTACTCTCTTAGAATATGCAATTATGGTGAAAACAGCAGATTTAAGATAGCATCTCTAATAGTAAAGCGGCTTTCTTTATGTAGGCTACGTTCATTAGACTGTCTAGTGAAATAAAACAGTGGGGGTGAAAAACAAGGCATGTGAAGTGACAATTATTGCTAAAGTCTTCAGTTGAATCCATCCTCAATTAAGTGAGAATCTCCCACCTCCTCCAACTCTATGTCCACATCTGTTTTGGAGAAATTGGTGTTGGCTGAAAGCTTTTGTGGGGGCCACTGAAGCTGTTGCTGAACCTGCTAACACTGTCCACTGAGACAAATGTTTCATAAAGGTGGGAGAGGAATGGTTCGGCTAGCTTTGGGTCAAAGTCTGAAGTGGAGAATGCATGTGGGATCTGTGTACGGTTATGGGGTGAGCAGGAAGTAGAATATTCACACCCGTGTTAATGGTGGCATTACTATTGTAATGATACATTGTCAATACAACACCATTTACATTTATACAGAGCCATGCATGTCAGCAGGGCACTCCAATGCTCTTAAACCTCCTGGCTTGGCACCCAAAGCTGGAAATGGGAGCTAAAAAGCTGAAGAGGGTGAAGATTATCAAAGGAGTACTCTTGAGGTAGATCTTGAGACAGCCTGAGCGAGTTGAGGGAAAGAGCGAAAACTAACCTGTCTCAGGACAGTCTAATTCCTGCTTATATTCCACATGTACCGGGTGAACAATCCAACAGTTGCTGAATTTATATCAAATAATTATCAAACCGTCGATCATAATTTTTACCAGTGATAATTATCACGTCATGTCGGATTTTCATCCCATAATTTAAAATCTATTGTAGAATATAAAATTGTACTTCTGTGGCTTGGATCGACAAAGTCACATTTGGAACTGAAGAACTGACTAAACCATTTGCTGGGCTGCATTAAGGAGGAGAGTAGAGGATTTGAAATTGCACCTTAGCATGTTACTAAAACATCTCGAAGACCTGCGCAGGATTTTACTGTAAAGGGTAGTGACTGAGCATTTGTAGGTGGACATCATCTTAATGGTTTGAGGAAACCATTCAGAAAACCCTGATTAAAACATATTGTAAAATCGTAATTTCTTTCCTGATTAAAACCTTTTTTTTTTACAGTGCAGCCTTTTACGTCATCCTGAGAGAGTGAAGGTCCAGTAAATAAAATGGGAGATTCACGGAATGTGAATTGGGATCAGCTCTCTTCTCTCCTCCTTCTCAGACGTGTCAATTAAAATAGTAATTCTATCTGAACAGCAACACTGTGGCCTCCTGATCAATTTATTTCTGGATGACTCTGCACCACTGAAACAGTAATAGCCCTGACAGCCAATACCAAAATTGGAGTGGACAGCTTCCAGTCCCAAACCCCGGACTTGGACCGCACACCAAGGCTAACAGTGTTTACAAACATAAATAGAGATAAGATACTGCGGCAACCAATTAGACTTAGAACAACTGATTCATTTGAGGTTTAAAGCAGAAGTAAATGCAATGCTGAGTTGCTCCAAAACAGAATCTTTTCTCACGTAAAAGTTTTTCCTCTCCCACCCTCACAACTCAAATACCATAGAATCTGAATAGTCTTCCTTGTGATATCCTTGTGATATCTGCAGGCTGTCTTCTATGCACCATGTTTATCTGCAGGTCCGTTGATAGTTTATTAGTTCTTTTTATATACATACTGTTGCCATAGCACAACCTCATACCACAGGCATCTGCAGTCTGCTGGGGTTAGATCCAGGGACAGAGGTTCCCTTAGGACAATTTGATCTGGTCACTACGCAGTGGGCCAATAGACTGGCATCTTCCTTAGTATGTGCCCCTCTGAAACAAGGCAAGCGGCTGGCAAAAAGTGAAAAGCAATGCTTATTTTAAGTCATTATGTTTAAAAGGGACTCTTGGTTTGAATGGTGAACACAACAGATTAAATTTTTCATCTAACATCCCTTCCATTCCAGCATCTTCAAATAATAATCCTTACATTTGATATAGTGCTTTTCACGTCTTCTAGACGTCTCAAATCTCACTAGGTGCTTCCATATTTTCCCCAGCTTATCGAAGAGCTTATTAAAGAGATTAAATTTTATGAGTGTTAGATATCCTTGCTCTTTGCCGACTTGAATCATATAGTCAACTGTAGCACCAAGTCTGAAAGCTTGACTATGAGGTAAAACAATCACTGGACTGGAATTCCTCAGTCCTAATAAGACAATGTTCTTATAATTTTAGATTGGCTCACGTTTTGGAAAATTCTTACATTCTATCTAAAGATTTGAAGCCAGTTTTTCACAGTTCTTGACAAAAAGTGATTCTGGGTCACAGGTTGCCTGAACCATAATTTTATTAAACTATGAGGCTTCTCTCAGGTCTGCTTACAAGAGAGCTGATATAGAATATAGATGGAATGACCAACCTAAAGAGACATAATGACCTTTGCAGCTTCCAGAAGATGGTAAACCAATTGCCATTTCCTTCTCAAAAATCTTGGGAAACAACATCCAAAAACAAAATATGAATATTCTTCAAAGCCTTTTTAACTAAATGTGAATAAATTGGTTACTTTAAAAACAAACTTCTCGTTTAGATGGCATTCAGTTATTTTGAGATAGAGTTCCAAGTGCACAACCTATCCTTCAACATCACTAAGTGGCATTCTTCATGTGGGAGTCCAAGTAGTGACTGACAGCAGGTAATTCAATCATAAGTGAGTGTGCATTGTGTGTGTGTGTGTATGTGTGTATATGGCAGGGGTAGGGGGTGAAGGGCGGGTGCGGAGGTAGTAGGTAGTACATCACAGCTATGTCTGAATCCATCCTGTACATGGAGCTAACCTCCACATGTTTGCACTTTCCATCACAGGTTATAATTGAATACTGATCTGCAGTTGGGATTTCTGGCTGATTTCACTGCCTAGAATACAGCTGTTCCAGTTGCCATCAATAAAACTCCACTTAGACTGAAGATTGAACATGGATGGTATTCACATTGTTGATAAGGTGCAGTTTGGTACATTCCTCATCAACTGAGGCATCAAGAGAAGCCAGGAGATTCCATAGATACTTCAATAGATAAGAAGCTAATAACAACAATAATCCTTGCATTTGATATCGGTTTTTCACGTCTTCTAGAGTCTCAAAGCGCTCTATAGAATGTACTGTAAAGTGAATTGACTGTATATATGTGGGTGAAATGTGACAGCCAATTGTGCCCGGTAGTGTCGCACAAACAGTCGTGGATTGAAATGACCAATTTATTATTGTTTTTTTGAGGGATTATTATTAGGCCTATGGAGTAAGGAAACTTGCCCAAGGTTTCTCCACGCCGGGAATCAAACCCAGGTCTCACGCTTGTAAGGCGAGTGCTCTAACCACTGAGCTATTGGATTCCACAGCTCACAAATATTCACAAGACTTTCTAATATTTACTTGCTGATCATGTGTTTATGCAGTACAACATCAACGAACAAGGCAAGTAAAGGCAAGTACGGCTGTAAATGTTCTTTAAACAACACAGAACTTGTCTTGTTCGTATATGTTGCACCTGATCAACAGATCATCTCTATCATTGCTCTCTTCTTTCCTTCCTCAATAACTAAAACCTGGCAAATCCAAAGAGCGCCCAGTTGAGAAGTATACAGTAGTCACTGACATTGCATCGTGACCTTCTGCAGCCCTCTTTAGACTACTGCAGTAAACCCATATTTGTTGCAAGCTTGCAGCAGATTAAAACAAGCTGGTGACAAATAGAATGCAGCACTTCATCTGGTGTGAAAAATCTCCCCTGATGCTGTTGATTCTGGCAATTTCTAGGAGACTAGAGGAATCAAGTCCAAGAAGAAGACATCAGCGGTTTCTGCACTGATGCCACAGCACCTCAGTAGATTGGTTATTCACTTCCACCTCCCTTCTTCCCTGAAAACATTTGGTTCCCTTTTCTCTTCTACAATATTGTCTGACGATTGTCTTCCAACTATGTCACCCAAGTTGGTATTTTTCAAGTATGAGCCTGAACAGTAACTCTTGTCTGGCAAATAAAATAAATCAGCCTAGCCTGATTCTACCCTTACCTGATGTTCATGGTTGTGTACTTTCAGTAAGAGGGTGGGGGTGGGGAGGAGGGGAGTGTTGAGGGACATAATCAGAAGAACAATCCTATACTGATTTTATTCCTTCCTTATGGAGGGGCACTGAGGCTAATTGTAGGACCTCATCTGTTGGCTTAGCAGAGATCAGCTAACACAACAAATATTGCTAGGCAATATCTTTATCCATTACCATTGGTACAGTATTTTAATAGCAGCGAATGTATGAACTGCAACAGCGCAGGTGCTGACAGAGCACATACAATTGGGACCATTAGATTAGCAACTAAATACAATCCTCTATTTATTAATCCAATCAAAATCCATTTTACAACTTCCCCAAGATCGGCTGATAGATAACATTGGTTTAAATCACGATGGACTCACTGGGTATTTAATGCTCTTTCATTTGAGCACAGAGCCAATGGGGCTTTCAATTCTCAAACAACTGTGGCTAAATTAATGGGAATAGTAACCAAATAATAACAAGACCAGTCATGATGAAAATACATTTTACTTATGTATAATCCTGCAATGTAGTGTCTGCGCTAGAATAATAATAATATTTTTTGCGTTTGATATTGCGTTTTTCACATCTTCTAGACGTCTCAAATCTCTTCACAGAATATACTTTAAAGTGAATTGACTGTATATTTGTGGGTGAAACGCGGCAGCCAAATGCACCCAGTAGTGTCCCACAAACAGTCAGGGATTGAAATTATCCTTTTTTTTGAGGGATTATTATCACCAGGGAAATTCAGAGGTCTGTGCCTGAGTCCTCACACACCTGTGCAAAGCTCCGCAGGACAATGGCATTGCAAATGGTAATGAAGAGTTGATAGGTGTAAGCGCTTTTTGTTAGTACCTTCAGTCTATCTCGCCAGGTAAACTTTAATTTTAATAAGGCTGCATTGCTAAAGTAGTGGAAATCTACTTCCATGAGATGGTCGCATAACCCCAAACTAAAATTGGTTCAGCTAAAATGCACATTGTGTGCTGCTGTGAAACTAAAACCTCCAGGACTTTTCTGATTCACAAGTAATTTTTTCCATTCATGGGAATAACAACAACAACAAAATTACACTTGTGTAGCACCTTTCGCATCAGTAGGATGCCCCCAAGGCGCTTGACAGTCACCCGTTTCAGACCCGAACTGGGGAAAGGGAGGGTGGAGGAAAAGGGGGGGATTTGGAGTGACTGATGGGACCGTCCAAGACAAGGGTCTTGAAAACAAGAACAGTAACAAAATTACATTTGTATAATGCCTTTCATGTCGGGAGGACGTCCAAGGTGCTGCACAGACAGTATTCCGGATCCTAGCTGGGAGTAGGGAGTTAGGCGGTGGAGGGGACTGAGGGAGGAAGGAGGTTGATTGAAAACAAAGAACAAAATGCTTTAATGTTCTTCTTCACTTCTGCTTCAAGTATTCACCGATTACTGTACCCATTCCCCCTGCTCACATTCTCTTCTATAGGGCCCTCTGGTCTGCGACCATCTTGACCTCAAGAGAGAAGGGCAGTCAAGGTCACCGTTTTTTTCAGTGCTGCACTGCAGCCAACAGGAGGCATGCTTGTTAGGAGAGACAAGACGCATCATGTTATTTTTTTTCACAGCCCTTGAAGTGAACACTTCACAAGGTAAAAGTGCTCCACCTGGCAGCCTGATCAAGAACTGGCAGAACTCATCGTAACTGTTGCTGGCATATTGGGGTGACAAGCGCCTCGGGACTCGAGCCCACGATCTGTTTGGTAGGCCAGTGCTGCAACTGTTAAGATACTCTGTATTGATATTGTTTACAATACAAAGCACAGGCACTCCCCAACCCCATGTGTTAATTAACTTAAGAGTGAAATGAAAAGGCGATCCAACTGCATTGGATTGTAAACCCGTACACGGGCTATAAATCATCTTTACTGTTATCACAAGATAAGGCGCTGTATCAAACTCAATGATTATTATCATAACCTGCTCCCATCTTTGGACTATGACTCCAGAGTAATAGGCCTTTCCCACTTATTCAGTACCAAAACAAAGCATTGCGGTAGTGTTATGTGCTATGCATGGCATATTCGTGTGAGGGGATTTCCTGCTACTGGATGTGCCATTTCAAAACAGAAGCATGCGCACACAAGCTCCAATTTGAAAAGTAAATACGAAGGGCATGAGTGGCATCTTTCCTGATTCCAAACCCAGCAGTTCTGAGAAGCTAAATAAACAGAGGTACAAACAGGCAAAGGAATGATGGGGATACACAAGTGAGGTGAATAAAAATTCATACTGTGCTCATGAATAAATAAATTAATCCATTCTGAGTTGCAAGTTGCAGATATTTGTAAATTGCCGCCGAACTCCTTGTGTAACTTTTGTTGGAATATGAAACAATCAAATAATAGAAAAGAAACAAAAAAAAGTACAATATCTTGTTTCTTCACGACCTATGATGTGATGCTCTATCACTAGGGTCCCATAGGGTACCCAATGTTCGTTGCGTTTGTTAAATCTTAATTTTTCCATCAATGAATGAATCAATCAATCAATCAATAGATTTTAAACACCGCTTACCTTTTAAAACTAGTGGATCCTTCCCTTCTCGTTTCAAGGACTCCAAAACTATGTGAAGTGGCTGAGAGGGCATCACCCGATTAGGTTCATTGGTGTTCTCATCGTAAACTATGATCTCCTTGGAGAAAATCCTTTTAAAGGAGTCCTTGCCTTCCCTGCAGGAGATGAGATCCAAGACGGTGATCTTGCCCTGCTGCAGCCTCCTCCTGCTGATCTTGTCCGAGCAATTGATGTGGACGGCTCCCTGGATGTGGCTCCTGTTGTACTCCATGAAGGGGCGACAGTCTATGATCACAGGACCCTGGCTCTGGAACTGGGGGGGGGCCTTGCTGTTGCATTTGGTCAGCTTCTTGGCCAGTTCGTTGGGGTAAATGGTGCGGATCTGCTTGGCGGCCGGGCCGGGGGGATGATGGTGGTGGTGGTGATGGTGAGGCGGTGGGAGAGGCGGAGATGACGGGGGGTGACCGCCAAGTCCAGCGGCACCAGCAGCACCGCCAGCGGAGGGGTTGAGCAGAGAGCCACCGCTCTCCTTGCCACCACCACCACCACCGCCACCACCGCCGCTGTTGTTGCTGCTGCTGCTGCTGCTGACCATCTGGTTGCTGGAGCAGGAGATGCAGTTGGTTGGGGTCCCAATTTTGCCAGCGGAGGTTGGGACAGGGTTGCCTCCGGCTCCGGCTACCGAGGCTTGGCTTGGGTCGCCACCACTGTGTTGCTGCTGCTGCTGTTGCTGCTGTTGTTGTTGTTGTTGTGCCGGTGCCGGTTGTTGGCCGCTGTCGATGCCCTTGTTCTCGTAGGTGGTCACCGTGCAACAACTGGCGCTGCTGCAGCCGCAGGACAGGGAGCGGACCGAGCCGTTGGACGATGGCATATACGTGACGTGACCGCTCCTGAAAGACACCACGGCCAGAGTCACAGCCGCCGCCGAGGGGCTGGGGTTGGCGCCTCGGTTATACGGGTCCCCGGCCGCCGGCGCGTTGTCGGCGTTGTTGCTGCTGTTGCTGTTGCTGTCGTGACCGCGGCCGCGGCTGCGACGCTCGCCGCTGTCGGTGCCGACACTGGGATCAAACGCGGAGCCGCTGTTGCTGCTGAAGTCCAGACGGAGATCGAGTTCCTGCGGTCTGACCGGCCTCGGCAATGCCACCACACCAACAACCCGTTCGTCCAGAGGAGATGGAGGCATCAGGATGATGGTTGAGGGAGCGTGGCTGTGGCTGTGGCTGTGGCTGTGGTGGTGCTCGACCCGAGGAGTAAACGGGACTGAAACGGGATCAAACGTTACTGTCAGCATCAGAGCAAGAGGGGAAGGTGGGGGGGGGGGGTGGGGGGGGGAGTGAGGTGGAGGGGGGGGGGGGGGGGGGGAGAGAGAGAGAGAGGGAGGAGAAGAGAGAGGGGAGGAGAGAGGAGGGAGGGAGGGGAGGGAGAGAGGGAAGGAGGGAGGGGAGGGAGAGAGAGAGGAGGGAGGGAGGGAGAGAGGGAAGGAGGGAGGGGAGGGAGAGAGGAGGGAGGGAGGGGAGGAGAGAGGGAAAGAGGGAGGGGAGAGAGAGAGGGAAGGAAGGAGGGGAGGGAGGGAGAGAGAGAGGAGGGAGGGAGGGGAGGGAGGGAGAGAGAGGGGAGGGAGGGAGGGGAGGGAGAGGGGAAGGAGGGAGAGAGAGGGGGGAGAAAGAGAGGGGGGAGAAAGAGAGGGGGCAGGGAGGGAGGGAGGGAGAGAGGGGAGAGAGAGAGGGAGGGAGGGAGAGAAATCAAATTAAAATAAAACCAGGCACCCACAATTGCTTATTTCTGCTGCAAACAGAAAAGGGAATCGCCACTAAAAATAAACCAGGCAAGTACGTGCGCACTCCGTTTGGCAATCGGTGTAGACATACTTGGAATAAACTGGTTAACGTTATATCATCCCGGTAAAGTGTTAAAATAAGATATCTCTCTCTCTCTCACACACACACTCTCTCTCTCTCTCTCACTCCCCACCACCCCCTTCCTCTCTCCCCCTGTCTCCCTTTTTTTACACACACATACACATACAAGGGGGAGAAATACACATCATTTAAAACAGTAACACGTTGGGGGAGAAAGAGAGCTGGGGAGAGAGAGACACACACACACACATATATATACACACACACACACACACATATATATATACACACACACACACACGGAAGGATTGAGTGAGTTACTGAGTGAAAAAGACAGCGGCGCACACACACACACACAGATAGATTATATACACACGGAAGGAAGGCAGTGAGTGAGTGACTGAGTGAGAAATAGCAAGAGGAACATATACTGTGTGTGTGTATATACACACGGAAGGGAGTGAGTGAGTGAGAGAGAGAGGCACACACACACACGTGTACTGTATATACACACACACCGTACATACATACGCGCACAGAAGGAGTGAGTGAGAGAAAGGAAGAATGAGAGACAACCGGTGTGCAATTGCTAACACACTCAGAAACTCGAGGCGCTAGTGTAACTGGCGTGTGAGTGAGTGAGTGAGTTAGTTACACGCAGCAATTGTTGTTACTTACATCATAAACTTATGTCATTAGGGCTTCACCGACATGGCGTTGCTTTTTTTTGGTTGGGGGGGTGGGTGGGGAATATAAAAATATAAATAGATATATATAAATATTTTACATACAGATACACACACACACATATATATATATATATATCGGTATATGTATAACCTGTCTATATATATATTCTTGAAAATATATATATATATATATATCGATAACCCGTCTGTCTGTACAGTGTTTGTGAGAAGCCTCCGCTCATTGAGCGAACACAAGTAGAGACAGCAGTAACTCCGGTTCCCCTTATATCAACGCCGGCTTCATTAACCTGACCAAAGGGGCGGGGTGGGAAGAGGAGCCGAGTGACTGCGCCCGCAGCCAATGGGAACCCGGTTGCCGGGCCGTCTGACCCCGCCCCCGTTACCGCCGTCGACCAATGGACGTGACGGAGAGGCCGGGCTATCGACCTGAGGGCGGCTTAGCGGGGGGATGACGTAATTGGCAGCCAATCAGCTTGTCCAGAGAGCTCAGTGGGTGGGTACAGTGACAGATGCACCCAGAGACAGAGAGACGACTCTAGATAATAATGATAACAATGCTTGCATTTTTGATACAGCGCTGTTCACGTCTTCGAGGCGTCTCAAAGCGCTTCACAGGATATGCTGTATATATTGACTGTATATATGCGGGCGAAATAAACCGCAGATGATAATTATTCTTAATAATAACAAAGCTTGCATTTGATACGGTGCTTCTGGGCGCTTGGAAGCGCAATATGAAAATATACTGTAAAGACAATTAACTGTATATATTCATGAATTTTTCATCCATGAATAGTCAGTTCACTTTTACAGTATAATTTCGTGAAGTGCTTGCGAGCACAGTCAATTCGCTTTACGGTATATTTTCTGTGAAGCACTTTGAGACCCAGAAGCACACTCCATCAAATGCACAGCAGTGTCCCACAAACAGTCGTGGATTGAAGCGACCAATTAAAAAAAATAATAATAATAAATTCTTGAGGGATTATTATCAGGCGTGCGCAGTAAGGAGACTTGCCCCCAAGGTTCTCGCCTTGGGGTCGCAGGGCGCGGAGTGTTACTCAGTGTTACTTTTTCACTCCCACCCCTCCGCTTATTTCCCCATTTTCAATGCGACAACAGTAATAAAATTGGTCATTTCAATCCACGACTGTGTGTGGGGGACGCTGCTGTGCACAATTGGCTGCCGCGTTTCGCCCACAAATATATACATTCCATTCACTTTACAGTATATTCTGTGAAGCGCTTTGGGATGTTGATAAGATGTGGAAAGCGCTATATCAAAATGCAAGGATTATTATTATTATTAACTCAGCCCGCCCCCCCCACCCTTTCCCTAACCCCCCCCCCACCCCCACACTCCCCACCCAACTCCCCACCACCTTTTTAGTTCTTTTATGGTGAAGGTTCACGCAATTCAAGTTAATCTGTTCTGACCGCAAACTGCTGATTCTCACATTAGATCCTTCTATTTGCAAATGTCTTCGGGCGCTTTGAGACTTCTCGCAGACGTTGAAAACGCTATATCAAATGCAAGGATTATTATTATTATTATTATTAATATTTATTTGAAATTCCAAACACAACCCAACATTCAGGTTGACATATTTCAATAGAAAGTGTGTGTGTGTGTGTTTAGTGCAGATTCAAGTATGTCATATACCAGCAAGCGTTTCTCTTTAGATTTTTTTCTTTAAAAAAATACTAGACTACAAACCTCGCTATCAAACAAAACTGGGCATGGGAGGTCCAGCCTGATCCTCTTTAATTTTTTTACGTCGGCAGAGCCTTGGGCGATTGGTTTTTGCGTGTGCGTGAGAGATGTTTCATTTTGTTGCAGTTGTAATACCGACTACAAAGTTCCCCTTGACATCAGCGACACAACATTGCACCACACGGTGCTGCATTATATATATATATATATCTCTCTTTAAAAATGCCAACATCGGGCTGTGAATACAAATGTGACCTGCCACGAATTTCCATCTGATGAAATTGGTCGGCAGCCTGACTGACTGACTTGACTGACTGACTTGATTTGCAAAGCCAAGAGATGATGATTTCTGATCACACAATATCACACAATAAAAAGGGGCTGATTAGCTTTTTGTTGTTGTTCATCTTCTAAAGGGGAGCTCACATGGCGGGCAGGCAGGCAGGCAGGTGATAAGAGGAACCATCACACGAATGAATGAATGAAATGAATTGATTGAATGAATGGATGGATGGCTGGCTGGCTAGATGAATGAATGGTGTTGGGTGGGGGGGGAGAGAGGGGAGGGCAGGCAGCAAATAGGAACCCACACACACACACACACATTAAAAAACATGTGATTAAAAAAAACGAACGTGATATCGTTACTGCCCTCAAAGGTTAGTTAGACAACCATCAGGTCTGAGATGGGATCTGTCGCTGCAATGAGTTTACATGACTCTTATTTCCATGATTGATTCGCTCACCCGACCAATGCGTCAAAATGAAACTGATATTTCCAGGCACTTTAAATTCCCAGTCATTTATGGGCAATTGGGGGAGTTGATTAGAATTCAATCACGTCCGAAAATGCAATGACAGGATCTTTCATTGCACTGCGTCCATCTGCCTGGTTTTTGATGTCACAAGAGTGTTTTTTTTTTAAAAAAAGACAGAAAGAAAGATACACAAGGTGATTTAATAGGTTACCACACACACACATTTTCTTTTGGAATACGATTGTCCAGACCACTTGGCTTTAGCTCTGCAGTCCTGAACAGTGATGTGATGAGATGAGATGTGGGCGTTTTGGCAAGTAGGTGAGTCCAGTAGCTCAGTGGTTAGAGACTCGCTTTACAAGTGAGAGACCCGGGTTCGACTCCAGGTCAGGGTGAAACCTTGGGCAAGTTTCCTTACTCCACACGCTTGGTAATAATCCCTCAAGAAAAAAAAGCAATAATAAATCGGTCATTTAAGTCCATGACTGTTTGTAGGTCACCGCTGTGCGCAATTGGCTGCCATGTTTTGCCCACATACACACAGTCTATTCACTTTACCAGTATATTTTGTGAAGCGCTTTGAGACGTCTCAATGACCCGTTAAGGCATCATGACGCTTGAAAAGCGATACATCAAATGCGAGTATTATTATAATGATTATTATTATAAGTTGCAGAACTGCGTATTCTTAAATTTTTATAGTAACATGGGGGGAGTGGGGGAGTGTTTTGGTAAAAGAAGTGCAGTATAAACCTTTTGGAGACGGTGATGTTTTGTTGGATGAAGGAGTTGTATTATTACAACAACGGCAGCTAAATTACATTTATAGATTGCCTTTCACATCGGGAGGACGTCCCAAGGCGCTGAAAGATTATGTCCTTGTAACACAATAAAAATTCTATGCTTTCGACCCAGCGCCTTTCACTTGGGGAGGACATCTCAAAGTTTTTCATAGGATTCATAACAACAGCAAACACACCAACAAAAATAACACGTTAATAATCCTTGCATTTGTATAGTGCCTTTCACTTCAGGAGTAAGAAGAGTTATTGGGCAATGTTTCGACTTCTTACACAAAAAACATTGTAATGTAGCTACAGCAGCAAAACATTTTATGTCACAGTACTACAACATCAACTTGCATTTACATACTGTACCAATGTAATTTTTTTTTAAAAAACTTGTTGCCAACTTGAAAGAGGCTATATAATCATAATTTTGTTGTTGTTGTATTGTTCTGTCATTTATTTTCTTGAATTTTTGCCCAAATGCAACTGAGGGATAAGTGACAAATCTCTTCACCTTATCTCTGATAAAGAATTTCATCTCCACTGGGAGCAACAACAACAATTTACATTTATAGAGCGCCTTTCACGTTGGGAGGACGTCCCAAGGCGCTGCACAGGAGGCGTGTGACCCGAGCTGGGAGGGGAGTGTTTGGGAAGGGGTGAAACACGAAGGGGAGGTAAAAGAGTTCGGGATGGAACAAAAGGCACGATCGAAGAGGAAAGTCTTCAAACCGGCCTTGAAAGAGGAAAGGGAAGAGACGAAACGGAGGGATTGAGGGATGGCATTCCATAGGGTGGGAGCGGATACATTTTTCTTTTTTTTAAAAAGACACCATGTTGGCTGTTTATTGCTGCAGTTCATTTTAAACTTGGATTACGGAAGATTAATTGACAGTTGGTGGTCTTTTCAGTACAGCAGCTAACTTTAAATAACATTTGTGTTACTTGATGGCAAGGTGATAAAACTGGATTTGGAAACACGGGCTGAAAACTCTTCCAGATATATACTTTGCATGGATTAAACCGTGACCTAATATTACATTTTGCCTGGCACAGGTGCAGACTAAAATAAGGAAGGCTCACAATTTAATCCATGTAAAAATACAATCCAGCACTCAGTCAGATTCCAACGACAAATGTAGCCATTTAAGGTCAAGTACTGATGAATGCATTTATCTTAGCTGAAGGATACAGTACCTGTAATTATTCTCTGTAAAACTTAGATTTAATATTTTATGAATGGGCCATATGTCATCTAATTTGCTACTTGCAATGAGAATTTACAGTATATATAGTACAGTTTGATACCGTAGATCTACAGCAAGTTAGTGCCCCAATTTTGATTGGTGCACTAATTTTCTAGACTATTTTAGACTGTCCTAAAAAAATGCATACTCATCCTGAACTGTCTGTTGGGATAACCACGGTGTATTTAACCCTCACAAGACAGCAGAAGGTTTTCAAAACCATGCCCAAAACTACTTTAGTACTACTTTACTACTAATAATAATGTCTGTATTTGATGTTGTCAAATCATCTCAAAGTACTTCACAGGATTATTTAATGTGAAATGTAGTGACTGTGTAAGCAAACGTGGCAGCCAATGTGTACACAAAGAGCCATGAAGTGAATGATCAATTTTTTACCGAGTGGGGTGGGAATTGTTAGCCAATACAAGGCTATTTTGCTTGAAATTATACTTCTACAGTGAAGAGGCATCCTACTCTGATGATGACATGCAGAATATAACTTACAATATTTCTCGTCTTTCCCTTGTATTAGACCTCGGATTGATTCCAATCTGATGCAAAATGGATGAATTGGGATCTATTTTAGGTTTAGCAAATTTATGCAGTTCAGTCACCGTTCAATTCAGCAAATAACTTGTTTATTTGAGGTAATTAGGTGCAGCTCCAAGTCATGCGTGTAGCTGATTTAAAATACCTGAATGTGAGGCATTAAACAAGCCAGATCCAAAACTGAGGTTAGAAAATCAAGTCATAAGTCTCCCTGACTGTCTAGCTCTTTGGGATGTCCCCCTGACGTCAAAGGCGCTATCCAAATGTAATTTATTGTTGTTGTTAATTCTGAAGTTAGACTTTGGATCTCCAAATAATAAAGTTCCTATTCTGGTTGGAATTCAGAGATCCCACTAATGTGCAGTATGTCCGAATCAAAAATTGGATCTAATTGAGACTAGACTAATGAGGTTTTGACTCCAGTTGGGGATCACAGATCGCATTTATTGAGGCTTTAAATTTGGTTGAGATTTTCAGATCAGAATCATGAAGTTCCACATCTGTTTGGGATTAGGAGGAGGGAACAGCGAGGTCTGTGATATAACGATCAAAGTAACAATAATAATTGTATGATGTAGCACCTATAATATCGCAAAGTCTTAACATGGCTCACAGGGAACTGCTGCAAGTGTAGTCACTGTACTTGCATACAGCATATCCCACAGACAGCAGTGATCGATTCATCTGGAGGATTGTGACATTGATAATATTGTATACTTGTTTCTATTGGTGGGAACTGCTTTGACTTACAATAATGCATGAATATTAAGGAAGTGGCATTGATATTGCTTCCTGTGCACTGAGAACACGTGCTGTGCTTGGGACATGCTTCTAACGTCACTGCCTGTGCACTGTCCATGCACATTATGTGCAGGCAGTGATGCTGACGTCAAATTGCGCATAAGTGATACCAATTACCAATGCCACTTATTGCACACAGTATGCATATGTACAGTGTGTGGGTTGGGACGTACTCCCATTGTGAAAGGCACCGTACAATGTAATTTTGTTTGTTTGTGGTTGTTGAGCAGTGACATCAGTGCTGAACCACATCCATTTATTGATAACATAGCCACTGAGATATTTGGACCAGTTGACTATGCTACAAGATTTCACTGTCTGTGGAATTAATAACAAGCATTGAATGTTTGAGAATGCCATGCGAATGCCACCTCAAGGTAGCCACCACAATTGTAGTCAACTCAATAACGTGGATATTTTTTCTTTTCCTGCATTTCTCATTTGCACGTTATAGTTTATAGTAATAGAAACTCATTCAGATGGCAATCTCGCATCCTGATCACGTGGCCATTGATTGGAATTTGCAACTGCTATTTGTGATTCACTAAGTTGACCAGTGGTTAAAGTAGCATCTATCATGTAGTGCGATCAAGTCACCAAATCACATGATATAGGATTACACTTCACTGCGAAACATGACATGGTCAAACTAGTCTATTTCACTGTTTGTAATAATAATAATCCTTGCATTTGATACAACATTTGATATAGCACCTTGTCCCATCTTTGAGACATCTCAAAGCGCATCACAAAACGTACTGTAAGGTGAATGAACTGTATATTAATTGCATGAGGTACTGGAGGTTCTACCTGTTCAGGACACCCACACATCAGCAAAAGGTGCTGCTTTCAAGAACATAGGGAAAAAAATCAAGAGAACGACCCAGTTTTATTTTCAAATTGCTGATTTACTGTGCTTGGCTAGATTTGGCAATTTACACTATAGTTGTAACAATTTCATTTGAAATCACACCTCTATAGTACAGTACATAGTTTTTGAAGCATCTCTGTAAAGTGCTTTGAGATTTTCTTGTACATAAAAAGTGCAAATAATTTTTGTTGTTAACTTTTTAAGCTTCAGACGGCAATAGCAAATCATTTTAAAAAAATCACAATTAGACCCCACCTATGTTAGAGAAATAAGAGAAAAATTGTTCAGTTTGAATATTGCTCAGATCACAATATAATTCTGTTCTATTCTGTGCTTCTGCCACGGATGCATTTGAAATCCTTAATTTGCTGAGCATAAGAGCTACCTCTCCATTCCCAAGCCCTGGAATCATTTTTCTTTTCTTCACTCATCAACTTGCTCACTTTATTGGTAATACAGTAGTAAGGATCCTGTACAGGGTGATTTTTGGCAAACGTGGCTGAAAACACTTAACACAAGTGTGCAGCTGAAAAGCCGTTCTGTTTACTGAGCTAGAAATTATAGGGTACTGATTTTTGCTATTTTTTGCCCAATACAATTCAACATATTTGCATGAGTTAGATAGTAGCAGTTTCTGTATTAATGCATTATTTTTCAAAGTACTGTTTAGTACTCGACCCATACATTGATTGGATGGTTAACAATGACCTGCTTAACCCTTTGAGGACCGCTGAATAGCAGTATGGAAAGTTGCAAACAAACAACTTGTATTTATATTGTGCCTTTCCTTTGGGGTAGAGTCCCAGGGCACTTGACATTGGTGAAGTCTGACCCCGAGCCAGGGGGAGAGGGAGGTGATTGCAAGCATGATCTAAAAGGAAGGTCTTCAGGCAGGATTTGAAAGTGTGGAGGGAGGGAACAAGGTGGGCAAACCAAATCACAAGCCATTGATAACCCGTGCAATGCGACTTTGAGCTCGTAAAATAAAAGTTGGACTCTCAGTGCAGCAGTGCTGGGAGTGTGCTGCATGGTTGGAAGCGCAAAGTACTTCCCCTAGCAAAGTTATAGGATCGCATATTCCGATCTGTTCTCAAGCTCTTCCTGGACAAGCATAGACAAACACTGTTAGTTTTTGCCTGGGACATTGTACATGCTGATGAAGGACCTGGAAAGTAGCCAAAATAATTTATAAAGAAGGACATTTCAAAAGCAGCAAATGTACACTCCTTTACAATCCTTACTTACCATTTATGACTTGCAGAAAACAATTCTTGTAGATTGTGCATAGAGGAAAAGATAATTTGAAGGCTATTGGGGGTTTCATAGCAGTGAGTATATTAACAGAACTTCAACAAATACTCGTGATTTTATTATCTGGTGATGTATATAGATATATATTTCAATCAAAGTTTACACTTATTGTACATTACATGGTAAAATGATAGAAAGAAAAAGTAGGTTTTGTAGAATCTAACAACATCAAATATTATCTGTTCCAAAGTTGCTTTATAGACTGTTCATATGTTCACTGTTTGATGCAACTCAAATCCTGGAGTTTGGAATGAAAACAAATATCTTGGAGGATAGGAATGATGACTATCTGGGAGTAAATTGGCTGTGTATAATCTGATTCAAGGAGTTTGCATGATGGGGGCAAAGGTTTGAGTGGTTTACAAGCAATACCAGAATGAAGGAATTAGATTTCGCCCCCAAAATATGCCCGTTAGATGATGATATACAGATATTAATAAGAAACATACAGGTTACAGCAGTTGTTACCTTGAGCAGTGCGATGGCAAATAAATTGAATGTGACTTTAATAGGTAAAATCTGATATTCAGAGTTTAATTTTGGCTACAAAATATACACTCAATAAATTTTACAGTATATTCTGTGAAGCGCTATCTCGGAGACGTAATAAGGCACTATACCAAATGCAATTATTATTACTATTGTACAATTGCAGTTCACAGCAGGATTATTTGTTTTAATAACTATAATTGTTCATAAATTTGCCCTTTTATATGTTCACAGTGTCCTCAGTGAAAGATGACCTTCACCAGAGGGTGTTAATGCTCGCTACATCACCACAATAATACCGGGCTTTGCTTGTAGTTGACTACAGGGATTTTACAGTCTTCAGCAATTATACAAACACAATGTAATCCTTTAGGCTTTTAATGATAAAGCATTTCCATAACAGATTAAAATAATGACAGAACCTGCTTTTCAATAACTTCCTGTCTGGTTTCTTCAATTGCAGCGATTTAATCAATATTTAAATGGTAAAAATATGAATAAATTGGAACAGGTTATACTGAACGGGACTCACTGATAATATTACCAAAAGGTGGGACGTTGGAATGCAGAATTTTACAGAGGTTTGAGTGCAGTAGGCCCACAATTCCACATCATTTTACCTTGCAGGTCAATTTTGGCTGAAAATTTGAGTTTGTGTGGAATTGTGGAAAATTGTAGATTCAGCCTTAATTGGCAAGTGGATTTTCCACAGTTCATCTAAGGAACCAGCTTCCAGATTATGATAGGATTCACAAATTTTCTACAAACTCTGTGAAAACTTATATTTTTAGACAAAATGGTCTTGCAGGCTAACAATATTAAAAGTTCAGGCCCCTAGTGATTATTTTCCACCTACTCCTGTTTGCACCTGTGAAGCAGCATTGAATTCACATTGTAATCCAGTGGATTTTCATCAGCATCTACTGTACTTGTGTATCAATCTGTATTACAGTTGAGTCTGTTTTTAGCAACCAATGAACTAAAGTGGTCTTTATGTAAGGGTGGACTCTGAGTACGGGTTCGTTAGTTTGTGTAGCATTTCCAAGTACAGTATATTGAAAAATGGACATACAATCTCATGTAATTTTAATAAAGGAATAAATCAATACAATGTACAAATCATTGCTGTTTGCTGAAGAAGTCTGTAATTGTTCTCCAGTGAGCTTTTGCTGGTAAGGCGGGAGGCTGCAGGATTCAGGTGAGCTGCTCAGTTTGGCGTTGCTAAAAGCACTAGGAGTCTAGCGGGAAAGTCTAGTGGGAGTTCACATGTAGACATTGGCCATGTATTTACACACTTAAGTGTACGTACATGAACTTAAAACTGTACTCTCAAAAAGGGTCTTTACACCTATCGAGCTAAAAAAAAGACTAGCCATTGATTGTATTCAACAGATGGTTGCTGAATATAGGATGATCTTGATGAAAAATCAGTCAGGCCCACTTCAGGGTAGTTGTTGAAGGTTGAATAGAGGTATTTGCTTTAATAGGTTTGAGTGTACTTGGTCACAAATGTGGCAGCAGTGTCCCACCATCAGCCATTGTTTTCTGAGAGATTAGTGGCTAGGCACCGGAACAAGCAACCAAGTCCTTGATTTATCATCTCTACGAATTATAGTGATTCCTATTGTTGAATCAAAGAACATCTGAAACTCTCCATAGCAAGTTCTGACAGAAATTCTTTGAATTTCTTTAAATCAGTTCTATGGAAAGTGTTACTTTAAATTTACGTTCCTTCCTTCAGTTACTTTGTTAAATGAATATTTAATACATATTCAGTACCACTCAACTTGCCTCTATTTAGCACTGGTTACAAATTCCAGGCTGCAGAGAGAGACACTTGGTAAGACATTAGGTAAGTATGTGTAAAGAGACAGTATGTGTAAGGCGTTTGCCCATTTACTGTCTGTGTGATTCACAATGGTGTTGTGCAAACCGTGTGTTTATCACTCACAGACTCCAAACATAGGAAAATATGTCATGCATAGAACAACAGTTACTCAGGTTAACCTTATACAGCTGCTATCTGTGGATCAAAACGATGAACTTGGCTCAAGGTTAACATTAACTTTGAAAATAACTGTTGCATAGCAGATTTTATATTGGGTTATTAGGTACTAAATGGGATTAAGAGATGCTACTCTGCATGAAGGGCACTATATAAATGCAAGTTGTTGTTGTTGTAGGAAAGTAAACCCAGAAAGATTCCTTCAGAGATGTTAAGGTAATTGAACAAAATGGCACATATTCAAACTGCTGAAGAGTACCTTCAGGATGGACACCAAGGAAGCATTTCTTTACGCAGAGTGGAACTGGCATGTTTACAGTGGGCAACAACAACAACTACAAATTACATTTATAGAGCACCTTTCACGTCGGGAGGAGGTCCCAAGGCGCTGGGACATCTACAACAGCAGGGAAGGGAATGGGGAAGAGAACCACTCGACAATAATTACAAACAGGAAACCTGATCAATTAATTTCTCTGCTTTTTTTCCCATTGGCACGGATATCAATGATGACACCTTTCCCACAGCCACAGCCGAGGACAGCTTAGCTCAGCAGGAACTGCAGACGGGACGTTCTTGTGGGCTGTTTGATTCAGTTCTGTGCTAGTTGTCACTTTCCCAACTAAACCAGTCAGGGGATCCCCTACTGTGATGCATTTCAGATTGTCAGTTCCACTGTAGTAAAAACATGCTGGTGCTGGTTTTATAAACAGCATTAATAGTTACAGGAATTTAAGAGCACAAGAGCTGACTGTGATGACTTCACTTCATAACAATTGACAGCAGGGCAAAGTAAGACAATTCTGCAGTGCTAAAGCAGAATTATAAGGGAATTAAGAGCCTAGGATATGTTATATAGCTTCATTGTTTGTTTGAACTATCTATCTGTGTCTCTTTCCTCTGTTCTCAACTGGGCTGATAGAATGGATGATGTCATCAGTTGAATGGATGAGTTGTATGCAGCATGACTGACAATGGTGGTGATAGAAGATAAGGAGAAATGATAAACCAGCCAGAAAGATAATTACAGTGAAAATGGCCTCCACTGTGTTAGCTAAAGCTCTTTTATTGAATTTTTAAATGCTGATGTTCAGTGAACTTTGGTATCAAAGTGCTAACGTAAGGAGTGAATCACCAGCAGAAAGACTTTGATTGTGCCTCTCACAGTGTGGTCATCTGATGCTGCCTCTGGTCAGCAACTCCAGTGGAGGAGTTCAGCTCTTAACTGGGTGGGTGGTGGGGTGGGAAGAAAGAAAGCTCAATGGATTTCTGTGGTATAGGAGATCAACAAAGTATTATGGTTTGCATTGGGTCATGAGACAGCTATTCCCCCCACCCTATCAAATTTCTATTACATTATTGCCCAAGCCATTTCTAACTTTAGTTTGTTTTAGGAAGTTGGAACAAGCATTTGAAGGTTTTGGCACTGTGACCTTGCCCTGCTGTCAATCATTACAAACTGATGTCAGCATGGTCAGCTCTTGAGCTCTTACATTACTTTAACTTTAACACTGCTTTTAACTCTCACCAGATTGTTTTTTTTTCTCTCTCCAGTACAGCTATGATCTATAGTGCACTGCAGTAGGGGATCCCTGAATGGTTTAGTTGGGAAAGTTGATGTCTGGTGTGGAACTAAGCCAAACTGCCTCAGGAAAGTCCCGTGTTCTATTCTGTGGTAAAATAAGTGGAGCTCAATTGAGGCGGTGGTAAGAGTGCTAGAATTGGTCTATACGCAAATCGGGGAAGGATTTTAAATTGAGAATCACTTGGCATTTCGGCTTCTAGGCTTAGTTTACTCCAGAGGATGATAAAACTGGAAGTACAAGGATAGATCATTTATAGTTGCAGGTAGGATGAATACTAGATCGCACACTACTCAGAAATATAATAAACACGGATGGATATCAACATTGATACTGATCACATTGCAATCTTTTACTATCACTAAACTATGAAAAATAATCATGGATAACCTGGTTGGTATGTAAACAGCCCATGGTATCACTGAGCCACATAGACATGGAAAAGTTCAATTTCTGGTCTCTTGGGAGGTAGCTGAAACCGGTCAATGGTTAGTGTTAGTGTTAGAATTTGCCTTAGTTTCTGGACTGGGGAGAAGGAAATCAACCAGGGTCCCTGCACTCTACCGAGAAGTGTTGGTGTGGGGTCATCAGGGAAGGATAGGACTTGCCTCAGTTATGATATCCTGAATGTTGAATTGACTACTGACACTTAGTATCCCTATCCAGCTATAATTATAAAAATTGGCTAGTTGGTCCAGGAAGCAAAGGGAAGCCAGGATCCAAAGAAAGATAACTTAGCATAAGTTATCACGCTCTTTGCCAACAGAAGTGAATGGTTTGTTGGGATTTTTACATTCAAAGGGCAAAATAAAATCATCAGCATCGTGTCAGAACATATTGGCCTCTCACCCCTAACCACCCAATCCAATGTGCATCCAGCCAGGTGAGGAGAGAGAAATGTGCAGTGTATGTATGTATGTGTGTTGGGTGGTGGTGGAGGAGGAAGTAAACAGCAAAGGAATAGCAACTTTAATGTCCTTTAACTTTGAAACATTTATTTCTCCTGTCCTTTAATTAAAACTTGTTTCAACAATTAAACACTGAAAGTTGATGACATCATCCGGGGAATTGACTGGAAGTAGTTATTGAGCCGGCAGCATGAAAGGAGTTGAATTAATATGATTACATACAGTAATTAACCCAGGGGCCTCAGCAATCTTGTCACTTCAACTCTGTGTATTAATTTGAGGCTCGTCCATGCTATCAGGGTCAATGATCCCTTCACCGCAGTTGTCCCAGTGATGTCGTCGGTAATAACTATTCAGACAAAATAAAACAAAAAAGAAAACCCACAGGTTCTTAAAGTTATTTGTTAAACAGTAAAGCTGCATTTAGGCTGCAGAATACTTGAGATCCTGTTGATATGGAAGCGATTCTCAAAGTCGCTCCAGGCCTCTGGAGACTGGAATCTGCACCATTCACTTTGCATCAGCCATAGAACCATAAATATTTACAGGACAGAAAGAAGCCATTTGGCCCATTGTGCCTGTTCTGTGTCTCTGCAACTTCTAATTGTTTAGTCCCTTCTCCTCAATCCTCATATTATTTATACTTGCCTCCCCCCAATTCCACAACAACACCCAGCCCTGTCTCACCTCTAAGGCCACTGAAACCCTCATATATGCATTCATCACATCTAGGCTTGACTATGCGAAATCCCTGCTTGTCAGCCTTCCCAACTCTTCCCTTCACTGGCTGGAAATCATCCAGAATTCTGCAGCTCTGTGACCCCCTTCCACCTTTGCTTGGCTCCATTGGGTCCCAAACCCCCAGAGGATAGAGTTCAAAATCCTCATCTTCACCATCAAGGCCCTCCAGGGCCTTGTCCCTCTCTACCTATGCGACTTGTTGACCCTGTATCAACCTATCTGCTCCCTCCACTCAGCAGGCTCTGGCCTGCTCCAAGTCCCCAGCCTAGCCCGCCCCACTATCAGCAGTTGGGCCTTCAGCCTTTCTGTCCTCATGCCATGGAATTCCATCCCACATTCCCCTCACCTCAATCCCTCCCTTCCCTCCTTTAAGGGACATCTCAAAATCCTCCTCTTCAACCAAGCCTTCAACCACCTTCCTACCCTCCCTGATCCCAACCCCCAGTTTGGGTCCAAATCCCTGACTGTCCAGTGCTTTGGGATGTCCTCACAATGTGAAAGTTGCTATGCAAATGTAATTTTGTATTGTATATATATTTTCAGAAACTTACTGATCCACTCTTATATGATCAACACAGCTACAATGATGATACATGCCCTCCAGGCTTGATTTCTCCAATACTCTTGTTGCAAGACTTCCTAGCTCAACCATCCCCAAACTCCATATAAACCAGAGCTCCACATCCTGTATCCTTTGTTGCACTAGGCTCACCAGGCTCCATTGGCTCTAGTAGAGTAACTTCATGATCCTCCTCCTAAGATTTTAAAAACAGAAGTGCTCTTGTCCAATCTTATCTCTGTGACCGTATGTAATCATAATCCCAATGCTTTGCTGTTTCACATCCCATGACCCCTCCATCTTTCAATCTTCCTATATGTTCTCTGATCTCCTCTCCCCCCAACCCAGCACCCGCTGCCTTCGCTCCTCTGGGTCTGGCTTCCTCCATGTCCCCCGAGTCCTCCGCTCCACCCTCGGCAGCCGTGCCTTTAGCCACTACGCGCCGAGGCTCTGGAATTCCCTTCCTCACTCGCTTCGCCTCGTCCCCTCTCTTCCCAGTTTCAGGTCACAGTTGAAGACCTTTCTCTTCGACCGAGCTTTTGGTCACCTTCCTGTCCCTGCCCCTGGCTCGGTCCCGGGATCCGCTACTGTGAAGCGCTCTGAGACGCCGTCCGGCGTGAGGGCGCTATATAAATCAAAGTTTTTGTTGTTTTTAATACTCTGCCAAAAAGCTACCACTGCACCTTTGGTTCCCTTCTCCAACACCCCCCCACCCCCACCCCACACCCAATCTTTTACCCTAGACAGGCTCCCACTCAGTCCCTATGAACTGCTGTGAGAAGTTTTGCTATGTGAGAGGTACTAAGTATAGTTAGTGCAAGTTGTTGTTGCTGCTGTTGGAAAATTTTGCAGTTTCTGAGTGAATATAGGTTTTATAGGTTTCGGTCATCATATTGTCACATTTCCATGATCAAATGATGCAACCGGATCTGACTTACTCATCCATTGCTAGACAGGGAGGGGGTCTTCCGTAAAATGTGGCTTTATTTAAATATTATTACAACATCTTGTAAAGTACAATGATGTAAAGTACCTTTGGAAATAGAAGTGATAATAGTGAAACCAAGGCCCCAGAAACAAGTGTGTTTTCCATCAGTTTCATTTGTATTCAATCAGTAAGCTGCAGAGGAGATTCCCTTAAAGAGGGAATTATTCAAATTAAAGAGGTCAAAGAATGGTGAAACGTTGGTGTACAGTGCCACTTAACAGTCATGTTCCTTTTTCAGAGAATTAGTACTTATTTTCAGAAATGACAAATCACAATACAAAAAATTATATTCAATTTCCACACATATCAACACTTATCTTCTATGTCTCTGACATCACCAGAATGTATGAATATCTAGATCAGAATGGAGCTAAATCAAACTGGATTGTTTAGGCTCAAAGAATTAGCCTGACCATTCGTTTCCTTTGAGAACCGTTGTAAGAATCATGATTGAACTCAACATCCTTCTGTTAGTTTAAAGTGTTTGAATAATGTGTCTAGTTTGTATGACATCATTAGGAGGGATCGAGTTGGAACCTGACATGACAAAAGTAAAAGTGAACTGACACTTATTCACATATTTTCTCAATGAGCTTGTCTTAATGATTGTAACTGTAAAGATATTAAATCATCTCCTTCACAATCATCAACAATTGGTGTTAGCCAAGCTCAACACTGTTGCCTCTGAGTCAGAAGGTTGTGGGTTGAAGCCCCACATCAGGAATCTGATCTCACAGTCTAGGCTGCACTGTGAGACAGTACTGGGGGAGAGCTGCACTGTTGGAGGTCCTGGTCCTTCAGATGAGACATTGAACTGAGGTCCTGTCTGCGTGATCCTGTCGCACTATTTTGAAAAGAGAAGGAAGTTTTTCCATCTTTTCGGGCCAACAATCCCGCCCAGATAAAATGGTGATTCATTTCTGGCTGTTGATAGTGTGTTCGAATCCAGGCAGGTCAGGGGAAGACCTTGGGAAAGTTTCCTTACTCCACACGTCTAATAATAATCGCTCCAAAAAAAACCCCACAATAATAAAAATTGGTTGTTTCAATCCGCGACTGTTTATGGGACACTGCTGTGCGCAATTGGCTGCCGCATTTCACCCACAAATATACAGTCAATTCACTTTACAGTATATTCCGTGTAGTGCTTTGAGACATCCAGAAGACGTGAAAAGCACTATATCAAATGCAATGATTATTATTATTGTGTGAAAGCCGAGTTAGCCTACAAAATATGTAATCACTATTTTACGGTTGGAGAGGCTGTATCAAGTCTCAGAATTTTTGTGTTTTTAACTCATTGTGAGTCCGTACTCTCTCATTATACCATCAGCAGTCTCTGATGTTTTTTTCCCCCTCCCCCAACATGTAAAAAGTACTGAATTGAACTCGGGATAATGATGCCCATTCCCCTTAAATTCACCAAAGCTGCCATTCTTCATATACAGTAAACATCTAATAACTCAACCCTGGCTTAACTTGTCACTGCTACTTAAGTCATCATGCTGTCAATATCATAACCACATTTATTTATGTATATGTGTATATTATATATATTTATGCCTTGCTCACCACTCCTGATAACACACCCTTTGGAGCAATGAGATATCAAGAGTTTGAGTATTGGCCTCTGTCTTCACTGCTGGGTTATCACAACATATTTGGTCACTTGATTTGTGGGACACTGTTGTGAGCAACTGGCTGCATTGTTGCACTTTCAAAATACAATTAATTCCTCTTACGGTATATTTTGTGAAGCACTTTGATAAGGTGCTACTGTATATCAAATGCAAGGATTATTATTATTAGAGTTACAGTATTGTGTATTGTATATGGCGCGATTGGCAAGAGAAAAATCATTGTTTAAAAGTCAAGAGAGGAAAATAGAAGCCACTGAACAATGGCCATGAAAGACGCTTTTAAAATCAATTTTGCATGAGCTGAATATTTAGCGGATTATGATTCCTAAGTTACTTTTGCTTTACTCCCCCTCCTGAGAGTGGCAGTTTTCTTTAGTTGCTGTTTTGCTGTTACACTCTGCTGATTCTGCCTAGCAGAAATTTGCACTGATTATTTCTTACTGACTTGCACATTTCATGACAGAAATTGAACTGGTGCACTGGGCTTTCATGAAATCAAGCCTCAGGAGGGAAGAATCCAATGGCAGGCTCTCTGATATGCCAGCTAGGAATTTGCACAATTTTATCAGTGCATTTTTACTATCTTGTAAGTATCATTAAAACTGCAATAACTTACATTTATATAATGGCTTTCGCTTGAAGTAGCATCTTGAAGTGCTTTACATGGGTAGCGTCTCAGAGGGTTTAAAATCTTGAATAGATCTCGATGTTAGATGATTATAGACAATTATATAGATTACGTGGTGGGTGAAAGTCAGATCATTCTAGCATTTAATATCCTGTATTAACAATTCTAATCCTCGGTCCAATTTCAATATATAAATAAAATGATGCATTTTTACAGTTGTTACAATGAGAATATTTGTTGGGTGATGAATGGTATTTCTGATAATACCAACTCTCTGCCTCAATCCCTCTTCCTTGCCCTCTCCTTTCAGAGTTGATTCACTGTGAGTGTCCTTTAAAGGTAACGTAGGAACAGGAGTATCCATTCAGACCATCCAGCCTGTTCCACCACTTTATTAGAGCTTGGCAGTTTGTTTGCCTCCAAAACACACATTCACAACACTTTATAAAAACTTTGAGAAGTGTTTTAGCTTGTTTTGACACAATAGATATTATAACAACAACAACAAAATTGCACTTATATAGCTTATACAGCACTTATATAGCGCCTTTCACGTCGGGAGGATGTCCCAAAGCACTATATAAGCTCCATATAAACGCTAATGCATTTTTTATACAGATGTAGCAAGATAATCTATGTTATTCAATTGAGTATTTTTGCCATGTCAAGAGGTGCTCAAATGGTCTTGAAGTAGATGAAGCCAGAAGTGGTACTTATCTTTTTATTGCCAATGAAGTCATACTTAATACCAAAGAGGCTCTTTTACATTATTAAACATGGTAATTCTTGTACAGTTTTATAACCAATCTAAAATAAACATGTGTATAATAATAAATAGTGATAAAGAGTTACGAGGCTGTAATTTAAGTTTTTTTTAGTTTGGATTGTTCATTTTACAGAAGAAAAATAAATTAAAAGTTTATGCAGTACTTCTTCTTAAATTCTTCTTAAATTTACAGCCAAGAAGTGTTTCGCCCACAAATTACACACTTCACAATATATTCTGTGAAGCACTTTGAATCGTCTCAATGATGCGTTAAGGCACTAGATCAAATGCAAGAATTATTATTAAGAAAGCAATGAGAAGCATTTAATTTGACCGGTTTTCTGAAATTACATCTAAGAAAGTTGAAAATAAATCACATTTGGGAATCACTGCTCTGTAAACCATACCCTGTCTAAACCTCTACCAGTATAATAACAATAACAACAACAAAATTAAATTTGTATAGTGCCTTTCACGTTGGGCGGGTGTCCCAAGGCACTGAGCAGTCAATGTTTTGGACCTGAGCTGGGGTTGGGATCAAGGAGGCTGGAGGGAAGGAAAGATGCGTGACCGATGGCATGGTCAAAGAGAAGGGTCTTGAGACAGGACTTGAAGGCGACTGGACAGACCTGCATTTTTTTTTAATGCCTATATATGGGACAGCATAAAAGCATACAGGCGTGTGTACAAACAGGTTAAGTAAGATGTAGATGCTGAGTACTTTTAGGCTACGATTAATGGATAATTGAGCAATAATGCTGCTGTTTTCTAAGACTTTCACTGTAGAGTCAGACACTCCTAACCACAAGATCACAATATAAATCTATACAATTCCACAATTTCACACTGATGGAAATTCTCAGTGTTCAAGACTCAAAGTACAAAACAAGCCCTTTTGAGGCCAATTTAAGACAGGCATCACAAAGCTCGAACAATCTTCCTCCTTCAAGCTTCAGCAGACACACTGTCCTGGGAGATAACCCAATGTTTCTTGGCTTGATTATATAAATTGAGATTTGATCAGAAATTGCATTAATTTCTGCTGGAAACTCAAAGCTATTCAATATTTTGCATGCAAAAAATCAATGCAAAACCTCAATGTGAATTGCTTGCTCTGTCTCCACTTTTTAAAAATTCATGCAAAATGAGAGCAATATTGCAGAGGTATCAACATGGCTGTTCAAATCACTGTGGACAAAATGGGTGTTTAGACTAGTGAAAAATACATAGGTTTCTGAAGCAAAGTCACTCATTAACTGACTGCTCTCACTGGTTCAATCTAATTTTTTTTCCCTAACAGAGCACAGACTTAAAGAGTTCATCAAAAGGTTACCTTTAATAATTTTGTGAAAGCAGTCTCTTCTGACATATTTATCAGTGTCCTAATTGAATACTATACATTGCTTACAGCAGTGGTTTCCAAACTGTTGGGCGTGTCTCCCTTGGGGGCAGCGCATACCGTTGGCTGAGGGGGTTGTCTGGAATCCACTGCCTTACAGGAACAGTACAGATAGCTTTCTTCACATTCCACAAGAGGCTGGGTAATATTCTGTAATTATTAATAACAATAATAATCCTTACACTTGATGTGTCATGTTGGGAGTATTTACACAGTATTTAGTGTAAAATGTAATGACTGTGTGTTTTGCAGGTGAACAATGTGCCAAAATCTAATAAAATGTCAAGTTGGGATTAAACAGGTCAGAGAGGAAGGGAGGTGTCTGGGCGTAAAGGGATTTGTAGACAAGTAAGAGGATCTTAAAGTCAATCTATTCTGCAATAGGGAGCCAGTGTAGTCTGGTTAGGACTGGTTTAATGGGAATATGGAGTTTAGAGCAGGTGAGTTTATGGTGGTGGAAGTTTAGATAAGTTTGATTTTGTGGATAGTGGAGCTGGGGAGACTGGTGAAGAGGATATTGGAAAAACCAAACCGAAAACTTTATGAAATATCACAAATATATTCCTGTTCCAAATTATCACTAGTTTTTACACCACCTCTTTCCCCTCTCCCCCATCCCTCCAAAACCTGCCATCACTTACCTTTACCTTTGTTTTTTTTGTGGAGTCCTGTAGCACAGTGGTTGAGCACTCGTCTTGCAAGCAAGAGACCTGGGTTCAATTCCTTGTAGGGCAAAACCCTGGGCAAGTTTCCTTACTCCACACCTGATAAGGATCCCTCGAAAAAAAAACTATAAATTGATCATTTTCAATCCACCACTGATGGTGGAACACTGCTGTGTGCAATTGGCTGCTGTGTTTCATTCACAAATATACAGTCAATTCACTTGCAGTTGGTTCACTTTACAGTATATTTTGTGAAGCGCTTTGAGACGTCTAGAAGACGTGAAAAGCACTACATCAAATGCAAGGATTATTATTATTAAACAAATCATAGCATCAATTTTAATTTCTGGACACTGGCCAGAATTTGATCTGAGACTTTGAATTAAATCAATATCCTACAAAACATCATCAAACTTTGTCTTACAGGACCTCAAATCAAATGCATATATTATTACTAAATTGGAATAAATTAACAATGGGTTTGATGCACCAAACACATTGTGAAATGCTGCAGAAGTCACTCCACCCATATTACAATTGGAGCTAAACCAGGTCACAGAGAGATCACCCAGAGTGTCTTAGATTGTGGAGTGCAAGGATCATTATTATCAGTAACATTTTTTGGGGTGGGGGGGAATGGGGGGATTCCTTTGAGTGTCTGACACATGAGGAACACCTTCACCATGCTTAAAAATATCTAAACCAAACTGAGAATTCCTTGCATCCCGCCTACACATAGAAATTCCAGGGAAAGATTGTTGGAATGAAATGCACCCTCTCTCCCTGGTGGGATGCATCCTGCTTACCTGATTCTGGAAACAAGAGCTTGCATTTACATAGCAGCCTCAATGTGTAGTAGAGTTCCAGAGCTCTTGACAGTGGCAGAGATATCTTCTACTCATCAGAAGCAGCCAAAAACTTCTGTACTGTGGAACTATGTGGAGGACAAGGCTGGGGATGTGGGTAGGTAGAGGGAGTCAATCAATATTATTACAGTGATAAAGGTTATTAAGGTTCTTTTAGAGTCTTGGCGAATTGAGTGATAAGTTGATAGCTGCTTAATTGACAACCTCATGATTATTTTATTCAAATTGCTATTATTAAACAAATGTTTCGTAACTTTAATAGGACAGAATCTTTGCCCGAGCAAACACTGCCTTGAAATGAACTTTCCTTTTACAGGGTGCACATTAACTGGAGTGTATTGAATTGATGGATAGAGAAGTCCAGTGTGACGATAGACATGCACGAAGCAGGAATTGTATCCGCATTGGGGAATCTGTGTGACTCAAGAGGCAAAACACTATCTCGCACAAGCAAGCATTTTTTTTGCAGCATTCTGCATTCAGGGTAAGCTTTTACATAGTAACCTTGTCACTATCCATCCACAGTAACAATTGATGGTCCATTCTACGTGACATATTTTTGCTGGCCATGTCTTACCAAGCAGTCAGATCACTTGAATAGATGTATTTTGGCGTTGTAATATTTCTTATGTCAGAAGTGCCTTCTAATTTTAAACTATTTATGTTGACACTGCATCTTTGGAGCTGTGGGTTGGAAATGTGACACTACAGTATATCCTTTGCCTTGCTTGACTGTTATTTATGTGCGTTCTGGTGTGCTTGCTGAGCTGTGGGTGAGTGTTGCTGTTTGGGTCCACTGACATCATCACAGTGCCTCTCGAACTTGTGTGTTTTCACTGTTTGCAATCCGCACCCCCGATAGTCTCTCAGAGCGAGAAGTGTAGAGGTTTATATATTCCCAGATGGAATAGATTAGGATCCTTATTGCACCTTCATTCCTGTTATCTTAGTTAAAATGACAGGAGAGAATTCTCAATGCTTTGGTATCCTTATCACCCTTTGTGTTGAGGAGTGAACGCAGGGTAAAGTAGTTGCGAAGACACTTACTCCTCTTCACTGAATCTACTATTCATCCTGACAGCAGCTGACACACTCCAAACTCACCTGCTAGATAATGATGGATTGCATTAGCCAGTGTTCAATATTAAAAGATACCTGATTGTTCCGGTCACCCAGATAGTGGCAAAAGTGTGGGAGCAATGAGTGGTGTCCTTTTAAATGTAACATAAGGACTATCCATGAGTGAAGAGATACCATGTCAGAAATTGACCACTGCATGACTGAAACTTGACACTAACACAAGTTAAGCAGTGCTCCAGGTTGTAATTAAGTACAGCTGTCTGCAAGTTGTTGTGTCATCTTCTACCTTTACTCACATATTGTCAACATCTGTATACATCATGAATCATGCAGCTATCAATCTTGCATTGTTTCCAATGGCATCAATGATCTGTTTACTCTATTCAGAGACTTACACATTGAGTTTCCATGTGCAACATGTTGCTTTCAAACTGCTTCCAGAACTGTGTGCTTTATTAACGACACTTTGACATTTACTTCTTTTGAACTTCTCAAAGCGCTTCACAATCATTTATTATGTGGCAGTGGAATGACTGATTTATTTTTGTGAAACACCACAAATTAGACTCTATTCACCCCATTGATTCCCATGAGTTTTGTTCTGTTTTCGAGCTTTGTCGCGCTGCTCTTGGTCATCCTCTGGCTTTGGGTGAGTTCACAAATTCTGTAAACTGCCTGGTGCAGCCTGCATTGTGATACTGTGTTGGAGACCTACAGAGTACTGGTTAGAACACTCGTCTCACAAGTGAGGGGAACCGGTAAGCTTCCTTATTGAACACGCCTCTGTTTACCTCGCAGTAAGTAGGAACCTGACCTTTAGTTGATTGACAGAGAGAGACAAACATTGCAGAATGTGCCTTCAGTGCTGCTTGCTTAAAACGTGATTACTTATGTTTCCATACTCCACATGCCTAATAATAATCCCTCCAAAATCAAAACTATAATAAATTGGTCATTTCAATCCATGACTGTTTGCGGGACATTGCTGTGCGCAATTGGCTGCCACATTTCGCCCACACATATACAGTCAATTCACTTTACTGTGAAGCGCTTTGTGATGCCTAGAAGACGTGAAAAGTGCTATATCAAATGCAAGGATTATTATTATATCTAAGGAAATGCTCTTACTTATTACCTGAAAAATCAGGAAACTTATTTGAAACTAAATTTACTTAAACTTTTGCGGATCAGCCCTCGGGGATGTGTCGAGCTTTGTTTTTGCATGCATGCTGTGGCAACACACAATGGCATGGAAATGAAATAGGTTTACAATGACAGCACAGCGTTTCATTCGGAATATAACTGGAGGGTACTAGCTAGCACCTGAGCCCCAGTGTGATACGGTTAAACAATTAAAAGCATTGATGCCACAGAGCACACAAGCTGTGAGGTGATCCAATTGTGCAACCTGATTAAATATATTATGCTAAGACTGAGGAGCTTTTATTTAGCCCAAAGGCCAACTAACACTGATTGTTGCAATGGGAGAGATCATGATACAATCAAAGAAAGCAAAGAAAGATCACGTCTTATATTTATGTACGGAGCTGTGGATGTATGCTATACTCTATCGTATATAACTTGATCCATTGAGGTCAACTCCACCATGTCTGTAGGCAATTCAAGACCTTTTTACATAGCTTTCCACAAAATTAGCCTTATAAAGCTATTTCCATGTTGGGATCATGATATGGAGGTCGAAAAAGTATCTGTGCGCAATGGGATTCCCGAATAGCAATTCTGAGGAAAGAATCACTGAGAATATTTCACATCTGGTTCATGGGATCTGAAGCACTGGCTATGGATTTATTTGAGTAATACTGTAATCTCTCTTTGCAGCTATCAGTTGGAATCCAAGTTAGCATTGTTCAATTGCTGTTTGTGAATTTCATTGCGACCCTACACATTTTCAATCCAATTTTATATCTCAATTAAACTTTTAACATCAAAATTTAACTTGAGAGGATGATAAAAAAACATAAGAATAAGGAACAGGAGTAGGTCATTCAGCCCCTTGAGCCTTCCCCGTCATTCAATAAGATTATGGCTGATCTTCTAATCTAACTTCACCTGCCCACCTTATCCCATATCCCTTCATCCTTTTATTCATAAGAAATCTATCAATCTCAGTCTTGAATATGTTCAAGGACTGAACATCTATAGCCTTTTGGAGTAGTGAATTCCATAAATTCACTACTCTCTGAGTGAAAAAGTGTTTCCTCAACTCTGTGCTGACCCCTAATTTTAAGACTGTGACCCCTAGCTATAGTTTCTCCAACCAGGGGAAACAGTCTCCCGCTGTCTTCTCTGTCATGCCCCTTAATAGTCTTATAGGTTTTTATAAGATCACCTCTAATTTTTCTACATTGTAGAAAATATAGGCCTAGTTTACTCAAACTATCCTCTTAGCTCAACACCCTCATCCCAGGAACCAACCTAGTGAATCTACGTTGCACCCCCTCTAAGGTGAGTATATCCTTTCTTAAATAAGGAGACCAAAACTGCACACAATACTCTAGGTGCGGTCACCAAGGCCCTATACAGTGCAGCAAGACTTCCCTATCTTATAATCTAACACTTTTGTAATGAACACCAACATGCCATTAACCTTCCTAGTTGCTTGCTGTATTTGCATACTAACTTTGCAACTGGTATACAAGGACACCCAATTCCCTCTGAACACTAACACTATCTAGTCTCGCCCCTTCTAGAAAATAATAATCTTTGCATTTGATATTGCACCTTATCACATCTTCTAAAGGCCCAAAGTGCTTCACAGAATACATTGTGAAGTACATTGACTATATTTTGTGGCCAAAATAACTGAATGAAACCTGAGCCTGGTATCAATTGATGTGAAGTGACCTTGGACAGCTTGAGCCCAGTTCCTGGAAGGGAGCTGTAGGCCAAAACCATCCTTTGGACATTTCAATTAATAACAGTCACACTTGCAGTGACCACAGGATATCTGCAGTGGGAACTGGAATATGTCAGAAATGGATGCTTCTCTGGGGCTAGGATGAAGAGATTTTGCTGAGGCATAGTAAAGGCATAGATGTACTTCGGGGCTACATCTGACCTAACCAGTCTGAGACATTAACCTACATCAAGGACATTATATAAATGCTCTGGCCATTTTTCTGTGGACATCCCGTTATAACATCGTTTACGTTTTTGGATCAAGGACACCATGTTATAAAAGCCCTGTACCATCACATGGCTGGTGGCACGAAGAACCATACATGGTTTAATAAAGGAATTAGACATGTTCCTCGAAATAAAAATGTATTGATAGATGTGTCAAAAGAATCTTTCGAGAGATTGGATCTATAACCCAGCTTAGATACACTTGTCAAAAAGAACACGTCTGTGATGAGATCGGATAGGTAAAAGATGAGTGCCCTGAGTGTCAACATAAGATGAATTATATCAATTCAATCAATAGCTACATATGTAAATATGCCTTAAATACATTTCGGAGTGGATTAACTTTCAATACTGTCCACAATTCACGTTTTAACATTGCTATAAGGTAGTTGAGCTCTGCAGGGCTTTGATGTTTTTACTCATTAGAGAGCGCTTCTCATCATCAGGGCCCACTTTAAAAATATTGAATCGACATAAAGAGGCAATATTAATATGAGCAGTTGCAACTTCTGTACATTTCTGGTTTTCCAATGAGTTTTTCTTAGGAAACAAAATACTTTGTCTTAAACTGTTGTTCAGTATCATCGGGAACTGACTTGGATAGGTTAGTTACTGGCAATGGACAGAAGCGAGCTTGAAATGGCAGTTGAAGTGAGTTTGAAATCTCAGGTAGTTAGTGCATGCATGCAACCTTCTCTAATTTCTAAGCATGAAAGTTCTCAAAGGTAAGGACGACAGTTAAGGTTCTCTTGAAATAGTTACCTGCATGCAAGTTCATTTTAGAGCTACTTGTTATCAATTTATTTTTGAGGAAAGAATGAATTTTAATCCCGCCAGGGAAGGAGCAGAAATAGCTTTCACTTCTCAGAATCCTTTTGACTGAATCCCAACATGTATGGAAACACCAAGTAATGGTACCAGCGGACACACTGACAAGTAAGTCCAATCATCCAACGATAAAACTGTCAGAGTATATGTGACTGCACTCTTGTCATACTATGTGCATGAATCTGAAATGACAGATTCTAGCTAATTCCTTATGGGCATAGATACACAGTATGAAATTGTCCTTAATTTGATGTAAGACCACACTGTATTGACAATCCCATTCATGTTGGAGGCAGTGACAAATGGAAAACCTGCATTGATGAAGCAAATTCGTAATTCTTAGGCAGCCTATAGTCTACATTCAGTAGGTAGTAAAAATAATAATAAATAATATAATAATAATCCTTGGATTTTATTTTATTTCTCATTTTCTAGACACCTCAAAGCGCTTCACAGAATATACTGTATAGTGAATTGACTGTATATTTATGGGCGAAATGCAGCAGCCAATTGTGCACAGCAGCGTCCCACAAACAGTCGGGGATTGAAATGCCCAATTTTATTATTTTATTTCAGGGAATATTATTAAGCATGTGGAGTAAGGAAACTTGCCCAAAGTTTCACCCTGACCTGGCTGAATTCGAAACACATGTCTCACACTTGTAAGGCGAGTGCTCTAACCACTGAGCTACATGTGTAGGCATTTCTTTTTGCTTATTGGTAAAATTGAGCTTTTCGTCATTTTTAGTTTTAAATAAATTAAGACTGCGGGAAAAATGTCTTTCTTTGATGAGGTGTCCATGAATATATGTTATGTCAACACTAGCTTCAGTTGATTCCAGCTGGCCATAGAGATAGTTGCTTCAGGCATTGATGACACAGTGGGAGCTGGTAAATGGTCTTTGAGATCACTGGGAATAAGAGATGGACAATTTGTACTACTGCCACATCTCAAAACTCGCTTACCTTCCTGGCTTGAACCATAGTTTTAGTGATTTTATTCCCCCAGAGTAACCACTTGGAGTCCTGTAGCATAGTGGATACAGCACTCACTTCTCAAGCGAGAGGACCCAGGTACAATTCCTGGGCAGGGTGAAACCTTGACTAAGTTTCCTTACTCTACATGCCTCTGTTTACCTAGCAGTAAGTAAGAATCCCATTGTTGGTTGATTGGCAGATTGCTTTTCTGGGAGTAATAATCCCTTCGTAAAATAATAATAATAATTTGATCACTCACAACTGTTTGAGGGACACTACTGTGTGCAATTGGCTGCCATTTTCCACACACAATATGTACATTCAATTCACTCGACAGTAAATTCTGTGAAGCACTTTGATATGTCTCTATGATTAGGTGCAATATTAAATGCAAGGATAATTATTATTATTCAGACAAAGAAAACATTTGACTATGGGTGCTATATACATGGGTGGAGTAAATTTCTAATGCTCCTATAATTACCCCTCTATGACAAATAACTTTATTTTTGATTTACTCTGTGCTGTAATATTTTTGGCACAAAATCCGATGCAGATGTGTAGGAGATTTGCCCCGTAGCCAAATAGAATGACACGTTAATTAACAGACATCAGCTGTGTTTGCACTCCGAGGAAAGATTGAATTACCTCACAGGTAAATTCTTCAATCCACTCATTGTTGAAGTTATTTCAGATTATTTGTGTTTAACTCTGTATTTGCATTACAGTTTGGACTTCAATCTCATTGGTTTATAAAACCATTTATAGTTGTATAACAGATACAGTATATATATTTCTCTTTAGATTTCTCTGTCACATACTTATCTGAGATGATTGGGCAGAATAGCATTCCTAGGGTTCTTTGCCACTTTGCTTGACTCTATCACTGCTTCTGTTTTGATTGACTACCTGTTTGACACTGAGCCCTGGATAAACTATAACTTTCGGCAGCATAACATCAGCAAGATTAAAGCCTCTCATCTCATTTGGTTCTCAACACCACATAAGTGCCCATGGCTCCAAGAAATAATAATAATTCTTGGATTTTACATTGGATCTCATCATGTTGTTGAGATGTTTCAAAGCGCTTCACAGGACATACTGTAAAATGGATTGACTATATTTTATCAGTAAAATGTGACAGCCAGTTGCATCCAACTATGGAATGAATGACCAATATTATTTGGAAGTGTTGACTGTTTTCTGGTATCTCACCAGCATCTTGGCATGTCCTGCCAATGTGAAAGGCAATACATGCATAAATGTAATGTAAGTTTGTATTGTAAATGACCATTTTTCATAGGGAGTTGAAAAGCAAGTAGAGGTAACGCCCGATTTAGGACATTTCTATTTAGAACGTTTCGATTGAACAAACATAATTTTTTAACACGTTTTTATTGACATAGGACACTTGGTTTCGTTTTAACGAACACAATTCTTTTTTCGAGTACATATTTTGAATATTGTAGTCATTTTTGGTGGGTCCTTTTCATCCATACGCACAGTCCATAGTTTATTTGCGAGTAAATCGGGCTCGCACCTGATATAGTGTATCCAAGTGTTTAAACTGGCCAAAGCATGTCGCTATGTCATTGTTTAAAAGCCATCTGATTTTGAAGCAACACCATGCCACGTCAGCATTACAGTAATTTCCGAACATTCCCGAGCATCTTCGAGCGATTTACCGCCTCAACCGTGTTTCTATCATGTTGGGAAAAGAGAGCAGTAAGTGCAATGAGCCACAGTAATACCGCTAGCAGCCAGAAACCCGGCAAAGTCATCACTTTAAATACTAAATTGGAGGTGATAAAGCGCATCGAGTCTGGCAAAAAAGGTACGGACGTCGAGAGGGCTTTAGGGCTAGCTAGATCGATGGTGGCTACTATTAAACAGAATAAGGACAATATACTGACAAGTTCAAGGTGTGTTACAGCTACAGGTGCAAGCAGATTATCAAAACATAGGACTGTATTAAAGTTTGCCAGTATTAAAGTACTGTACAATACTGTACAGTTACACCCAAGTACCCCTTCTTGCCTATGTGTTTCTTGTGTGTTATTTTGTGTGTTTTGTGTGTTTAGTGGGTTTAAGGTCCGAAAATTTTGTGAAAGGAACGCATCTCGGGTTATATAATGGGACCACATGGGAAACCGTGTTTCGATTTAGGACGTTTCGATCTGAGTACCGTTTTTCAGGAACGCATCCCTGTCCTAAATAGAGGTTTACCTGTACCTATATGACATGGGGAAGAGCAACAGCGCAACTGTTCTAAGTCAGAACTCATCCGATATGTCCAAACGTACTTTCTATTGCTGCATAGCAATCTTCCGTCTGCTCGCCAGCAAGGACCACCCTCTCCGTCATGCATAAACCAAGAAATATTCAATCAAGAACATTTATTCTGTTGGCCAACCAAAAACGTTCATCACTACGGTTATACATGCTTTCATGAGAAAACTAGACCTTCACATGAGGGTGAGGGGAATAGAAAGGTATAAAAGGGAATAAAAGAATGGGTGGAGATTCCTGTGGAGTATAAATACCACCATAGAATGGTTAGGCCAAGTGGCATGTTTTTGTGCTGCACATTCTTTGTAAATCTCTGTAAGTTATTACAATTGTAACAGTTTACTCAATTTTTTTGTTATTTCCAGACAAGCACCAGTTATCATGCCTGTCACTTCTTATCATTCAATAAACCTGGCCTTGGTTTCTAGATCTCCAGTAGATCCCATTGGGACCCATAAATGAAGGTCAACTGCTGTTTCTTCCTATATATACCATTAAAGCTTCACAGACAGTTACATCTGCCAAAAGATACTACAAAAAGGCTGTTAACACGAATTATATGACTCTATGGACTGGTACATTGTGATGTCATGAGTTATTGAGTTTTGGACAGCATTTAATACAGCACCTGATATTGTGCTACGATGTTCAGCAACTGCCTTCCCTGCACTGCAGTTTTGCTGCCTAGTTTTCCATGCAATCATTCTTAGTTCAACAAAACGGCAAATAGCGAAATGTCTTTTGGAGAAGTCTATAGTTAACAGAGACATGTCTTGTTTAGAATGTCCCAACATTATTGTGGTTGGTGCTTGCAAGTATTATCTGAATTTAATAATTTCACACAATTTTGTGCAAATTAATTTTTTTCTTACAGGATAAGATTGTAGAATTCAGATAGCATCCATTTTAACAGGCTATGCTACTTTTATCACTTTTTTACATTAGAAGCATTGAATGCATTTAAAGGGTTGTTTCAGTTTAATGGAGGAAATACTGTACTTGGGCGGTGTCAGATCCCAAGCTGCTTTAAAAAAAATTGGCATATTGTTATGCCACTGAATATCACAATGTTACAGCACAGAAACAGATGACTTGACCTATCGAGCTGGCACTAATCATCTTTCAACAAGAGCCACATAATATGATCACATTCTTATGCTTGTTTCCCACATCTACTCCTGATATTCCCATTACACCTGTGTTGTGCAATGATATCCTTGAAATGGAAGGTGAGACTTTAAAATCCCTATTTCATTAAAGTTGATCAGGGTATTGCCAACTTGTTGGAGACTATCGCTGCTAAAAACTGCCAAATCTTTTCCAGTTTGGTCTTAATGTCAGACCAATGGACTAGTGCAGACTCATTAGGATATCCTTTCCTCAATCAACACGTTACTTTAACTATCAGGTAAAGGCAGGTTCAAGGTACTTTCTTGCAGAACATTCTCGGCAGCTTTGCCTTTGTGTTGACCATAAAAAAAGGCAACAGAAGTGCAACACCAGATAAGACATTAGAACAGATAATTTCCTTCCTGTATTGTGCAGCAGCTATAAGATTGGTATAATTCAAGATAGAATGTTTGCTCGATATTACACACTTGCTACAAAAATGTATGGAGAACACATTTTATTGCATCTGAAAGATAAGCGTTTTTATGTTCTGGGTTAGAAGGAGAAGAGAGGGCTCATGGTGCAAGAAATAAAATCAGCCATGCCACATGCATTTATTTCAATCCAAGAAATTTTACGAAAAAGGCTCTCCTGACCATTTGATTTCATTCTCCCTTAAAAATTCACTCAACAATTTTCTCATCACAGCATCAAGCTATATTTTGTTTAAATGAGTCGAATGTCCTAGCCTGAACCAATCTTATTTCTCCTGGTGTCTGTCCTGAAATTGCCATTTGCAACCCTAAACCTGTGCTCTCTTGTTGAGCTATTTTATTGTATCTGAAAGTATTGGTCTGAGTTTACTTTCTCAATTTCATTTAAAATCTTGTATGTGTTTGTAAAGTCCCCTTTGAGATTTATTTTCAAAATTGAAGAGCCCAATATGATATAATCATTGTTCACAGCTCACTCCTATAACATTAGGAATCATCCTCGCTGCTATTCTTTGCACTGTCTCTAAGGTCTGGCAGCTCTCTTGTGTCACGGTGACCAGAACTGTACATGGTACTCTAGGTCCTCACCTTTATAGCCCTCCATGGCCGAGCATCATCCTATCTTTGTGACCTCTATTAACCTGCTTGCTCCCTCTGCTGAGTGGGCTGCCTGCACCATGTCTGTCAACCCACTTGCCCACCATTGGCGGGCAAGCCTTCAGCCACTCTGCCCCAACTTCTAGAATTCCATTGAACAATCCCTCTGCCTCGCCCACTCTCTAGCCTCCTTCATGTCCCGTCTCAAGACCCTCCTCTTCAACAGCCCCATCGGTCACCCCAAATCCCCTTCTTTCCCTCCACCCTCCCCAATCCCGACCCTAGCTCGGCACTGGACATTGTCTTGGGATGTCTTCCCGACGTGAAAGGCTCTATACAAATGTAGGTACTGCTTGTCCAAAGCACTGTATAGTACCATTATGACTTCTGGGGATCTGACCTCAAGTGACTTGGAAAATTAGCCCAGCATTCAGTATATCTTGTTCATTGCTGCCTCATGTTGTTTTGACATGGTTAGCGATGAGTGACCTGATTCCCCTAGACCTCTTTCAGTTTCTCCCTTGGCAAGTTGTATCCCATTAATGGAAACATCTGTACGTGTTTCCTATCCTTGCTTCCTATGTGCAGTACGTTCTGTATATCTGCGTTGCACTTCATTTGTCGTCAGTCCATGTGCATACCTTAAATGCCAATTCCTTGCTTAATTGGAAGAACTAACACTAACACAATGCAATGTGTCAAATGGCTTCCTACTGTTTCATACATTATCATATTTCTATGGGCTTACCAATATCTTGATGATACTATGTCTCCTGATGATGCTATGTCTCCTGTCCACACACCAAATTGAAAAACAATGAAATAGAGTATTGCTATTGTTAAATGATCCCATGACATCCAATACATTAAAATATACATACTGCATTAAATGAATCTTAAAGAATAATAACTCTTTCATGCTAAATTTTATTTAAAAATTGGTTATTGATACAGTCATGCACTCTCCTTGTTTTCTGGAAATAATGGCAGTGGCTCTGTGCTATCAATAACCATGTTACTGGAACAAATTTCCCAGGATATAAGAACTTTCTGACACTATGCTGATCCATTTGGGCTGTGATGATGGCTTTGGGACTCTGCGTGCTGTGGCATGCTGAGCATTTATTCTAACCTTTAATTAATCATTTTGCTGAGTCAAAATTAATCAAGGCTTGTTCGAATAATGCTATTTGTTTTCATAGGATACATTATTCATCTGGATTATTCATGCAGAGAACAGTTAAGAGGAGGCTTAATAGAAGTTTTCAAAATTATCAGGGGATTCGATAGGTTGAACAAAGAGAAATTACTTAGACTGGCAAGTGGGTCGGTAACCTGAGGAAACCGATTAAAACTAGTTATTGAAAAAAACAGAAGGGAGGGGAGGAGAATTTTTTTTCACACAGCGAGTTGTTCGGATCTGGAATGCATTGCCTGATATGGTGGTGGAAACCGATTCGCTAACAACTTTTAAGATAGAAGTAGATAGTTATTTGAGGAAGACATGTTTTCAGGACTGTGGGGAGCGCGCGGGGGAGTGGGATTGATTTGGACAGCTCTTTTCAAAGAGCCAGCACAGACATGATGGGCTGAATAGCCTCTTTCTCTGCTGTATAATTCTATGATTCTCTTAATCAGAATCTTAATCACGGTCCAAAACAAAAAGGTAAGCTTTTGCCTGACTCATTTCCCTTAGCATTACATGTATTCTGGAGCAAAGTAAATATGAAACAATGTTGCTGCCAGCTATCTTAGGGAGAGTGACTTTCCAGCTGGTTTAAGTGGAGAGAATTATTTCACACATAAGGTAGTGAGAGCTACATTGCTAGTAATTCAGGAAGAGTTACTTTATAGAGAGTTAGGGAGTGTTACTTTACTAGGTATCTAGCGAGTTACTTCATTGAATAAATTAGGATAGTTACTTTACAGATAGGGTAGTGAGACTTACTTTTGAGCTTTGAGTATCTCCAAGATAAAACAATTTGCCATTTTACAAGTAAGATGTCTTTATCTCGCCAGTCATTCGATGTTTATCATTTTTCTAGTTGTGTTTGTTTATGACCTACTTCATATCGGTGCCAAAAGTCAACTTTAATTCCGTTTAAATCTCTGCTGGGTAAAGTTCAAAGTTTATTTTGTGAATCAAATTTGTTTATGAAGCGCTGTTTATTTAAGCGCTCTGAGACGCCGTCCGGCGTGGAGGGCGCTATACAAATCGAAGTTATTGTTGTTATGAAATATTCTTTTGAAAAGTGATGAATTGTTTTAAAAACCCTTTTCAGGGGTTGTGCTTAAAATGTTACTATTGGCTCTGTATAGGGACCTAAAATCAACTCTCAGCTGACACTCCAGTGGGGAACTGGGAGAGTGCAACATTATTGGCAATCCTGTGCTTCCTTTGATTGAGATGTAAAACCGAGATCCCATTTTTGCTGTACGTTAACGATTCCATGACTCTATTTGAGAAGAGAAGGGAGTCAAGGCTGGACTACGGAAACTCTCTCCTCGTCAGCCTCCCCAGCTCCTCCATTCACAGGCTGCAGATCATCCAAAACTCTGCAGCCCGTGTATTATCCCGCACCCGCCTTCGCGACCATATAACCCCCACCCTCGCCCGTCTCCACTGGCTCCCCATCCTCCAGAGGATCGAATTCAAGATCCTCGTCCTCACCTTCAAGGCCTTACATGGCCTTGCCCCGCCCTAATTAACCAATTTACTCTCCCCCTACAAGCCCACCCGGACCCTCCGTTCAGCAGGACTTGGCCTGCTCCAAGCCCCCGCCCGAACCGCCCCACCATCGGAGGCCGGGCCTTCAGTTTCTCCGCTCCCACCCTATGGAATTCCATCCCCCAATCCCTCCGTCTCGTTTCTTCTCTTTCCTCTTTCAAGGCCGGTTTGAAGACTTTCCTCTTCGACCATGCCTTTTGTTCCACCCAGAATTTTTCGACCTCCCCTTCGTGTTTCACCCTTCCCCGTACAATCCCCTCCCAGCTCGGGTCACACGCCTCCTGTGCAGCGCCTTGGGACGTCCTCCTGACGTGAAAAGCGCTTTATAAGTGTAATTTGTTGTTGTTGTTATTGAGTTACTCATGCTATACTAGAGTGTGACTCAAAGCACTTACAAAGTTGACAGAGAGCTTGATCTGGGGGAAAGAGAGGAAGAGCTGAAAATGTGAGAGGTAATGTGGTTGAAAACATGGTGGAAGAGAGATAATCTGTTCACACCACTAGCACATAGATAGTGTAACAGTTATAGATCCAGAGGATCATATAATAATATATCAAATGATAGATTGAGGAGAGCTTGGAAAGAAAGGTAAAACCAGTTTTATAACAACATGTGTTAGATAAAACACTTGTGTTACATAACCTTAGACAGGAGTCATTTACACTTAATATCCCTATAGCCTTAATATGCTTTAATATTGTGTTGTTCTATATCTTAGTGGTTAGAGCACTTGCCTCACAAGTAAGAGAACCTGGGTTTGATTCCTGGATAGAACAAATTGTTGCACAAGTTTCCTTACTCCACAATAGTAGTAGTAGTACTAGTAACCCTGGCAGTAAATAGGAACCCGGTTGTTAGTCCAATGGCAGATCTGTTTTCCAGATGTATAATCCCCCCAATATATAATAATTTGTTCACTACAGGCTTGTTGTATTCTGTCTCTACAGGCTTGATGAGTTACCAGAGGCTTGCCACCAACCTCAGAACCTTATCCAACCTTGGGACATTGTTGTATTCTGTGAAGCGCTTTGTGACGTCGATAAGATGTGGAAAGCGCTATAGAAATGTAAGGATTATTATTATTATCCAAGCTGGATTCTTAATCTCTGAGAAAAGTAAGAAGAGAGAATGATAAGGATGGAAAACATGACATCCACTCCAAAGGTGCATAATCTCTCTGTTCAAATCCTCACTGCAATTTTAGCTTTCTGCACACATTTCTCATTGTATGGTAGCTCTAAATGATACAGCATAAAGGGTAGGTGCTTTTTATATTGTGTTTAGCCTATTATTGTGTTAGCGCTGAATAACATTGTGTTCAGAAGTCTCACTGTATGCGGGTGCACTTCTGATCTCTGCAAATCAAGTGAAAGGAAACCTATAACTCTTCTGATTGTAGACATAAATCGAATCCCTGGAGAGGGGATGGTGTGTCATCTTTTAATAGGATGTGTGTCTTGCCGACATGCATTTTACATAAGTGGTAAGTTCTACCAACAGAAAATGGTGTTTGGGTTCAAATGATCAGAAGCCGTGGGAAGCCATATGACGTATATACTTAGACAATGTATGGGATGAGAGACTCTTTCACAAAAAATACTGATGTCACCGGGTGAGTTTGTACATGGATCAACAAATGGCTGAAGGGAAAGAAACCTTCATAACCGAGAGGAAAAACCTTGGTGTATCTACATGATCATCAGAAAAATAAGTAACGAGTCTGTTGTTGATTGGGACTGGGGAGTGAACTCTAACCCACTGTGGAAAAGATTTTAACTGCAGTTTTATAACCACCTTGCGACAACCACAAAAAATTTAGGATTTAAATTTCTTTATTTTTTTAAAAAAAGAAAACATAGCAAATATGCCGTGGCTGTGCTCAAACAGGAAAAGGCCATGAAATAGTTCTTTCATTTTTTTTTCTCTCTCTCTCCTTAATTCAAATGTTCCTGTTCAGAGGTTTATGAGGTGTGCATACAGCTGTTTAATCTATCGCCCAGCACTCAGAGGATAAGGTCAAGCTTGTGGCTGGGCAGGTTCAGTACCACACAGTCCCAGCTGTATTTGTGTGCACATCACCCCATCTCAAAACACATATGCAAATGACAGATTTCACACCAAATGAATGGAGAATGACGTAACTGCACAGTTATTTTTGTTGCAGGTGCTACCCGGTTTATATTGACTGACATATTGGTGATGATTTTGTTCCATCCACACACGGAAAAAATGTATGTCAGTGGTGCAGCCTTGTTCTAGAAGTGAAACCACTTCCTCTGCTACTCTCTGAGGCCCTAAATCGAGAGAGGATGTAACTTTGCGTTGGCAACACACATGATCAACTCTCTGACTGTTCTTTTAAACTTAAAACATGAGTGTTTCTGCTAGTCAGGGGTGAAAAATATACCATCACACACTCAGAGGTAAAATACAGTTAGTTATTTTGGAAATGAAATGGCTGAAACCAGTAATGTGTTTCGAGACGTGGAGGTGAAAAATCGTGACCTGTGATGTGTTAATTAACACATTGTCAAAATTTCCACCCGGTTAAGAACTAAACATTGAGCGGTGTGCAGGTGTGACCCCTTGCTGACGCCAAACTCCGACATTGTCAGATTGTTTGGGCTTACAATGCTGAGCAATTCTCTAATAATGAACCACAATGGGAAAACTTGATGTATTTCGTTAAAACACATACCAAATTCCGTAGTTTTCTTTTCTTGGTGTAATACACCTATAGCATTCATATGGCGCTTTGAGTCATCTAGAAGACATGAAAAGCGCCATATGAAATACAAGGATTATTATTATTATAATGTAATGTCAATGTTCACCTCACCCATCTCCATGCTAGGCATCCAACCCTGTCATTGTACAGCACTCCGACACACCATCCTGCACATAGAGCGTTATATAAATGCGGGTCAGTGATGGAATGGGAACAAACAGTATTGTACCAAACAGCTTATTGCGGCACAATAGCAATTCACGCTTACATAGCGGATTTCACTTAGGATAGCCTTCTGCTTTTTAGAAGTTGAGCAAGGGTGGGGGGTGCGGGGTGCGGAAGTGACCAGAGACACAGTTGAAGAGGTAAGTTTTAGATCTGATAGAAAGATACGGTGGTGGCAAAACAGAGGGATAGAAGTTGTGTATCCTAAAAAGTAAGGAATACTTGGTGTGATTCGAATGAATAAACTGTTCAAACTTCTCTCTTATTTTTGCTCATCTCTAAAATTACTAATGAAATTACAGATAGTGCATAGTAATTAGTTATCCCTTCAACACTATTTTGGTTAGAAATGGCTTCTGTGACATGATGATAATTGTGGAATCTGAGGATTGTTTACTCATTGCTAATTGGTGAGATATAATTGGGGTTTATTGTAAAACATAATAATAATCCTTTCATTTGATATAGTGTCTTATCACATCATTGAGATGTCTCAAAGTGTTCACTTCATAGAGTATACTATAAAGTGAATTGACTGTATATTTTTTGTGGGCAAAACAAGGCAGCCGGTTGCCTGCCTTTTTTTTGCCTGCCTGCCTGCTTATTCATTTATTCAGTAGGGATTATTACTTCCAGAAAGTGAGTTTACAGTATTAGTACAGTACTAGTTTTCAGGCTATGTATGAAGTGAATAGTTGGTTAGATTTGCCTTTCACTGCCGGAAAACAGACTCACTGGAACCCACGTATCACATTCTCCCTTCTTGGGGAATTTATTTAAATACAAATTACTAAATGCAATCTGCCCTTTTATTGCAAGAGCATTAGTGCCTATTTATTGCTTAATTATGTTCCTCATGGAAAAAATAATAATAAAAGGAAATTACGCTGCCCAAACAAATATTGATTTTATTTTATGACATGCAAACTGCTTCTTGTAAGTCAGACATGTTTTGAAGCCTTCCACCGTATTGCTTTTTGAGTGGTTTCATTTCCGAATAGAAAAGGAATGTTGTGTGGTCACAGTACTGCTGATGTTATTACTTGACTAAGATATAATAAGGTTAGAATAAATAATTATTACACAGAACATTGTTGGAATACGCTTTGACGTAAATGGCTATTGAAGCCAAGTGCATAACCACTTTCAAAAGAGAATTGAACAGCGAACAATCATAATTGCATTTAATACAGAGCTTTGTTTGCTTGGCTCAATTGTTAGGACTCTCGCTTCGAGATGGAAGTTTATGAAATCGAACCAAACAATGTAGTATTGCTCAGAGTGCAGAAATAGAGGAGCACTGTATTGTAGAAGGTGCCATTTTATGGTTCAGGTATTAACCAAGTATCCTACCTACCTGTTCATCTTTGCCCTACCTGCCAGTGGAGGTTGAAGTTTCTTTGACACTACTGGGAAAAAGAAGGGAGTTTCTCCCAGTGTTTGGGCCAATTTTCCAGATCAATTCATGACTGACTATTTGTGGGACTTTTTTGGGTGCAAAAACAGTGGCTCCACTTGACAGCAATTCATATAAAAGAGCTTGGAGATGTTTTGATTATATGTGTGCTATAATAATGTAAGTTGTTCATTCCAATCATGTCAAAGTGTCTCAACAACTGCTATCTGGCTTAAGTTCCCATTCCATCCCTGTAAATTATTTTGAGAAGTTCTCATATGTGAGCGATGCTATATAAGTGCAATTTGTTGTGGTTCAGTTATTGTGAAGTGTAGCGATTGCTGTTGCATAGATAAAATATGGGTCAATTCAGTAAGGAACAATATTTGTAAAAGAATAGAACAGCTTTCAAAAGATAGCTCCAGAGTGGATGCTGGCACCATCACACTCCTTCTGTACTACGGTATTAACTGTTTGTAAATCTCTTTGAGTATTACAGATCATGTGGGATCCGTGCCGTTTTGTAAATGTTGTAAAAATATAAATAAAGAAGTTAGAATGGAACATTGTGAGTACTTGTTTGTTTTAAGAAATGTGGCTTTTTACAAATATGCACATTATACACAAATATAACGTAAATATACACAACTTTTAAAACTAGCTCCGTACAAGGGTTTGATAAAAGAAAATTACAAGACAATCTCACTTAATGTGCACGATAAGAAAAAAATAATAACAGTAATAACATAATATTAATAATTTTTACATTTTGAAATAGGGCCATTCATGGAGGATGTCTCAAAGCATCTTACACGATTTAGTGTAAAGTGGAGTTTGGAGTGACGGTATGTAAGAAAGTAGATGAATGCAGCAGCCAATTTGCATTCAATAATGTCCCACAAACGGCCATTAAGTGAATGACTGGTTTTACTGTATCTGGAGGATAGTTGGCCAAGTCACCGGAGGAAACTTCTCGTTTTGAAAAGTGCGTGTGATCTTTACCATCCACTTGAACAGGCAAGCGGGACCTGGTTTAATGTTTTATTGGAATAGCAGCACCTCCAACAATGCAGTGCATCACCAGCACTTGCAATGGATTCATTTTACAGTATATTCTGAAGCGTTTGAGATGTCTAGAAGACGTGAAAAGCGCCATATCAATCAAATGTAAGGATTGTTATTATTATTAATAATATTAGATGAGACTGGGAGTTCGAACTCCCTGAACAGTCCACAGTCCTATGACTCCGAGGTCAGAGCGCCACCAATTGAGTCAGGCTGACACCTGCCCACAATGAATCTGAGGCCATGGTGGACAACATTACAGACTGCTTGGGAACAAGGAGACCTTTATCACATCACTTGTTCACAGTTCATAGCCAGACAAAAGATTCAATTTCAACTTTATGATCTAAAGACGTGAGAGTCTGACTAAAGGAATAAGAACCTCCTGAGAAATAGTCCCTCTAACTGAAAGAAAAATGAGTAAAGCATGACTTCATCACCCAGGTTGGTTCCACTGTGAAATCATTACAGATGGCTTTTCCAACAAAATCCCCTCATATGAATATAATACATTTATGAGTACTGTTTGATGCACGGTTGAGTTCTGTTAGTTGGACTGCTAGATCATAGGATGGAAATTTAATCTCCTCATTAATCAGATCAACTCCGTTAGCCATACTCCACAACAACTGAATCAGAACAAGTGGAAAATGTTTGAAAAAGTGACATTTTTAGTATTAACCAGTCAAATAATTTATGTCAACTTTCCATGAGTGAAACATTGCAAACTGTTTGTTCACTGGACATGTCATTTTTATAATAATACTAAAAACATGGATTTTTATTGTGTCATTTACATTAAAATATATATCTATCAGTGTTTTACACATTATAATTCATTAAATTGAAGAAAATCTTGCTATATAGTGACACACAGCATCCTATAAACAATATACATGATAGAGTTATAATTTCAGTTATACATAAATCTGAGTTATTAGCAAAATATTGTTGTGTGCTGCATTTTCCAAAACTAAGAGAGGAGAACTTCAGTGTGGGCATAGTTGTCTGGGCTCAATAAATTCAGAGATAAAAATACTAATAATCCTTGAATTTGATATAGAGCCTTTCACGTTTTTGAGATGCCTCAAAGCACTTCACAAAATATATTGACTATATATTTAAAGTAAATTGACTACATTTTATGGGTTAGCAAATTATGCACAGCAGTATCCCACAAACAGTCATGAATTGAGTGAATAAATTATTATTTTGTTAAGGGGATTATTAACCTGCTTAGCGATCCGCCAATCGACTAACAACTAGGTTCCTACTTATTGCTTGGTAAATAGAGGCGTGTGGAGTAAGGAAACATGCCTAAGGTTTTGTTTATGAGCAAAATGCTACTACAAATGGCTGATTTTTGTCATGTTGTCACAGGGTGAACCTCCAGCAAAGGTTTGCTAGATGTGCTTAGTAACATAACATTGCTGATTTTCTACTCCTGACCCCAAAGTATTAGGGCTAATAGTGATACCCATAGACTCATCACACTTTAAACTCACCAAACTGATTTAGCCCAGACTAGGGGTTGAATCTGGAACCTTCCTAGACTGAATATCTCAGCTGTTCAGGAGAAAAAAATGCATGGAGCAATTCGGAGAGTTTTCAGATTTTTATTTAAAGAAAACAATTGAGAATTGGGATTAATGCTTTGGGGCCCACAAAATATGCAATTGGTTCACTTTACAGTATATTCTGTGAAGCACTTTGAGACATCTTGAAGACGTGACAAGGCACTATATCAAATGCAAGGTTTATTATTATATATTATATAACATACTGGAGTTTCGAAAAACAGATTGGCAGGAGTTTCATTTCTATCTGGACTCAACTACTGTGTCCTTCATTAATATTCATGATTTAATACAGTTATAAATACGATTTACATTGATGTTGCCTCTTTTATGTCAAGAGGATGTCTATAAGGGTTTAAATAAATAATAAGTAAACAAGCAATAATTTTTCACTGTCAATCTTGATGTTGTGAGATGGCCAGATCATAAGATGATCTATGAAAATCTTATTGATCACTGACCATTAGTAACCAGAAAACAATGCCGAGAGCAAGCCTTGAAGTGCAAACTGCTGCTGAAATGTTGAATTGCCCTAGATTTTTCCTAGCAGGCTGAGTAACATTCATAACATAGCCCCCTCCTATCGCCCCCTCCTATTGCCCCCTCCTAGCGCCCCCTCCCCACACCACAAGGGAAGGAGGTAGCATTATAATTGAAATTATTTAAAAAGGTGGGTTGAACGAAACCTTTTGTTTAACCATGATACTTGAACAACAAATTGATTCCAGAGGTGATTGTAAGGTAGCAGTGCAGGTGACATTTAAAAGTGGTTTGCAATTCATCAGAATTCTGAGGTTAGTTATATTTGCATATGTCACGGACTAGACAACTTTTAAAATCCAAAATAACTGTATTGTATACCGAGGCAAGTACAAATGCAAACTGTCTTTTTTTCGCATAGGAAAAATACCTCAGAGAGGACCTTATACAATTATATAAGATAATTGGATTGGAGCAAAGCAAGTCAACCTGGAACAATACTTTTAGATAGCAGGGCACCAGTTTATAATAATATAATCACTAATATATTATTGTTACTCATGTTTTTTGATTATACAATTTGAGGCTTGTGAATGGCTGTGAAGTTGTTAGTCTCGCGACCCATCACATTGCGTCTTTTAGGAATAAGATTACTTACTGCATGTCTCAGCTTGCCAGGTACGCCCATTGACTTTAGCAATAGGTAACAAATCTCCTACTGGCATTTATCTAATCAAACGCAACATGCTTGTTTATTCCTGATTAAATTCTTACATTTTGCCCACAAAAATATATAGTCAATTCACTTTCTACAGTATATTCTTTGAAGCGCAGACATATACATACCAATAATAATCGTGTATAAATTATAAATTCATCCACACCATTTGGTAGTTCGCTGACCTTTAGTAACTTCCCATGGTACTGAGTGCAGTTTAAGCTGTGACACATTACCTGCTGTTTTGGACCATTTCACAGTCCATTGATTTTACTGACCTCCCATTATATCATCCGCTACCTACGGACAGGTTCTGCAATACATGGTACTGTGTATTTGCTCCTGCTCGTCATTTTATAAAGAAAATATTTACAGATTGTGATCTGCATTTCATCAATGCACAGATCGACGTTTTATTTATTGCTGTAAATTTTTCCCTCCACCTTTTCTATCCGCTTTCTCTTTAATTATGCATTTTCCTTAGCCGAGAGCAGGCAGGTGATTAGCTCTGGGGTCTCTGCCAGTGGCATCTTTGTAACCAACCATTCTGTGCAGGGACCCAACAGATATCTGCTCATTACCTCCTCACACTATCAGGAATCTATCGTCTCTAACCTTAGATCGGCATCTGAATGCTCCTTAGTCTTACAGCCACATACACAGATTTACCTGAACTTGTGCCAGTAATGTGACCTGTTTTGCTTTCTTTCATTTAAGAGGAACCAGTAGTCTTTTTGTCACTTTCAGCATGAGCTGAACTTGCAGTTGAGCATTTATGCTCTCGGGGAAAAAAAAAATTCTCTCTGTCGTTCCTAATAATAGTTTAACTAAACAACAACAAAATTACCTTTGTAGGGCTCCTTTTCCTGTCAGGTGGATCTCCTAAGTCGCTGAACAATCAGGGGTTGGGACTCGAGCATGGGGTAGGTGGGCAGGGTTGGGATGAGGGAGGGCAGAGAGAGGTGGTTGGGAGGCTGAAGGCACGGTTGGAAAAGAGGATCTTGAGTTGGGTCTTGCAGGAGGCAAGGAAGGGATCGAGGCGAAAGGATTGTGGGATGGTGTTCCAAAGAGGCTGAAAGCCTGGCCGCCTTGGGCAAGTTTCCTTACTCCACACCCCTGATAATAATTCCTCAAAAAACAATAATAAATTGGTTATTCCTATCCACAACTGTTTGTGGAACACTGCTGTGCAACAATTGGCTGCTGTGTTTCGTCCACAAATATACAGTCACTTCACTTTACAGTATATTCTGTGAAGCACTTTGAGTCGTCTAGAAGACGTAAAAAGTGCTATATCAAATACAAGGATGATTATTATCATCATTATTATTAATCACATTGCAGATTTTCCTTATGTTTAATGTACTGAAATTAAAGATAAGGAAGCAGAAGTTATAGACATTTTTTAGAGTACGAGCAGCTTGCAATGAATCCTTGTGATGTAAAGATGTTGCAGAAGCCGTACAGCAAGTGCTTGCAGCCCAGGGGTGTAATATAGCTTTGCAGTTGCTCTTTTGCTGTTTGGCAGCTCAGGTTCCATGACAAACATGACTTTCACTAAGGTGCATTATGACCAGAGGCAGGTTTGAATGAAATCTTTCTGCTTTCATACAAACCACACAATCATTACACTTTACAGTAAAAACCTGTGAAATGCTTTGAGACATCCTCCCATCATAAAATATGCTACATCAAATGCAAGGATTATTAACGTTATAAACATATGATGGTATCGCTTAGCATTAATTTTGTTATCTTGGTGCTTATTTCCCATTTTAATTTAATTAATGTGTTCTATGTTATGTAGTTGGTGATTTCCAGTCCCTTATTTCCTTTTATTTAATTGAAACTTGGCTTAAGAGGAGATTCCTATAAAACAGAGGTGCTTTTAAGATTTCAAACTACTTGGTGTAATTTTCTTAGGGGGCCCGTCACTGAAGGTAAGTTTAATAAGTGCGCAAGCGCAATTTTATTTTATGGAAAAATTAACTTTTGGCGGGTACAATGTCTCTTTAGGCAGACCGCCTGCTCCACAGGCTGGGGAGAGCTCTGGTTTTCACTATTTTTAACAAAAGACAAGAACACAGCACACTCAAATCTTCCCATTTCAATGATTTTTTTGCATTGCAGTACTTTGGGGGCCCACAATTTGAGGCGTTCCACCGATTGCACCGACGTTAAAGACGCCTCTGCTATAAAACCTGTTACACCAAAAGGATATTGAAAATAGGTACAGGTAGACCCTGCTTAACGTTGCCTCAGTTAACTTTTTTTGGTTATTACATTGCTGATACATTGAGAAAATATACTCATTTAACGCGGCAACTTTCGCGATTATGTCGTTTGCCTGCACGTGGAAAGGGAGCACAACGGTGCTAGGACCTGGGAGTGAGCCAGGCCAGCAGCGAGAGAGCGAGCCAGCGGGCAGCGAGTGAGACCGGCAGTGAGTGAGACTAGCCAGGCCAACAGCGAGTGAGACCAGCAGCGAGTCAGTGAGCCGGGCAAGCAGTCAGGAAGCGAGTATAATGATTTCTCTAAAGAAAAGTTTGACAAAAAATCTCCAGAAGAACCTAACTCGAATTTTTACATTCATTCCTATGGGAAAAATGTCTTTGCTTAACATCATTTTGCTTAAAGTCGCATTTTTCAAGAACCAAATTATGACGTTAAGCGGCGTCTACCTATATATAAATTAAATGAAGTCTCTGTGCAGAACTTTTTGTTCAGCTCCCTACTAACCTCAAAACTTACATTCATGTTCTCACTTGCTCCATTTTTCCTCATCTCAACATCATCACCTGCCTCTGCCACAAGATCACAGGAGAGATACACTTACTGTAAAGAATTAGTGAGAATATTTTGTAGGCAAAAACGGCAGCTAATTTTCAAACGGCAATGGCTTACAAACAGCCATGATGTAAACAGAGCAATTGATGCCTTAATAATCTTAAAAAGCCATTTGAAAGAAACTAATTCGCACTAACTTGGAATTTTGTGTGTGGGTGGGGATGTATATGTCACTTGAACACTGAGATTGCTGATCAGCAAATGTCGCTTGCAATAGAAAACCTAAGACAGCCTTTTAATAATAATAATAATAAGACAGCCTTTTCTTTCTTTTGTTAATTGAAAATATTGTTTCAAATAAAAACGTTGCGATTGTAAATTGTCTCAGCAGTGAGCCAACATTTCTATTTTTGCCCATTTCTTCATTATTGAAACAAAGCCACTTATCTAATAGTCCCACAGTATTTACAGTCTGTTCTGTATAGCAGCATAAATCTTAAAGGATTTAATCCTTTTCCTACAGGACCTTTCAGAAATGTGCGCCAATAAAGGGACCATGTTTAAGTTTGTGTGCAGTATTTCCTAGAGGTTAATCCGGCTCCTCAACATTCAACAGCTAATGATGACTGTACCTTAACAGTCAGAACCAAACTCAAAGAGGCACAAACATGATTCACAATTGTCTTTTTTTTCACATATAAAGGGTTGAGGGCTTTTCTGTAAAGGGTGAGAATGACACATCTGAGACACATGCACACCAGCAGTTGCAGTTTCCATTCGTAGCTTAGGTCTGATTTGATACATGTTCTCTTTGTGACTCAACATGAAAGCAAGAACAAAGTACTCAATGGCATGAGGACTTTAGAATAATCCCCCTCCCCCCGCTCTCATATTCTGACTGGTTTACCAAACCAGGTGAAACAGATGTGGTGATTTGATATGTGACACCAGTCATGATGACTTGCTCTTGCAGTTGTTTTCCATTACATCATTGAGGAACATCAGCCTTTTATTCAGATATCGGATACAATGGGTTCTTATGAAAGCTGTGAAAATAAATATGAGCATTTTTTTTCATCAACTGAGAAGCTGCTGCTGAATTCAAGCATTGAACAGACATTTTTGAACTCGATTAAAAGCTGTACAAATTTGACTCTAGGCTTGATCCGGGGCACATCATATGGTTTGCATTCTGTATCACTCAGAGATACAATCAAATCTGTACACACTTGAGGAGGTGTGAAAACATTTTTTGGGGGTGGAAGGAAATTTTTCACTTTCTTCATTTATTCCCCTCAAGCTTTGTTTTTTTTTTACACACAAACACATATTATATTGTTTGAGAAAAAACGTGTTAAATGGTGTGTTCCAGAGAAGGACTGTTAATACTGTACCACATTGGGACTTTGCATTTGTTGTCACGGTTGACAATGCTTTGTGTACTGGGGCATTGCATTGCAAGAGGCATTGCCCTTTGGATGAGACATTAAATTTGAGGATCTGTTTCCTTGTTCATGGGGGACAGTCAACAACCCATGACTCTATTTGAAGTCTAGGTTTCTCGTGGTGTCCTGGTCAACTCCAGATATATTAATTGTTTGTGTTATTACCATTCTTGAGCCACTGTGATGCACAAATTGTCTTCTGCATCTGCAAAATACACATTCATTACCTTTGACAGCAAATCCCTGTGAATGGGCACAATATCAAATGCAGGGATTATTATAAATGACTGCTACGCCTGACCCGCCCTACCATCGGCAGCTGGTGCTTTGAGGTGTCTTGAGGATGTGATAAGGTGCTATATGCAAGGCTTATCATTATTAGAACAGAAGGAGGTCAATGGTTCCTGTTTTGGCTGTCTGAAAGAGTTATATTCCCTCCCCACTACTCTTTTAGCCTCTCTGCCCCCACTGTTTAGAACTCCACCCCACAATTCCTGTGACTCCTTTACTCTTCGTGTGTGGAAATGTCCAGGATATTATAGCCTTTTTTGAAATTAGTCATGGTAGGATAAGATGATTTCTAAATGGATAGTGGGAACAGATTTTGATTAACTTCATACACCTCAGAATGTAGAATCCATAAATCGTCATCTTGCTCCAACTTAATTGTACCTCATTTCTGAACCCTTGTTTCAATCCTGATAGCAGTTTTGCAGACCTGATAATCTTCCAACAGACATACCAAATTGTATCCATCTCCTGGCATAGAATGTTTCATAAGACAGGGGTATTTAGCTTAAACAGGATATATATCAGAACGGAATCTAGTTTTACAGTACAGTTTTCTGAATAATGGCGATAGCACTGTTCACTATATGTGAGTATTTGCTTGCTTTTTCCTTTTCACATCCTTTCACAAGCTGCTCACTGGGCGTTTTTCCCCCCTCCTTTGCCAGAACCAGTTTTAGTATACACAAAACCTGCCAATTTTTCTCACATTAATCAACACATTTAAGAGAATTACAAAAGGCAGGCGAATGAGTTGGGGCGCGGAGGGAGGGGTGGGGGAGAGTGGTTGTATAACTCTTTCAGACAGCTGGAACAGGAACCATTGACCTCCTTCTGTTCTAATAATAATGATAATAATAATCCTTGCGTATAGTGCCTCATCACATCTTCAAGCTGTGATAAGGCACTTCACAGCATATAATGTAATATGTACTGTAATATACTGTAAAATGAATTGACTGTATATTTTGTGGGTGAAACATGGAAGCCAATTGCACACAGCCGCGTCCCACAAACAGTCATGGATCGAAGTAACCAATTTATTATTATGTTTTTTTAAAAATAATTATTAACCCTGGAGGAGCAATCCACCAAACAACTGACAACTGGTTTCCTACTTACTGCTAACTAACCAGAGGCGTGTAAAGTAAGGAACCTTGCCCAACATTTTCCCCTGATGGGTATTGAATCCAGGGCTCTCGCTTGCAAGGTGAGTGCTCTAACCACTTGAGCTACAGAAATGTTCTCAACATTTCATAGTTTCCAAGTTCTATCACTTAGGCTTTGGGCCTTCTTCCTTCACTGTTTCTGTTGCTAATGTGAGGATCTAGCAGCAGACACAAGTGAAGCAGAGTAGATCAGCCTGCCTGTCATACATCAGGAGCTGGATGAGCGCAAATTTCTTGTAGCTGAATATTGACAAGATGGAGGCCATACTCTTTGGCTCTCATCAACATCTCCATTCACATGGCTCTCACCTCCTCCACCTTCCCTGTCTGCCCCTTAAACTCTCCGAACCTGTGTGCAACCTTGGCGTCAGGTTCGACCCCCAACTGTCCTTCCTCCCTCACATCCAGTCCCTCACCAGCACTGCCTTCTTCCACCTCCGATGGATCGCCCATCTCTGGCAATACCTCACCCCAAAAGCCGCTGAAACCCTGGTCCAAGCCTTCGTCACCTCATGGCTGGACTATTCAAATGCCCTCCTCGCTGGTCTCCCCTCCATCACAATCCATAAAATGCAACTCATCCAAAACTCTGCCGCTCGCATACTCACCTGCACTAAACTTCGCTCTCCCATTACCCCAGTCCTTGCCAGACTTCACTGGCTCCCTATCCCAGAGAGGATCGACTTCAAGATCCTCACACTTGTCTTCAAATCCCTCCACTCCTCTGTACCCCCTACCTCTCTAACCTCCTCTCTCCTCAAACCAGCTCCCGTTGCCTTCGCTCCACTGGGTCTGGCCTCCTCCATGTGCCCCGAATCCTCCGTTCCACCCTCGGCAGCCGTGCCTTCAGCCATATGCCCCAAGGCTCTGGAATTCCCTTCCTCACCACCTTCGTCTCACCCCCTCTTTTCTCAGTTTCTGGTCCCAGCTGAAGACCTTTCTCTTCGACCGTACCTTTGGTCACCTTTCTACCTCTGGCTCGGTCCCAGGATCCGCTATTGTCAAGCACTCTGAGACACTGTCCAGTGTGGAGGGTGCTAAATAAATCAAAGTTGTTGTTGTTGTTGATCACATGTTTCATCTCTACATCAATTTAAAGTGCACAAGGATTGGAATATTTAAGATAATTGCAGTGTGAGCATAGCTTGGATCAGTCAGCAATGTACTTACGGATTGGGTTAATGTGTCCATTGATCTTCAAGGAGAACATCAATTTTGCTTGTCACCTGTCAGAATACATTTGTGTGCCTTTGTCTCACTGATCGTGTGGTGGTGCACAGAAGTGGAAGCTAAATGCTCTGCAGTTAAAAAAACCAGATAACATCATGTGTTAGAAATCTGAAAAGCTACTCTTTCTTCAGTAGTAATTTATCAATTCATAAGAAAGTAAGCATAAATCATTTTGATTAAGTTTTTGGGGTTAAACGATTGATTCCCTCACTAGCATGAGATCAACCACTCTGGTTTGGGGAAGAAATGAGCAGCGGGGGAGAGAGAGCAATGGAGAGAGGGAAAGAAAATGTTATTCCCAATATGTATTTTCTTCCACTGAGAAACCCAGGTGAAGGTGTAAAGCTCTCTATTACAAGGTGTCACCCAGGCTGAAGTAAGTAAAAAAGGGAGAAATAATCTAACATCACACCGGATGATAGAGGTTTGGATGAAGAAAGCCATTCGGTCCACTTGATCTCATCCTTCATGAATACCCACCATACTGTCTGGTTTGTTTATTCTTCATTCATAGCACTTTACAGTATATTCTGTGAAGCACTTTGAGACGTCTAGAAGACATGAAAAGTGCTATATCAAATGCAAGGATTATTATTTTTATTACTAAAATGAAATGCGCCTCATGCCTACAAAACTCCCAAGTCACAGTGGTGCTGTGGTACTTTTAATATTGCTTTTACATGTGATTCAAATCTTAATAAAGAAAAAGGAAAAGCATGAAACAGGAGCCCCGTGCTTGTCTGTGTTTTACCACAGAGGAGTGTTGAGGAGCCAGCGGGCATGTCACCAGTGTATATATGGTTCTTAGGCTCTGGATGGTTCCTTGAGGCAAGTTGATGGAAAAGCAGAATTGCTTATGCTAGAGCGCACATGTCCTTAACTGGTAGCTTTGAGAAAATGTAGGTTATCATTCAGGATGCCTACAGGAGCTTGATCAATGGCTCAGTGCCTTCTGAAAAAGGACAGTCAAGTTCCTCATTCACGATAATAAATTCATTTTACAAATAGACATTGTGTGAAAAGTGTTGGGCAATTACTATATTTCAAAAAAAACTAGGCCTAAAGTAAAATAGTACAGGAGCATCAGAGGGTATCTTTAACAAAATAGATTCAGGTTTTTGTTAAGCATGGAGCACAAAACAGATAGGATGTTAATCGTTACTGTATGTAAGTTGTGAATGTGAGGCGAGATTTTTTTTTTTAAAAAAATGGAAATGAAAGCCAAAAATAGAAAGATGACAAGAATGCATTCAAATAACCCAAAGGTCATTTTACTAAAATGTTAAACGGTGAGAATAATTTGGGGCACATAAAAAAATCACTTTGCCATTTTGACATTTGTAGTCAACTTTTGTTGAATGCGATAACAATAAATGCAAGATTGCATCCAAATCTAAAATAAAGGTTCAATGAGCAACTTATCATTTTCAACTTTGAGCGAGGCCTTTTACCTGGTCCAGTGCTGCAAGCGGTCAGATCATCTCATCGCAGGAGACCATCTCGTCGCGGGAGATCCAGACGGTGATCGGGCTGCTGCTGCTGCAGCTGCTGCTGTGCGAACTGGCCAGACACGCCGTGTCCGAGGTACCAGGGCCGTTACCAAGTCACTGGGTACACCGACTGAGGAGCCAGTCAGTTTTAGGGCCTGTCACCACACTGGGCCCTGTTTCCCGCCATTTTAAAAATTGTCCAGGCAGGCGGCGAGGACAAGGAGCGGTTACTGGATGATTGTTGATTGTTATTGCTTCCGTTGTTAATATAATTGCTTGTGTTGTGTATTTTTGTTGGTTATTGTTGTTGTTTGATTTTCTCCCCCTTGTCCCCTGGCCTTCTGGTCTTTCCCTCCTCCTCTTCTTCTTCTCCCCTCACTCCCTTTCCCCACTTTCTCTCCCTCCTTTTCCCCTTCACTCCCTCTTCCCTCCCTTTCTCCCCATTTCTCCCTGATCTTGCCCCCCACCCACCTTTCCCTCCCTCTCCCCCCTTACCCTCTTTTCCCCTTTTCTCCCCTGGCCCCATTTCCGCAACTGTTTGTGGGACACTGCTATGCGCAATTTGGCTGCCGCATTTTGCCCACAAATATACAGTTGGCTTTCCTGCTCTCCTTCCCCTTACCCCGATCCACCCCCTTGCCATCTTTCCACCCTTTTTGCCCTACCTAACTATACAGCACCTTGGGACGTCCTCTCGACATGAAAGGCGTTATATAAATGTAAGTTTTGATTGATTATCATGGTCGCGTGTTTCTAGAACTAGGCTAATGGTTGTTGCATTCACAGCATTCATTCTCTACTGAAAAATTATTTTCGCTGCTTTACTTATCTGTTACATTCCAAAAGGTGTGAATGTTCAAAGTTACACAATCTTTCTGTGCATGCAACAATTTAAGATGTGTGTACAGTAATTTAAATCAGGCTCTGCCACTGTTAAGCGCTCTGAGGCGCTACCCTTTGTAAGTGCAAGTTGTTATTTAAAATAATATTTTTATACTTATAGAAATCTTTTCACGCACAATTTCAAGAAAAGTATATTTTGACTGATTGATTCTTTGAAGCTTTTGAAAGAAACATTTGGATCAGCTTTTGTAAAAACAGCGAGAACCAGAAAATCTAATAATCCTTTAAATCTTTGAGGATAATCATGCTGAGGCTATGATGAGCACAAGACACAGTCACATTGATGATTGGACTCATCAGCAGGTTCACCCCCAAATGAATGATTAACCTGGCTTTTCCATTCAAATGTGCATTCTCAACATTTTCTGGTTTTAGTTCACATTTCCAGCACAGATATCAATTAAGTTGTCAGTTTGACTTGGTTGGTAGCACTCTTGCCTCTGAGTCAGAGGGTTCTGTGTTCAAACACCAAGTGAGGACCTAATCTTTTAATCCACACCAACATTCTGGGGGAATGCTGTACTCCTGGAGGTGCTAACGTTTGATGAGTTTCTAAACCAAGGTCTCATGCTTCTATGGGTAGCTGTTAAAAATCTGATAACGCTATATAAAAAAGAGGAGGGAGTTTCTCCAGGTTTTATGACCAATTATGGTCAAATTCAAGGCTTATTAACAATCGTCCAGATAAAACTGATCATTCACTTGATAGCTTTTCGTGTGAGCTTGCTGTGTGTAAATTGGCAGTTGCATTTGACAGCAGAATCACAGCACATGACAGCAATACCAAATGCATGAGCATTATAATTGAATTTTTTAAGTCATCCTTAAAGATATGGAGTTTGAGTTGCTACAGCTAATCACTCCATGATGCTTTCATCACAAGGCTGTGGGTTTCAACCCAACTCATCTGATGGAATGACATTACTCTCTCAGTGTCGAGAGTTGAGTGTGTAAAATGAGATTTTAGAGAGCAGACCAGAGCCCTGGGTAATATAAATCACAACCAAATTCCTATGAGAAACTATTGACAAAACGACACCCAATTTGCCAATAATTGATTACAATGCAAGTGTAGAAATGGAAAAAAAAGGAATCAATTATTGCAGAAAGGTTTGACTTTCTAAAGCTGGGGACATACCTTTTGTTGGGATATAGAAGAGTTTTCATCTCTTTGTATCCCCTTGAGAATTCTGAATGCTCAGCAAATGTGGTAGAGGCCAGGATATGAGATATTTAAAAAAAACAGTGTGATGCAGGGATGTGGGGGTGGGGAGTTTTGGTGAACAATAGGATGGGTGTTCTGGAGGTTTGAGATCGATAGACCAAAGGGCCTTCTTCATTCAGATCAATCTTATGACCTTGTAAGCACCGATCCCGGATTCCAAACATGGGAAAATATTCTGTTCCTCAATGTTGGGCACAGAAAGAACTGGAAAGAATTTAATTGAAATTCAACCATTGCCGAAAGACCAAAGAAACAGATTATATAGTAAATGTTTTATTAAGGATCATAAAATCCAAATTGATTACACTAACAATTGTAAACCATAACAGGTTTAAGTTGACAGAAGTGATTTATTCTTTCGAATAGAAAATGTAACCAGGTCTTATATCATCCCCCTCTAATATGCTGACAATAACACACTGAAAATTATATTTACACCAAGCAAACTATTTTTAAAATCACCGTAAACATTACTCACACTCTGATTATTGCCCTCATGGTAATTGGTTTAGAAGCTAGCACTTTCTGCCCTGATTTATGTACCTCTATGAGATGATGGCACTTACATTTACTCTTACCTTCAGGCAGTTAAAGTGCCCCAAGAACACAGACTATTAACTTAAGCTCCAGCAGTATCGCACTCACACATTCTGGAGTTCTAAGGCTTGCCTCTTACCAACCTGAGCCTAGTATTTTTTGGAATTATTATACTGTTTTATGCATGCACACTAGGAATTCTCAGTTAGTTTGGTTGGAAAGTTCCCCAGACTCGTCTCTGCAATCCCCACAACCCCCTAAAAAGCATCACACAAGCACACTTGTTTGCGTGCCTATTCCCTATCCCAGAGAGGATCGACTTCAAGATCCTCACCCTTGTTTTCAAATCCCTCCACTCCTCTGCACCCCCTATCTCTCTTATCTCCTCTCCCCTCAACCCAGCACCCACTGCCTTCACTCCTCTGGGTCTGGCCTCCTCCATGACCCCCGAATCCTCCGCTCCACCCTCGGCGGCCGTGCCTTCAGCCACTACGCCCCGAGGCTCTGGAACTCCCTTCCTCACTCCCTTCACCTCGCCCCCTCTCTTCCCAGTTTCAGAACACAGCTGAAGACCTTTCTCTTCGACCGGGCTTTTGGTTACCTTTCTGCCCCTGGCTCGGTCCCGGGATCTGCTACTGTAAAGCGCTCTGAAACGCCGTCCGGCGTGGAGGGCGCTATATAAATCGAAGTCATTATTGTTGTTGTTGTTAGGACATCTATGTAAACAGTGGACCAGAATCAGATAGATACTGAATGCATGGAGACAGATTTGTTTACAAATCAAAACTTTATTATTACAGGGGAAGGCCTCAGTTGACACTAGTCCCTGGCATACAAGGCAATACTCACTTGCTACCTCTAACAAGTCCAGACGTGTGCATTTACCTGGGTGTGCCTCAGTCTGGTTTCCTACCCCTCGCTACTCATACCTCCCTGGTTTCTCAAGCACATCTCAACAGATGTGCCGCTCTCGTTGTGCCAAGGAAATAACTCAGCGGCTCTGAAAAGGACACTGCCTATCTATGTGGCTGTATCACAGGATTCCTAGGTTCCCTCTTGGCACTGAGCCAGATGCCATTTATGGCAATCCTGGGAAAAGGGTCATTGTGGGAGTTGGGTTGCAACGTTAATATTACCCAGGTGCTCTGGTCTGCTCTCGAATACAGTCCTTATCGCTTAGCAGTACCCCACAGTGCCATCCCAAAGTTGGGACACATCTGTATTCATAAGTAAATGCTCAGGCATTCGGCATCTCTGCCCCCGTGGTCTGGAACTCTATCCCGCAATTGGTCCACCTCACACCCTCTCTTGCCTCTTTGAAGTCCCATCTGATGACGTTCCTCTTCGACCGTGCTTTTGGCCACCCTCCCACGACCAGCCCTGCCCTCCACTGCTCTTGATCAAAACTCCCAGCTTGGGTCCCAAACCCCTAATTCTGTCCGAAATGAAGGCAGCTACAAAGGTAATTTGGTTGTTGTTGCATTATCTGCGAGCTGAGGCTATAACACAACGATGGAGCGGCCAATGTGATGTCAGTCAGTGCTAGAAATGAAACTCACAAACCTCCTGGATATGAAAAGAATGTGCTGCCGATCACATGGAATTTTTGTTTTTGTTAACAGTTTACTTCTACAGTGTGTTCAAATAGAAAGTAAAGGTAAAGAGCACACATTACACCCTGGAGTTATAGGTATAAAACTCCCTGAGTTCCCACCACTAATGTGTTAATGTGATTATGATGAGGTAGATTATTGTTTGACTCCAGTGCAGGTGGAATGTCCCGCTTACCCATGTTGAGCATTTAAGCCAACGAGCCTGAGGTTTCGACCTCTGGTGTAAATGCACAAAATTTAGATTATTTTAGCAGTGCTTGGAGTGAGCCATGGGAATAGTTTAAAGTATGTTGTACTACACTGCTTTTTTCTAGATCAGCCTTCTTGAAAGCAAATGAAGGAACAGTAATGATAAAAATCCTTGCATTCGACATTAGGAGGACATCTCAAAGTGCTTCACAAGATATACTGCATACTTCACAGGAGTGATTGCATGCTGTGGGTGAACACAGCAGCTAATTTGCACACAGCAATGTCCTGTAAACAGCCATGAAGTGAATGATGAATTTTATTCGGTGGGGGAATTGCTGGTCAGGACACACAACTATTATTCTAATCAATACATGACAGGTTGGTAAAAAGTGATGATAATAATTCTAATACAATAATCCTTACATGTGGTACAGTGCCTTTCCCAGCAACATGTTAAAGGATAAGAGCATTGATTGAAGTGGGGTAAACATAAGGAAGCAAGGTGAATAGTTCTTTACTGTTCTGTTCCTGTTAACTCTGGTGGTAACGTTGTAAAGTGTCAATTTTCATTGAGGATAGCATTTTATCAGTTACACTTTCTATTTCCAGACTAATACATTTCCAGTTTACAAATTATTAATTGTTTCAATTACCCTTCGTAAATTATTAACTGGATTCAGCCTAGCACAGTGTTGAGTTTATTACTCAGCAAGCCCACGATAAATATTGGGACAATTAAGCTGAAGCTATGGATCCAAAATGACATATTAACATTATTGAAGGGATATGTTTCACTGTATTATTTAGCAATGCACTTTCTAAGTAGAATTAATTAAATACATGCACTCCAGTCTGATTAAATTTTGTGCATTTTGCGAAGAACGTAAATGAAATGTATCTCAACATTTTAATGAGATGGGAACATTGAAAATCATTAAGGAAGCTGGCAAATGAAAAATGTGCATTAATTTCCTTGACTGTTTCAAAACAACAACAGCTTGCATTTATTTAGCGCCCGTCACGCCTGACAACGTCTTGGAGTGCTTATTACTCTGTGGATTTTCGAGTAGCGTTCGTTCTCCCTCTTCCTCCACCCCACCGCTCCCACGCCCCCCCAACGCGCACCACCACCACCCTTCTGCAAACAGATGATACTGTGGTTGGATCAGCCACAAGGTAAGATGTGACAATTCTTATGACATACAAAAATAAAACAGTAAATGATCTCTAATGAATATCTAAGCAGGTAGAATTTGTTGAAAATGTGTGAGTGTTCATCAAAACAACAAATTGCATTTGTATTGCGCCTTTCATGTCGGGAGGACTGCCCAAGATTCACCTCTCATAATAAATAAGAATAAGAATCATTGCATTTGATATAGTGCCTTATCATGTCTTCAATATGTCTCAAGGCACAGAATATACCGTAAAGTGAATTGACTCCATATTTTCTGGGCAAAACGCAGCAGCCAATTACTCACAGCAGTGTCTCATAAACCATTGTGGATTGAAGTTACCATTTATTATTATTATTTTGCTTTTAAGGAATTATTGCCACCCCCCCAAAAAAAGCAATCCATCAATCGTAATGTAATAGTTAGACATTTTGCTGCAATTGCACATCTAACAATCCAGGGGTGGGAGGTACTGTTCTGAGCTTAGAAAAGGAAGCACTAAAATTGTTGGGGTGCCTGGCTTCAAACAGTGAGTTGACAACAGCAGTGAGCTATAGTAATGGTGCCATTCCTAACACCCCATCTGTTGTTTGCCGTGTCAAGTAAAATGTAGGAAGTAGTTCTTTCTATCAAAGACTCTCGTACCATATGCTCAGTGGGCATTTTAGGAAGAAGCATTTAAAATGGTGAGCATCCATTAGGTTCTGTGAGATTTTATTCCGCCTTGTTTGATGTAATATTTCCTGACAGGTGGACTGTTCAAGGGAGAGCAGTGCCCATATTCACAATTAAAGATGTAGGAACAGATTACTCATGCTAGTTTGAATGAAGATAAATAATAAAAACTGTGCAAATGCGCTTAATTCTCATCAGAACACTGACCGTTGGAAGTGAAGATTTTCACACAAGTCGTTGCCATACCTTCAAATTCATAATTTTTTTATTGCCATGACAAATTACATTAAAAACAGCAGCATTAAGTGATCATTGAATGCCATGAAAAGTATTGTAGCATTTAAAATAGTGTAAGATATTAGACATAAATCAGGCCATGTCAGCAGATTTCTGGTGTGTGAATAGAACCAAGATGTGGATTTTGCCTCATTCACAGTAGCTAAGGTGCACTCCAAGGCAACGTGGAATACCACTTTGATTTATGAGTGGAAGCTGCATGGAGCTCCTGTAGCTCAGCGGTTAGAGCACTCGCCTTTCAAGCATGAGACCTGTGTTTGAATCCAGGCAGGTCAGTGCGAAATCTCGGGCAAGTTTCCTTACTCTACATGACTAATACAGTAAAAACCCTTTATCTGGCTCCCGCGGGACCTGGTCAATGCCGGTTAAATGCCATGCCAGATATTCGGTTGAATACGACGCCGAAAACCCAACACAAAAAAAATTGATTTATTTTAACACATACCATATTAATAATAGACTAAATAATAACAGATAATAACAGACCTTTGTTATTCACCTACAAATTCACCTAAAAATCACCTTTGCTGGTTTGAAGCCATGATTCTGGGGTAGAGGTGTACAGTCTATCGATAACTTCTGCAATGGTGGACGCCACGCAAGGGAAATAAATGGCAGCACGACTTTAAGGCTCTACTAGCGACAAGCCGAAATACCTGTACAGTATTCTTGTTCGACAATCAATTCATTAAATGTGCCCCGAGATTATGCCGGATAACATCCGGTTAATCGGATGGGGACTTTATTTTTGTTTTGGTTATACGGAAGTTCTGGTTGATCGAATCATGGATAAACAGGCTTTTACTGTAATAATCCGCACAAAAAAACTACAATAAGAAAAATTGGTCATTTCAATTCACGACTGTTTGTGGGGCACTGCTGTGTGCAATTGGCTGCCGCATTTCGCCCACAAATATACTGTCAATTCACTTTACAGTATATTCTGTATTCTATATCAATTACTAAGCTTTATCAAAGGATTACATTTTACAATGAGTTAAATGCACCATGCACCAACCTTACAATTCTGCTTTAGGCATGAATGCTTTAGCTGTTAATTATTTAGTTCTTTTACTTCCAGCTGGGTCTCCAGATTTCAAAGTAGTCCTATGCCTTCAGCTTTGTTATTTCCGCCTACCAGATCTTTAGATGGACTTTAAAGATCACATGGAACTGTTCAAGAAAAATCGTTTATATCAGTGTCCTGACCAACCAATCCTTGCCCATTCATGTCATGGCAGTTTGCGGGACTTTGCTGTGCACAAAATGGTTATCATATTTGCGTTAATTAAAGTATCTACAGTTAACAGCAACTGATGTCTCAATGTGCTAAGGCACTCTAAAAATACAAGTTTCTTTCTTTCATAGTGTGCTAACAAATTGAGACATCTTGGGACTTTCCAAAGGATTTCAGTTCTCATCCATTAATTTTCAAACAAAGCAGCCTCTGAGACAGCCTTGCGATACCCCAATCACTTTTGATAATGCTTCCTTGGCTTTCAGACGCCTGTATGCACAAGGTATTGTTTGTGGTGTGAGTGTTCAGTGCAGATTGATTTTTGGACAATGCAAGTACTTAGTGCCTTATTATCGTGGAGTCACATTTTTCACTATGACTTAATTTCAAGCAGTATATGTTACTGCTCATGCTGAAAATTGACATTTAATAATGGAAAAATAACTTCCATATATGAAGTGCCTTTCATGTAAAATAATTTTTTAAAGCACTTTACAAAATGTAATTGATCAGAAATGAAATAGGATGTTATGCAGGCAAACATGGCAGCTCAACTCAAACAGCAGCATGCTGCAAATAGCAATGAGATCAGCAGCTAATCTATTTGAATTTGGGATTAATTTGGATGAAGAAGGAAATAATAATAACGATCCTTACATTTGATATAGCGCCTTTCAGTTTGGGAGCAGGTTTTAAAACACTTTACATGATTTACTGTAGGCAGGCTCGGCAGCCAATTTGCTCACATCAGTGACCCACAAACACAATCCGTGGACTGAATGACCAATTTTACCTGGTGGTTTCCTGGCCAAGACATAAAGCTGGGAGGCAAAGGCAATATCATGTTTCTTTGATATAACAAAGGCTGATTGGTCATGCTACATCCACCTAATTCACAAGGCAGACAGAACTTAAATTAATAATACAATTTTAAAAATTCATGTACATAATGTAGAATGTTATAATAATATTCGGCAAACTCCGCAGCCAATTGATGCCAGTAATCATCCACAAACAACATGAATTCATTTACATTTCTCTTTTCGAGAGAATGGATTTGATACATTAAAATTAACAGGGAGGACAATCAATATACAGCAAGGGGAAGAGAGAGAAGATGGAAATGGAGCAATTACCCACATAGGGAAAGGATTTGAGGCTCAGATCAGATGCAGTTCCAATAAGTTTAATTATTAAACCAATAACTAGGGAGCGGGCAGACTGATAATAAGCCCAGTATTGATTTCATCATTTATTTTGAAGTAGGAAGAAGGTTTTAATTACTGCCATCTGTTTTTGAGAGAGGGTTACAAATCTGCAATTTATATTCTGCTGTATATGAAATTGCTGTGATTTTTATGAACTGTTTTAATTTATGGACAGTGAATAGAAGACAGAAGAGGTTAGCATTGGTCAGTGTTGTACCAGTTTCACAAACAAATTGCAACAATTAAACAAACCCATATTTAATGCAGACATCAATGTACAGTAACATCTATAAATATGGAGAGATTGCACTCTGTTCAACTACAGTGCTTTGGTGAACTATGTGGTACAAGGCAATCCATAGGAATACAAATAGAGAATAACAGCAGAGCACATTTATTAATGCAAAAAGTGAAAATAGGAGGGCCACTCTGTGTCTTTGGTGAGAAATAGCATTTTGATTTTGAACAATAAACAAAAAAGATCAAAGTCCTACCTAAAGACCTCTACTTTAGATTGTTATCCACATTATAAGAAGCCCTGCTCTATTGCTGACAGCAATGTATATCAAACGCAAGGATTATTATTATTTATATTTATCATTATAAAACATGTTCTGCCACCTGTGCTTATATGAGCAGAAAGCCATATGATATGTGAGGTTTAAAAGGACCCATCATTGTTGGGATCCTCCCAATGTCAGCCATCTGAGTGGTCAGACCTATTGCACACAGAGGCATTCAAATTCGCTCAACTATCCGACTCGCTTATCTCACAGAAAACCTCAAAGGAGGCTGGTTGCAAATCTGAGTTGTGTGGAAAAGGATGGCAGGTGGCACTTAAGTGTAGTTAACAAATTGATGAGAAAAACAACCTGTTTCACTTAACTGTGTCTAGTTTGTGATGCCAATGCATTAATAATCACCAGCAATTGGAGTGAAGTTAGTTAGTCTGTGCTGCATTAAATGCATATTTGGTGCCTCCTTGCTTGGGGACATCCTCTACTTCATTTCTCAAAATTGTTAGTTTTTATTTTGGTCAGCAAGGTGTCTGACACAGGTGGAAACCCATTACCAAGCTTTAGATTATCACAAGACATAGAGTTCTACACATGTATGTTATCTATGCATGGAAATTTCCTATGTCTGGAATGGAGTGCATACTCTTTCCCTGAAGTGACACACTCTGCCTACCTAATTCTAGAGGAAAGGGTCGAATAGGTAACTATCAACTCTAAAGATGATCCCCAATCGGTTCCTTTATGGATGCTTTTCAGATTTGAGCAAACGGTGACAATATGCTTTCAAGGTTCAAGAGGAAATGCAGTGAAACCTGTCACCATTCCCATTGAAGTGTTGGCTTTCCCATGTGTATTGGCTGTTTTGCGTACTTTACATTTCACAGCTGTTTTGATGCATCACTGAATTATTATAATCCTGAGGAAAACTTGGGTATGCCGGTTTGCAATCCAAATAGGTCTCCATAGGAAAAGATGAGTCTCCATTATGACTGTTGTAAAACAATTTACTCTGTCTCATGGACGTGGAGTCCTATATCTCATTGGTTAGAGCACATGTTTGCAAGTGAGAGACTTGGGTTCAATTCCAGGCAAGGTGAAACCTTGGGCAAGTTTCCTTACTCCACAAGCCTGATAATAATCCCTCAAAAAAAATAATAAATTGGTCATTTCAATCCATGACTGATTGTGGACTCTGCTGTGTGTAATTGGGTGCTGCGTTTCACCCACGTTTGGCCAACAAAATACACTCAAATAATAATAATCCTTGCATTTGAGGATTCCTTTTCATATCTTATCGACATCCCAAAGCGCTTCACTGAATATACTGTAAAGTGAATTGACTGTACATTTGTGAGAATCACGGCAGCCAATTGTGCACAGCAGTGTCCCACAAACAGTCATGGATTGAAATGACCAATTTTATTATTGTGGTTATTTTGGACGGATTATTATTAGGCACGTGGAGTAAAGAAACTTGCCCAAAGTTTCGCCCTGACCTGCCTGGATTCGAACACAGGTCTCCCCAAATTGGTCTCCCCAGCTTGACAAGACAGGTGCTCTAACCACTAAGCCACAGGAGCTCCTTCTAACCTAATTCCACTTACCCGCCCTATCTCCATATCCCTTAATCCCTTTAGCTTTTACACTATCACGGCAATCCACAGTGAAACATTTTGAGACGTCCTCCTGACATGAAAGGTGCTATAATAAATTTAAGGATTACTATTACTGCAGTGAAACTCTGATAACTCACTCCTGGAAATCGTCATTAACATATAACTCGTCACTCACTCAATAACCCGGTTATTTGCCATAAGAAATATTTATGATGGTCCTCTGATAACTAGTCAACGGGGATATCTCTTAACATGTCAGATTTTTGCACTTTTAAGATGATGTTTGTATGTTACATACATCGGATAGCTTATTGTTTTTTCAGTCTTTGAGTTGCTAAGTGATTGAGGCATAAAATTGGTATGTGGATTACTACCTGTACTTCCTTTGTGAAAGCCTGCAGCTCAGTCGTTAGAGCACTCGCTTTACAAGCGAGAGACCTGAGTTCTATTCCTGTCAGGGCGAAAACCTAGGGCAAGTTTTCCTTATGCTTAATAATAAGCCCCCCAATAAAACAATATTTAATAAAACAAATAAAACAATATTCAATCCATGACCATTTGTGGGACACTACTGTGTGCAATTAGCTGCCACATTTTGGCCACATATATACAGTCAATTCACTTATATCAAATGCAAGGAATATTATTATTATTGTCCTTCTTTCTCTTTCTACTCTCCACATTGTGTGGCATGAGTGATCAATATATTTCTGCCTCTCCTCCTCCCTAGTCTCCTTCAAGTCCCATCTCAAAACTCTCCTCTTTGACCATCCCATTATTCACCCCCCTTCCCCTACCTTCCCTCCACCCTCCCCGATCAGGTCCGAAACACTAAATGCCCAGCGTCTTCCTGAAGTGAATGGCGTTATATAAATGTAATTTTGCTGTTATTATAACAAGCCGTTCACATGTCACCACAACAACAACAATACCAACAACAAAATTACATTTATAGAGCGTCTTTCACGTCGGGAAGACCAGCATTGTACCAGCATTCATTAAATTAGATTATTGCTATAATCTAATTGCAATATTGTTATAATCTAGGGTGGAGGTTCAATGAAAATTTGAAGATCAACATTGGCTATGTTATAACCACAGAACATTACCTTTTCCTTACAATGCAATAAGTTATTCATTAATGTTTATCAATATATTCTCCCTTAAACCAGCTCCTATATGGGGTATCAGAGACACACACACGTTTCCCTTTTGCCACCATAAAGTAATTATCCATTTTATAGCCTGTATTCATAGGCTTGTACTACCACTTTGACATCTTGTTTACGTTTTCACAACTGCACATGATCTCCTGTGGCCTTGTAAAATAATTGTGCTTTTTATGCAGAGAGTAAAAGTAGCAGCATGGAGAATGAGGCAGTAAGATTCTTCTTGTCAACAGACGTTAACAGGAACTGGCTGAGATATTAGGCTCAATGGCATGAAAACCATTGTGTGGGGATTTTACATGCATTAAATCTGAATTTCTATCACTGTTGTGAAAAGATGGTCTGGAATAACCAATTGATGCTGATTTGCATTTCCAGCATTTACTGTTACTTGTTTTATTCCTTTTCCCTACAAAATAATGGACATCACATCCAAAGCTACTTGAGCAAAAGAAATGGCTGTTCCCAGCGGATTCAATTGTCAGAAAGTCAGTCTAACCCAGGGCTTTGGGACCTAATGTGCAATGAAATTTCAGTCGTATTGTCACTTTGCAAACGTGCTTCAGTGAGAAATATATATCCTCACTGACAAAGAACAGAGGCAGCACAAAAATAGTTCCCTTTAAAATTGATAGCAAACCATTTCAGGGGCAGTGAAACTATCCAACACTGTCTAACTTGTCTGCAGCACATACTTGACAGCAGTACTTTAACACAATCCAGGGTAACAAACTTCAAGGCGTAGTTCTGTGTTTCTAAAATCCTTCATTTAGGCGCTTAATCCCATTGTCTAGTATTGGGGGGAAAATTATGCACTTGCTATAATTCAAAAATAGCAGGAAGAAAGATGGTTGAAAGATTCCATCCAGTGAAACGGCTGTTCACATTTCCTATAACAAACACGGATCTGTCCAGACATAGGGAGGAAAATATGATGCAATTTTACATCACGGAAAATTATAGTCTCAAATGGTCTTCAATTCTCAACTGGTTTAGGTGTGAATATCCACTCCTCTGCAAATTTTGGCTCAATGGCTTGGCCCGAAGCCACTTGAAGTCTTTGGCTAGGCTATTGTTGCTGACTATGAAGCCTGGCATTCAAGCAACCACTACCAGGGACCTGGCTTAGCTCAGTCTGAGCTTGGTAGTTATCCGATCAAACACCATGCACTGTGGGCAACAAGAACAATGACGGGTGCCAGCTCCACTACAAACCACTCAACCTATATTTTGTGAAAAGTTACAGTAATACTGTCAATTCACTTTGCAGTACATTCTGTGAAGTGCTTTGAGACGTCTCAAAGACACTAAATCAAATGCAAATATTATTATAATGTGCAATATTAGCGCACAAAGTACTGTTGTATTCTTCTACTCTCATAATGGATTTGTGGTTTCTGATTTCACGTTTCAGTAATGTTTCGTGGAACATCTGAAATGCTCCAGAAATAAATAGATGCTCTTTCCTGCAATCTCATGGTATGTTTATTCCAGTGAAAGTATTACACAATTAAAATAAGTTTTCGGCAGGAGTCTGTTAATGTAACCAAGAACTAAGTGTATTTAGCAGCATGATATGCAGCGATATCCAAAACATTAGTGAGCCATTAATGTCAACACACAATTTTACTGCGCTGTTGCCAGTGAGAGACTGACCACAGCACAATGATTCAATGCTATGTCTCACCAGTCTACACAATTTGACCCCAAGGATTTGAACGCTGCAGACAGAATAGATAGGGTTAAGGTGAAGTTTAATGATTAGTGTTTAATGATTAGTGAAATAGCAGAACACATTAGTGTTCTGCTATTTCACGGATATGAATGATAAACATCAACGTCATGGTTTGAGTGACTTGTTTATACAATGCATTTTGATGCACAATCCATACTCAGCTGTGATCTGTTTTGTTATTTGCAGTAAATACAGTTGTGCGTCATGTGTCCCAGCTGCCGCGTTACTGCATATTTAGTGATACTAAAAGTGGAACTGGAGAGAATAATAAGCTTGTTATTATTCTGCAATAACCAGGATTTTCAAAGGGATTAATCGGCTGCCTTTTCCCCATTTCTATCATAAAGAACCCTTTAGGCACATTCACAATGGTATTGATTGTAACACTGTAGAAAATTTAATCTGTCTATTACTGCCATGACTGTAACGAGATACTGTATGTTAATCTATAAATGCCATGACCTGAAATAGTTTCCAAAAGACATGTCTCTATGAAGTGCAATTACTGACAAGAGATGTCAGACTATAATTTGGACATCGATGTGCATTTAAGTGCATTTATTCTAAATTTTTAGACTATTGGAATCAGTTTGAAATGCCTGAGGTTTTGTGGTGTTTGGTGCATTGTTGGAAATACATGAACATTGTAGGTAAATTATATTGAAGCTGCAAATGTTTCAGCTTGGATACAGCATCACAGTATATCTATCTGCATGAAGTATGGGAAAATATGAATAGCACTGTTACAAAGATAAGTATAAATAATAATAATCCTTGCATTTGATATAGCGCTTTTTACATCTTCTAGACATTTCAAAGCGCATCACAGAATAGACTGTAAAGTGAATTGACTGTATATTTGTGGACGAAACGCGGCAGCATTTTGCGCACAGCTGTGTCCCACAAACAGTCGTGGATTGAAATGACCAATTTATTATTGTTTTTTTTTGGAGGGGAGCATTGGAAAGGCCTTGCAGGAGGAACGTCATGGACATATATAAAGAATGAATACAAAGACAATTTACATTTGTAAAGCGTCTTTCACATCGGGAAGCCACCTCAAAGCTCTTAGAAAAAGAACATACAGTATAGTACAGTTATAACAAAATGAAAAAATCTTCAGGCTTCTCAATGTAGAAAGTTGCGTTCTACAAAAGAAAGTTGTTTGTTTCTCCTGGGGGACTATCCAGATAAAGGCACTGTGTGTTTCAGCACTTCTGGAACCTGATACCATTGTGCAACATTGTTTTTTGTAATAACAAACTCAATTACACAAATGACACTGACTGGTTTATTTATTATTTATGAGACAAATACTGCAGTTCTGTAGTCACTTAAGACACACAATTATGTGTTTTCTGGGGTTAGTTAAAAAAAATTCTACTTTGGAGATGGACCTACACAGTCTGATAGCCATTAAACATAATGGAAAATATTGAAAGCAGCTTAACACAAATCAACTAGGATTTGTTAGTCATATTTTGTACATCCTGAAAGATTGCAGACTGATAACAAGAACAACAACAATACTTGCACTTATATAGCGCCTTCCACGCAGGGCAGCGTCTCAGAGCACTTGAAGATAAGATGGTATTGTAAACCCATGGACAACTATAGATATCATTCAAAGTAAAGAAAAAGGCTGAATATCTGAGAGATCAGTGCACTTTGAAGGTTTCTAAAAAATGATATTCCTGAGATTTTATTGCTGTTGAAAGTATGTCATTCCCCCCTAGCTTGCCCCTTTGATAAATCCTAGAAATGACACCCAAAGAATTAAGCCGACTTAACTTGTTCCTTCAACTTTAACCTTTAACATTTTAACTTTAAAAATGTAGCAAACTTCTGTCTCCACACTTACAATACCAAAGAAGATAAGGTGGCAATGATACGATTGTGTGCTTTTTCCCCCCATGTGATCACTTATGTGGAATGCCGCAGCAGAAAGGGGCACTGTAAAATCTGGATTGTAAACTACCGTGGTGTATTATTCATCCTCTACATTTCTGAGAGATAAAAAAAACTACATGAAGAAGTGGCCAGTGCTTCAGATTTCTTACTGTGCCTTATTGATTTACACACATAGTGATCATCACTGAATGAAATAATAAGCAAATTCAGCCCTAGGAATATAGAATATGATGGGTTTGATTTGTTTGTTGTTCACATCTCAGACCTTTTTCAAGAAAATCATTACACTCCCTGTTAGCTGGTCACTCCCTGTTAACTTGCTTAAGTTGGCATTACTCTTACGTGATTCTTGGCAGTGAGTATCAACAGGCTGTCCCACTAAGGAGCACCAGAGACCAAAACCAATCTTGTCCTAACCTGAGGCCAGTGATTCTACTTGGATCTCAATCTCTTTTGGATGTGAGAGTGAGTTAACAGGGATTGAGGACAGTTAGCTCAGGAAAGAATAGGTTACGGAGAGGAATTTGTTGAATGAATAAATAAGCCAATAGAAGAATATTCACCTTAAAGACCAACTGATCCCACAAATTACAATGGTGCATTGCTCCATACATATGAAAAAGACAGTTTTGAAGAGGTATTGGGATAAGGCAGGATGGTGGGATTGAAACAATAATAATAATCCTTCCATTTGATATAGTGCCTTATCATATCTTTGAGATATCTCAAACTGCTTTACAGAATATGGTGTAAAGTGAATTGACTGCATATTTTTTGGGGGAAATTATATCCTTGCTCTATGAGTGGGTGCAGGCTTGATGGATCCAAGAGCCTCTGTAGTGCTTTTGACAAGCTCTGAAACGTCACAGGAAAGTGTGTGTGGTGGGGGTGGGGGGGGGGGGGGGGGCGGAGAGTGGGGGAGGGAGAGAGTATTAATTTTGTGTTATGGCATTTCATAATTAAGGAATCCAAGTGGGAACTCCCTCCAGTAAGTGGAAGTGTGCAATGCACATCATGTCAATTTGAGGGAACACACCCTGTTCATGAAAATAGATTTAGTTGAAACGTTTCCATGAGTTGGCATCATGGACATAAAATTTTTCTTATTGAGAAATATTGCAGGTTGGCTCAGTGGGGAGAGGAGAAATAAATCAGCCTAGGTTCACGCTCGTAATTTCCATTCATCTTATCATTTTGAAATAACTATGTAGTTCCTTCTTGAAAGCTAATATTTGCCCCCCAAAATTCCAAAATGATTAAATTCAGCTTAATCTCGAAACTGTTTTGTAAGAACTGCAGGGCCAATTGTAATGCAAGTTTCTTTACCCCACACACATCTGTCCACCTGCGTAACATTGCCAGGCTCCGCAACTATCTTACCCCACGCGCTGCCAAAACACGCGTGCACGCATACATCACCTCACGGCTGGACTACGGAAACTCTCTCTTCGTCGGCCTCCCCAGTTCCTCCATTCACAGGCTGCAGGTCATCCAAAACTCTGCAGCCCATGTACTATCCCGCACCCGCCTCCGCGACCACATAACTACCCACCCTCGCCCGTCTCCACTGGCTCCCCATCCTCCAGAGGATCGAGTTCAAGATCCTCGTCCTCACCTACAAGGCCTTACACGGCCTTGCCCCACCCTATTTAACCGATCTACTCTCCCCCTATACGCCCACCCGGACCCTCCGTTCAACAGGACTTGGCCTGCTCCAAGCCCCCCGCCCGAACCGCCCCACCATCGGAGGCCGAGCCTTCAGTTTCTCCGCTCCCACCCTATGGAATGCCATCCCTCAATCCCTCCATTTCGTTTCTTCCCTTTCCTCTTTCAAGGCCGGTTTGAAGACTTTCCTCTTCGATCGTGCCTTTTGTTCCACCCCAAACTCTTTTACCTCCCCTTCGTGTTTCACCCCTTCCCAAACACTCCCCTCTCAGCTCGGGTCACACGCCTCCTGTGCAGCGCCTTGGGACGTCCTCCCTACGTAAAAGACGCTCTATAAATGTAATTTGTTGTTGTTGTTACCTAGGAGTACATAGGAACCCGGTTGTTAGTTGATTGGGAGATTGCTATTCCACGAGTAATAATCCCTTCAAAAAATTCCTGTTTGTGAGATACTAATGTGGGTAATTGGCCACCATGTTTTGCCCGCAAAATATGCAGTAACCTTGAGTAAGTTTGCTTACTCCACACGCTTGATAATAATCCCTAAAGAAAAACAATAATAGAGTAGATTGGTCATTTCAATTCACAAATGTTTGTAGGACACTGCTGTCTGCAATTGGCTGCCACATTTTGCCCACAAAATATTCTGTCAATTCACTTTACAGTATATTCTGTTAAGCATTTTGAGATATCTTAAAGATGTGATAGGCACAAATGCAAAGATTATTATTAATATAGATCCTATCTTACCCACTAAACTTGTCAGGGTGTTTGCCATCCCAACAATCCCTTGTGCAAAACAAATCCTCTGAAAACTCTTTTGTTCATTTACTATTTCAAATTGATACCCACTAGCAATTGACTCAGCGACCTGAGGAAACAGTTTCTTCCTATCTACTCTATCTGTCAAAAGCCTTCATAATTTTAAAGTCCTCCATCAAGCCTTCCAATCAAGATGGGTCGAGTTTCTCTGCTCTCTATTTAACGTGCCCTGGTGTGGATAATGAACCATCTGCTCTCTGCATGCACATCAAGGGACTCTTCATTTGAGTCTGATGTAATGTTTTAATGGTATTTTGTTGCTCTCCAGAGACGAGGAGTCTTCACTTAAGACTCACACACTATCCCTGTTAAGGCAAGTGGCTTGGGTGCTGAGGTGACAGCCAATCAGCAACAGGTTTATGGAACTTTATAGATATCCATGTGTAAAAGTCATAATTGGAAGTGGGTTGCCAATAGTTGTGCACTTGATACACACCTTCTATGCACGGACAGTAAAAGTGAAGCAGTTTGCTTTCACTCCTTGGCATGTTGCTATGTGCAGAAAGTAAATCAGAAGGTAACTGGAGAACACTATGATCACAGTGCAGCTGCCTTGTCAACAGGAAAGATCACAGCAGTCGAAAGCAAACCCACGCTTGTGCATATGGAGCACTCACTTTTCCTCCTGCCAACTACAGCCTCACGGAAATGCATCTTGCTCTGCACTCCTCGAGTGATCCACTTTCAAAATGTTTGGCTTTTTACAACCAAGTGTACATAACAACAGACTGGGAGCACGACGCTTCCTTTCACACAATGGTGTTTCTTAGCAGCTCGGTGCTGACTTCTATTGATCTTGTTTACTCACCCAGTGTATATGGCTTGCACACAAAAAAATATAAGCCAGGCCAGGAGCTGTGAGATGTGTTTGTGTCTTCAGGTAGTCATATATTTGTTTTGTTGTCGTTTAGTCATTTCCTATTAAACAAATCAAGCCTCAGCTTGCTCTCAACTATTAGAAAAGAAAAAGGATTTTCTCATGGTGTCCTGGTCTATAATCCACTATATAGGGTCTGGCGATATATCGATATATCGCTAAAACCCGATATTATTTTCATATCGATACGCCGATATAGACATTTCAAAAATATCGATATATCGAAAAATCGCTATGTCGAGGTAAAAAATCGGGATGCGAGCACACTGAACTACAAGATCCAGAATGCTCATCTCTATACACAATGCACAGACCGAGGTGCAAAGCCGCCATATTGTATTCATAGTCCTCGAATACAATATACAGGTATGCAACGGGTGGTGGAGGGGGAGAGAGACGGCTGGGGGGGGCGGGTGAGGGGGAGAGAGACGGCTGGAGGGAGAGGGGGAGAGAGACGGCTGGGGGGAGGGGGAGAGAGACGGCTGGGGGGATGGGGAGAGAGACGGCTGGGGGGGGGAGAGCGGGAGAGGGGGAGAGAGACGGCTGGGGGGGCGGAGAGAGGGAGAGAGACAGCTGGGGGTGGAGAGAGACGGCTGGGGGGGGAGAGGGGGAGAGAGACGGCTGAGGGGAAGGGGAGAGAGACGGCTGGGGGGAGGGGGAGAGAGACGGCTGGGGGGATGGGGAGAGAGACGGCTGGGGGGGGGGGAGAGCGGGAGAGGGGGAGACAGACGGCTGGGGGGGCGGAGAGAGGGAGAGAGACGGCTGGGGGGGTAGAGAGACGGCTGGGGGGGGAGAGGGGGAGAGAGACGGCTGAGGGGAAGGAGACGGCTGGGGGGACTGGGAGAGAGACGGCTGGGGGAAGGGGGAGAGAGACGGCTGGGGGGAGGGGGAGAGAGACGGCTGGGGGGAGGGGGAGAGAGACGGCTGGGGAGAGGGGGAGAGAGACGGCTGGGGAGAGGGGGAGAGAGACAGCTGGGGGGGGAGGGAGAGAGAGACGGCAGCGGGGGAGGGTGAAAGAGACGGCTGGGGTGGTGGTGGGGGAGAGAGACGACGGGGGTGGGGGGTGCGAGAGAGGGACGGTGGGGGGGGGGGGTGAAGACGGGGTGGATGTGATAATATACAGATAGATAGAGATGGGGGGGATGTGAGGCAGGAGAGAGGGAGAGAGACACAGAGACACACAGACAGAAAAGCACAGAGATGGAGAGAGTCAGAGACACAGAGAGAGAAAGATATTTACCTCCTGAGGAGATAGGCCCCGACTGCGCACGCACGCGCACTCCGAACAGGAGCACACTCCGAATGTGCACGCCGCGCGCGCATGCGCAGTACGAAAAACACGAAAATATCGATATTTTTTTATATCTCGATATGAGCCCATCGATATATTTAATCGGAAATTTTCCATATCGACGCCCCTACCACTATATAAAATTAATCATTAATTTCTTCGCTGTTTTTTGCTGCATTTTTCTGGGCAAATTGGCTGCCTGCGCTCACTCGCAAATAAACAGTCAGTATGCATCCTAGAAACTTTGTCAAATGCTTTTGAAATGTTATAAGTGCTATATAAAATGCATGCGTTATAATATCTGCTTCACAGTACCTCTCTGTCATTCACACATGTATGTTCCATTCTTTTAAACCATTCTGTTTGTGAAATATGTGTCCTGCGGTTATGTTTTGCTGCTTGTTCATCATGTGTTGTGCCAAAATAAGTTCACCTCTCAAAGTTTTAGGATTAATTTCCTCCTTTGACTTCAAATAGAGTTTGTTCTACCATGTAGGTCTCACACATTCAATGTAACCTGAAATCCCAAGTTGTTTTCAGACACCGGGATCACATCATCTGGCCAACACGATTTCAAGAACAAATTAGATTTATGTTAGGAAATAATATCGTGGGATACAGTATATCGTTTGGGACATAAAATGTGCATGCGACTGCCAGGAAGGTGGAAGGAGAACTAGATAGATAAAAAATACAAAATACTGCAGATGCTGGAAATCTGAAACAAATACAGAAGTCACTGGGAACAATCAGCAGGTCAGGCAGCATCTATGAAGAAAGGAAAGTGAGTCAACATTGCGGAAAGTGAGTCAGAGTTCCGATGAAGGGTCGTGGACCCGAAACATTGATTCACTTTCCTTTCTCCATAGATACTGCCTGACCTGCTGAGTGTTCCCAGCGATTTCTGTTTTTGTTCAGACGTTGGCCTTTTTTCATCCGGTTGTATCATCATATTCCACAAACAACTTCAAATGAAAATTGCGTAAACATAATAACTTTCCCTCACTGCTCCCATTACCATTCATCAGTCATGAAATTGCTGATTATTTTCTAGGCTTCATTTGTGATTTTCTGACGCAGGGTTGGGATATAACAGAGGTGGACCATACTTTGAGTACTTGAGCTTTTAGGCTCACTGTGTTGTTCATACTTTTTCATTGACAGTTATAATATTGTAATTGAAATACTGCAGATGCTGGAGTCTAAAACAAAAACAGCAAATGCTGGGAACACTCAGCAGGTCAGGCAGCATCTATGGAGAAAGGAAAAGTCAATGATATTTTAATCCTGTTGTTAGTTGTTTAGCGGATTCCTTTTCTGGGGGTAATAATCCACGACTGTGTGTGAGACACTGCTGTAAACATTTGGCTGCCGCGCTTCGCCCACAAAACAAGGAGGACAAGGAGCAGTTGCTGGACTATTTAGTTGGTTGTTGATTGTTGTTGTTTTTGGGTTAATATTGTTGCTTTTATTGTTTATTACTGTTGATTTTGTTGTTTATTGTAGTTGTTTGATTTCCCGCCCCCCCTTGCTCCCTGGCCTTCCTCCCACCTCTTCTTCTTCTTCCCTCACTCCCTTTACCCACTTTCTCTCCCCCTTTTCCCCTTCCCTCCCTCTTCCCTCTTACCTCCCTTTCTCCCTGATCTTGCCCCCTCACCCACCTGCCTTTCCCTTCCTCTCCCCCTTACCCCCCTTTCTCCCCCCTCTTCCTTCCTGACTTTATCCCACCTTTCCCTAACCCCTTGCCCTCTTTTCCCCCTTTCTCCCCGGCCCCATTTCCACAACTGTTTGTGGGACACTGCTGTGCGCAATTTGGCTGCCGCGTTTCTCCCACAAATATACAGTCGGTTTTCCTCCTCTCCTTCTCCCTCCGCCCCTCCCCCAACCCCTCCCCTTGCCATCGTTCACCCCCTTTTCCCTTAATCCCACTTCTATCTCTGTTTGTGGGACATTGCTGTCCGCAATTTGCCTGCCGCATTTCGCCCACAAATATACAGTCAATTTTTCTACTCTTCTTCATCCTGCCCCGACCCCTCTCTTGTAACTGTACAGCGCCTTAGGACATGTTCTCGTCATGAAAGGCGCTATATAAATGTAACGTTTGATTGATTGATTTGATTGATTGAAAACATGCATTGAATTCACTTTACACTATATTCTGTGAAAAACATTATATCAAATGCAAGGAATATTACTATTAATTATTATTATTAACGCACAACATTGTAAGAAAGAGAATAAAAGGGGGAAAAAAAAGGCGATTTTACAAAACACTTTGAATGTTTGGTTTGTATTAGTGTAGAAAAATAACCTACTTCTAAAGTCATTGGCTTGTAGCATAAGCACAACCTTCTTCCAGCATTTGACAAAAAGGTTACCACTCTCCCAAGTACAAGATCAGACAAAAGTTGCAGGGCATTTGATCATGGAGAGTGATCAGAACCAAGCTCATCATTGTCCTCTCACAAAATTCATTCAGCTACAGGTGGACCAGGAACTCTCTCTGATGTTTGGCATTCTTTATTTTTAGGGGTACCTAAAACAGAAAAGCTCAGCGGTTGGTAAAACCGCGGTAAGAAAATACAGGGCCCTATGGGAAACATGGAGATAGGGGGAGTACGTTTGCTGTGTCGCGGTTGGAAAATGCAGGGCCCTATGGGAAACATGGGGATAGGGGGAGTAAGTTTGGGAGCATTGGCTGCCAGGATCTGCAGCAATCTGCGAGGCTGTCTGACTGACTGATCTACACACAGACACAGAGAGAGAGAGAGAGAGAGAGAGAGAGAGAGTAATCAACGGAGAAGGTGGTGTGGTGTGGTGGGTAGCACGGAGGGGACGGGATGTGGAGAAGGTGGTGTGTGACACGGAGGGGTGGGGATGCAGAGAAGCAACAATAAATTCATGTTATTTACCTTAATCCTAAGAGAGAAGCGACATCGTCGCTGGTTGATTGCGATACCGCAACTGGGTCCTAGCGCTAAATGCTAGCACAAAGCGACATCGTGGCTGGTTGATGCAACTGGCTCCTAGCGCCACATGCTAGTGTTAGTGTTAAAACCCATGGATAATCAAGGGTTAAGCAATAACCATTGCCGTGGTTAGCAAGGGTTGTCACAGCGAGCCAATCGTGGATAAGTGAAATTAGCGGTAGAAAAAACCGCGGTTGGGGGCGGGGTACCTGTACTATCTAAGTATCTGTAACATATTCACCGATACTTGTGGGCAACACAATCAATGAATTATATTATATTATATTGTATTATATTATATTATATTATATACTGAACTGTATACCCAAAACTGTGCATTAGTGGTTCAGTGGTAGAATTGTCACCTGCCATGCGAGAGGCTTGGGTTCAATTCCATGTCGATGCAAAGTGTTTCCACTGGTATGGAGTACAACATCCAGCACGGACAGCTACATTTTGGCCTGCTTCTGCCTATCTAAATAAAATATCACTTTGAATGTGAACAGGGTGTTGGGATTTCAGATCCTGAGAGTCAGGACCCAACAAGTCTTGGTAAAGGTGTAAATGATTTTATTACAATAAGTATGGTTTAAGAGATGTCCAAATCATTAAAGATTATTATGTAATAATAAATTCATAAATGATAGGTTCACATACAATATATGATAGAATAAAATAATCATACTACCAGTTCTATGTAGGATACAATGCTGGATTCAGGCTGTTACACTATAAGTCAGGTTCAGGCTTCTCACAATACTCACTCCTTTTAACTTTCCTTCTAACTTTCCTTCTCTACCTGACCCTTCTCTGCCTGTAAAACAAAACAACTGGAACCATGACCCGTTCCAGTAGTTCTGGACAATAGTGGTAGGCTGGAGATCTCGGTTTGCCCTGAGACACTCCCCAATCATTTACACTTTACCACGGCTTGTTGGGTCCTGACTCTCGGGATCTGAAATCCCAACAAGAGGAAAGCACAGCTTAATAGATGGCTGTTAGGGAATGTAGAATTTATCACCCAATGAAAGATTTGAAAGAATATCTAAATCTAAATCTTTGATTAATGAATATCTAAATCTTTGATTTAACTGCACTTATAGATTCATATGTGTAACACCATTTAATTAGAATCTGAAATTGTATTGATGATAATCTAGAATATATAGAAGATTTCAATTGACATTGATTTAGAACAGAACAACTATTTGAGGTCTTGTAACTTGGGTGGGGTGCGGAGGGGGGAATGCAATGTTTTCTAACAGTTTCAACACCAAATCTGTTATGAAATTTTGGCTTATTTCACACTTTATTTCCAGTTTAACAACTCTTAGTAGAATATGAATTTACTTAATTGAACCCCCATAAATAAAAACATGTTTTTTTTGTGCAATGAGTATATCTAAGAATGAGTTTTATGGAGTATATATTGATTTGTAAATGAAATTGGACGACTTAATTCATCAAGAGCAATTCATATTGAAATGGAAATTCCTAAAGGTGTCATAGTAGCCATTCAGAAATATATTGTGTTAAGGTTTCTAAATCAACAAGCTATTCTGTTTCCATTATTGTTGAGTAAATGGTTTAGTACTAATGCCATTAAGAAGAAAGCGCCCACGTTTCTCAAATGGCTTCATCATGGTGAAATGTTTCAAAGTGGTTCACAAGTAATTACTGTAAATACTGTACAGTGAATGTATTTCTGGAAGCAAATGAAGACGTGCATTTAAACCACTTAAGCCACAAGTTGAATGACTGATTGACCACAAGGACATAAGAGAAGTACGGATGCAAAAGGCCCCCCAGTCCCTTTGATTTGGAGAATTGTTGATCAAACTACCACGAGATTCCTTCCCCCTCTTACAATGGAATCATTGATATCAATCAGTAAATACACAGTTAGAACATTGATTTAACATCTCACCTGAAAGACAGCACCTCCACAACAATACCCTATACCAGTATCAGCCCTAGACTCTGAATTCAGTTCCAGAAGAATTATTAACAGCAACCAGCTACATTAATCACCCAATTAGCAGACCTTGACCTAAACACTTATTGAGTTTTACTCTGCAGAACAAGAGACCACAAGTTTAGAATTTTAAAGTGCTATTTCAGGAAAGACACCAATAAGTATTTCTTTACCCAGAGAATAATTAATGACTCGAACAGGTTGCCAGAAAGAATAGTTGAGATCAGGTCATTGGACTTGTTATGGGGTAAAAAAAGAGGAGCTTTTTGTTCTGTTGGAAGGAGAGCAGAGTGGGTATTCTGGGGCAATGAGATTTAATGAGCCAAAGGGTCTTCCTAGTCCAAACCTGGTACTAGGAACCCACCTTTTAGTCAATTGGCAGATCGCTTTCTGGGGGTAATAATCCCTTAAAAAAAAGATAATTTGGCTACTCAATCAATGACTGTTTGTGGGACACAGCGAAGCGCAATTGGCTGCCACATTTCACCCCCAAAATGTATAGTCAATTCACTTTTCAGTGTATTCTGTGAAGCCCTTTGAGACCTCTCAAAGACACAATAAGGCACTATGTCAAATGCAAGGATTACTTTTATTATTATTTTAAACCAATCTTGTAACCAATGCCAATTTTCCTCATTGTGATCTCTTGCTTTTACATATTAATTCATACACTCTCTCAACTGCAAGTTAATAGTCATTCGTTACTGGTAGCTGAACTAATAACCGATCTTGTTCAAATGGTTTAATTTTAGTGCTCATTTACAAGAAGGATGCGGTGAAATACCAGCACAAATAAAATCATCTTCCCAGGTATGATTTTTCAATGACAGGAGGAAACTTAAATTTATTTTCTTGAGCTGCTAAAACAATTATTTTTTCACTGGCTTGAAAATCCGTTATCACAACATAGATGGAATATCTGTTATGATGCATATTAGTACGATGCATGACTTTCTCACTCTTTTATGCATCAATCATTGGTACGTATTATGATAGTCAACATTTCTATCCATTTGTCATTAGGCTTAAATTCAGAGTTTACTTTTCTCTGTAACCCCTTTCTCCAAATGTATCTGAAAATACTGCATTTCATCCGTGACTAATATTTCTATCTAAACATTTTTAGATCAATTCTTGGAAACAGAAGTAACTCCTAGAAATAACCAAAATGCAAAATACTGCAGATGCTGGAAATCTGTGTCAATTCTGATGAAAGGGCATGGACCTGAAATGTTGACTCACTTTTGTTTCTCCATAGATGCTGCTTGACCTGCTGAGTGTTCCCAGCAACTTCTGTTTTAATTTTTAACTCCTAGAAATTTCAGTTCTACCAGATCTCCTTGCAATTCTTATTTCACAACATGTGCATTTTACTTTTGAGATTTCATTTGAATTGTGTTTCCAGTTTTCCACTTAACTTCTTAAATATTAATTTTTACTATTAGCTTTACCATGCTGTACTTTGTTTTGTCAGTCAGGTGTCTGATATATGCAGAAATCCATCATCATGCTTAAAAGTATTCAAACCAGTCTGGGTGTTTCATGCATCTCACCAGCACATTCCTGTGTCTGGAAATAAAACTATGCAATCTCTCACTGGAGAGATACACCCTGCTTACTTAATTCTGGAGAATGTTAGGCTTATGTTGGTAAGAACCAAGGCTTGGGGAACCCAGAATGTTGCACAGAATGGACAATTTGTAACAATTGTCTCTGATACTCCAGCATCTTGGGACGTCCTCCCGATGTGAAAGGTGCTCTTCAAATGTAAGTTTGTTGTTGTTATTTATGTTGAGATTACCTGATTTAAAACCTTACCAGTCCTGACCTTGTGAGTGTTTAGCGGAGCTCATTAAGGGCTGTTATTCCCAGTTTATACAGATAAATCATGGAAAGCTCCAATAACAACAACATCATAATGTAGACAGAGGCACATAAGAACATAATAATAATCCTTATATTTTATATAGCTCATTTCATGTGTTCTAGATGTCTCAAGGCGCTTCACAGAATATACTGTAAAGTGAATTGACTGTATATATGTGGGCAAAACATGGCAGTCAATTGCGCACAGCTGTGTCCCACAAACAGTCATGGATTTGAAATGATTTTTTTTTGAGGGATTATTATTAGGCATGCAGAGTAAGGAAACTTGCCGAAGGTTTCACCCCGCCTGGAATTGAATCTTTTGCTTACAAGGCGAGTGCTCTAACCACTGAGCTACAGGACTCCACTTCCATTAAACTGGAGATTACATTACAATATACAATACAGAAATAAGGCATTCAGCCCAACTGGTCCATGCCGGCATTTATACTCCACTCCTCCTGCCTCTCCTCAACTTAGCCTACAAGCACAACCTTCTATTCCTTTCTCCCTCATGTACCTATCTAGATTGAGAAGTCTGACAGCAAACTTGCTGCAAATATTACCCTCCAGTATTAGCAAACAAACTACCCAATTTGGATTAGTTTATTATAATCCTTGCATTTGATATAGCGCTTTTCACATCTTATCGATGTCCCAAAGCGCTTCACAGAATATACTGTAAAGTGAATTGACTGCGTATTTGTGGGTGAATCACTGCAGCCAATTGTGCACAGCAGTGTCCCACAAACAGTCATGGATTGAAATGACCAATTTTATTATTGTGGTTTTATTTTTGAGGGATTATTATTAGGCGTGTGGAGTAAAGAAACTTGACCAAGATTTCGCCCTGACCTGCCTGGATTCGAACACAGGTCTCCCCAGCTTGGAAGACAAATGCTCTAACTACTAAGCTACAGGAGCTCCTGAAATGACCATCACTATTAACAACCATCACTAATGGTGATCGCTTTACTGCCCAGTATAATTTAAAGTTCTCCAATCCATTTATTAGATCAACCAGGGCATCATTGTTATACTTTAACATAGTGCATGGGAAGAGGATGAAGTAATATTTTCACATCTATGTTCTCCATTGTGTTTTTGGCCACTTTTCTTCTCCCTCCTGTCCTCAGATCTTTCCCATCTCTCTTCCCAGATCAGGTACTCAGGCAGCTTTTGAAGTACTTTGAGACCTTTTCCCACTGTAAAAGGTACTATATCAATGTAAATCTATTTACACTATTCTGGGGCACTGCTGATGATAGAAAAGCAGGCTCACTTAATGACAGTTCTTGGAAGGGCAGACTGGGATTCTTCCCACTCAGCTCTCAATAATCCTGCAAGGCAAAGTCCTAATGAGTAGTGCAATCATAGCTGGACAAGCAGTGGGTAAGCTTGCCAGGTAGTGCTCTCAATGACAAGCTATCCCTAAGCCTTGGCTCTTGTCAATCTATGCCTGATACTTTCCGAAATTAGGTAAGTGGGATGCTTTCTCCAGGGAGAATGTGTGCATTCTATTCCAACAAATATCTCTCAAATTTTCATGTATAATAATAATAATCCTTGCATTTGATATGGCATCTTATCATGTCTTCGAGACATCTCAAACTGCTTCACAGAAAAAAACTAAAGTGAATTGACTGTATAATTCTGTGGCAGAATGCAGCAGCCAATTGTGCATAGCATTATGCCACAAACAGTGGTGGATTGAGTGACCAATTTCTTTGTTTAAGGAAAAACAATCTGTCAATTAACTAACAACCGGGTTCCTACATCCTGTTAGGTAAACTTTGCCCAACATTTCAGTCCGCTGGGAATCAAACCCAGGTCTCTTGCTTGCGAGGTGAGCGCTCTAACCACTGAGTTACGGACTCCAGCAGGGAGTATAGGTGGGATGCATAGAAGTCTGTTTGCTTTTGGAAACTCTTAAGCATGGTGATGGGTGGCAACGTATATCAGACACCCAGCTAACCCCCAAAATGTAAATTGATATTGTCACAGAAATACAGTTATGTAATAGACTATTGAGCCCAACTCACCTTTACCTGTGTTTATACTCCACATGGGGCCATCACCCATCCTAATCACCATTTCCTCTCTCCCATATACCTCAATTCACTTTTCTCTTATGTATGCAATGAGTTTCCTCTTAAATGTATCACCGCTTTTGGCTTAACCTATAGATTCTGGCAGTGAGTATAAGATTCTCACCATTCACTATGTCAACAAAGTCCTCCTCAACTCTCTTTTAGATCTTTTTAAAGCTATTGGATATTTATTATTATTAAATAAACACAAATATATGACAATATACAAAAATATTACAATCCAATTTAAACTTGGGTTTTAATACTGTATTCACCCTAAGAAAGGATGGTTATCACTAAATTTTGCATAGCAGGTGTTTAAAACGGTGAAAATGCAAAATCCTGCAAAGGTTATCAACATTGCGTATAATATTTTTATGTTGATATAGTTGGTCATGAATTTGAATGTTTAAGGATTTGCATTTGAATGGGAGGATTAAAGTACAGTACTAAGACCAGTTGACTGAAATGCTTTGCATCAACTCCAGTGCAAATTAGTATTGGTCATGTTGGATATACCTCTATTTAATTACTTTCAATATATTGGCAAAGCACTTGGTTTAAAATATGGTAAAAGCATGTTTCTGTGCAGTGCACACTTTTACCAGTGTAATATCATGTATCATATCAATATAATTTAGTAACAAAGCATACAACCTGTTTATTTTCATTCTTCATTGAACAAATGCAAATTGTTGTTATTGTTGTTAAAATACCACTAAATATTCTATGATGCATCATTGCATAATTAAAAAAAAATCCCTTTACAAACATATGAACAAATTGAAGAGGTGCTGTAGAGGTAATGAGGAAAGGATTTGATCATTGATGATTCAATGCAGATGTGAACACTATAAAGATCCTAACAACAGAGCTAATCAAATTCTATGGTGCATTTTGATGCCATTTGCTTTTGAGTCAAATAAGTTATTCTAGCCTTGTACAGATCATTGATGAGGCTGTATTCAGAATTATGGAGAAGCAAAATGTTGGTAAGTGATCACCAGGACCGAATGTGTAGTTGAAATACGTTTTGAACATAATAGTAATCTTTACATTTGACATGAGCTCCGCAAAACGTTTTAAAGCAATTCATTGGATTTTATGGGAAGGTTTTGTGCATTTGTAGACAAATGCAATTGCCAACTTGTGTACAGCAATTTACCTGAAAACAGCCATGAGGTGAGTAACAAATTTTATCTGGGAAATTGTTGGCCATGGCATTGGAAGAAATATTCTTCTCATTTTGAATTGTGTCATTGTATCTTTATCGTCCACCTGAATAGGCAGAGAGGACCACGGTTTAACATCTCACCTGAAGGACAATATATTGCTTCCTTACAGCACAGGTGTGCTGGCCTAGACTATGAATTGAAAGTCCTGAGACCAGGCTTGAACCTACAGCCCTCTGACTCAACAGGCAAGAGTGCTAATAACTGAGCCATGCTGAAAATGTGTCTGTAATGAAAAGTGTGGGAGTGAACCTTCCCCCAGGAGATAAAGTAGGTTTAGCATGGCAAGCAACCAATTTGATATGTTCTATGGCTGCTTATTATTTCTTATGTTTCTTATGTTCTTAAAGTTTCTATTACTAAAAACAGCTTAGGTTTCCAGGCACAGAGGTTAGTTTTTCTGTTTATTCAGAGGCATTAGTTCATGTTACCTGGTTCAGATTAATTCAATATGGTGCCATATCAAGATGGTGACATATCATTGCAGGACATTCTAAAACAGCGTTGTTACATTTTCACACCTGAAGAAACAGAAGACTGGTGTCATGTTCCATTCATGTTATATTTTATTTACACGGGCTTCAGCAAAACATGTGAAAGTGTGAATACTTTCTAGGTAATCTTGTGAATATTTCATCCCCATCACTCAAGATAATTATAAGACCAATGGATATGGATAGCATGATGGCATTTTCAGCCTATGAAAGATGATGATTTTCACATGATGTTGGTCCACTTGTTTGCTGAGAGCAATAGGATCTTGCAGAGTATCCCATTCCACCTTTCAAACAAGCTAACTTGGACCAAGTTTCAGTTTATTGCTTCAAACTTGGCTCAGAACTAACAAAATACATTAGCCATATTGAGGATTTGATAGGGGATTATATGAGTCATCTAATACCAAGTATCAAACCTTCCATTAGGGTGCTATGAAGTGAGTTTCCTAACTGGTGTTATACTGCAATATGCTTACATAATATATTTAGTCTATAATAATAATATTCCTTGCATTTGATATAGCTCCTTTCATGTTGAGAGGATGTCTCAAAGTGCTTCAGGGGATTTATTGAAAGGTGTAGTGATTTGTCTATTTTGTAGGCAATTTGTACTTTTATGTGACTATTGCATAACTGACAACAGATTCTCCCATAACCTATTGTGTGATTCATCAACTCCAGTGACATTGGTGATCAGAAAGATTGACGCAAATGGCAGACATGCATGAACACGTGATTATTTTGTGGGGTGGCAGACAGAATACAACAATTAACAACAAAATTACATTTATAGAGCACCTTTCACCTCAGGAGGATGTCCCAAGGCACTGGGACAAGCCAGAGACCTGGGGTAGATTCCCAGCAGGTAAGGGCGAAACCTTGGGCAAATTTCCTTACTCCACATGCCTAATAATATCCCTAACAATAGATATATATGGGGTGTGTTTGGGGGTGGAAAGGAAATAATTGGCCATTGTTCCCAATGACGCTTGACTGGTGTACAATTCTGGTTCAACCAGAATGATTGTTATCATCTCTTTAAATTTCTACAGAAAAGCGACATAGCTCCAGATGGCCATGTTGTAGCTGTCTAGAAGAAAGTTCCCAAGCATTGGAACAACAACAATAGTATCAAGATACTGTAGTGAAACACTGAAAGTTAGCATGAGGCCATCAAAGACATCTAGGCTCAAATTTTGAGATGAACCTTGATTTATAGCTGCAGAGAATGGATAATCTGTACAGTCATTTACTTTCCCACATTGCAGTACAGGAACAAAGTTTACCCACACAGGAAGTTTTTTTTTTGCAATACGCAATGTATCAATTTGTTAAACTTCAATTAGTTTGGACTTCCAGTAAAGATTCATCCTCAAATCATCGCTGAACCCTCCAAGACAAAGCCCCTCATGAGTATGGTGGACTGAAGTAAACACACAGCGTCTTGCTAGACAGAAAGGCAAGGCACAGGCTGCAGCTTCCTAGACTCTTAGAAAGAAGCTACTGTAGATTGTTTCAGCTGTTTGAACTTCAGTACATTCAGGCCCTTGGCTCTTGCCAACCTGTACCTATTTCTCTTTAGAATTAGGTAAACAGGGTGTGTCTCTCCACCTTATGAGGGTGAATACCGTTCAGAAACAGGGACATTTCACTGTTTAGATGCAGTATGTATTTGGAATCTTAAGTCTAGTTCAGATTCTCTTAACCATGGTTAAGCATGTGGCAGTTACCCAGCTGAACAAAAAGATATAATTGCGGAATAGTAGCATAATGCAACTTCATCTAATCAGTTCCTATCAAGTAGCTTTTATTTGTCCAGTTCTTCTACCAGGGGAAATTATATCGCCACACATTTTAATAAAACAAAATATAAAAGGGAAGAAGAACTTAGAGCTTGATTGACAACATCTTATATTTCCTTTGGTGGTGAACACTTCATTAGAATTTTGGCAGCTAAGCAGTGACTATCATGAGCTGCCTTCCACTCTGAATTATTTAAGCTTATTATATTACAATTCACTGCCAGAATATCTTTAATGCAAACATTCCCTGGAAACTAGGTAACCAGGTGCATGGGTTCTTGAATGTTAACCTGAATGTTATCACCTCAGACTGGTCAGGAGGCATCTTCTGTAACCCCGATCCCATTTGACACCACCTTCATTTTTGAAATCATATTAAGAAAGAGTTGGTCTACCTTGATTCTTATCAGCGAGGCACACTGTACTTAAGGCCCATTTAAGTTGCATTTCTACATGGTTTGCTGCTTCAGCAAGCCTTGGTTTGTGGATTTACAAGCCCTTATCAAGCAGATTTGTATTGCAAATTTGAAAAGAATGTGGGCATTACAACTCCTACAGGCCCCTGGGTGAGAAGATGGCATGAGATTACCATAGTGCCTGAGTCATTTGCACTTTTACCGGTGGTCATGACTGACTTTTATGTGCATGACTGGTGGTTCAACCACAATTTCTCCTCTGTGCCCCTCAGTTTTGGAGTGGGGGAGAGTGGGAAAGAAAGGGGACATGCACATTTTTTTTCAAACAAATCATGATTAGAAAGGTCTGTTTTCATTAGGTTTTCAGTAATGATTCTGGCTGAATCAATGCATAATTCACAAATACTTTGACATATGGTGCTTATAATTCAATATTTTCTCTAACAAAGGAAAATATAATTTGGAGGATATGTGGGTGTCTATTTTAGTAGCAGAAAGTGGGCGCTTTTAGACTTACTAATTGCACTAAATTCAATTGATGCTGGAATATCCAAGAACCTTTCTAATGTCTTTTTAGCTAGCCCCAAATTCTTGTGTGAACACCTTGGAATATGACATACTATGAAGAGCAATCTTCCCATTGCTTGTTTGGGAGGTATTTTCTCTTATAAAAGAGGAAAGAAAAACAAATGTTACTTTTACAGATTTGTTCAGAAAATGAAAAGGCTGACAAATGAGAATGTATTTCAAAAGACATTCTGACAAATGGATCATCTTGAAAGATCACATTTCAACCCCCACATTGACAAGTCTCTACAACACTATCAGGCTACTTGCGACACTTAATTAATTTGGTTCTTGACATAAGTATGTAGAGATACTTAATGCTCTGTGACACTTACTCTGATGTTGGCATACAAATGCAAATCCTCCCAAGGTGAGAGGTGCTACAACAAATGTAAGCATTATTTTTATAAGGTTATTATTCCCGGACCCTTCTGCCAATTTACATATTGCTCACAATAGATCCTGGTCCAATGCTTCTATGTTGATGATTATAAGACCCTCTGAATGTCAGTCATCACATCCCCAGATTTGGTAACATTCTTAAACAAAATCAATTATTTTTCTTATCTTGACTTTTCGGTTACTGATGCCTATCTTTTCTTGTAACTTTACCTGTAAACCTATAAAGATTTATCTCTCAGATCATGCCATGTGAAACATATCATCATACTCTTGTCATTTTAGCAGATTGTTATTACTGTGAGAAATCCATCACTAACCACAATTACTAATAACCTCTCCACGTAACATTAAACTCAACTCTGATCCTCCATGAGCCATGAATGAGTCATTCGGCCATTGCTGTGGGTTGTGGACTATTAATGAGTGTTACTTGTTTGACAGCTATGTAAAAATGTAACAGAGATTCATCTGGATTAATGTGTAATGAACCTATATCCTGGCCAACAATCCTCCAGATTCATTAGTTATTCACCCCATGGATGATAGTGGAACTTGCAGTGTGCAAACTTGTTGCCATATTTTCCTACAAGTAGAGTTATTGGACTTGGCAGTAATTACATATAAGGCACTTTGAGAAGTTTTAATGTTTATAGGTGCTAGATCAGATACGAGGATTATTTATTTTATAATAATAATAATCCTTGCATTTCAAATAGCATTTTTAACTTCTTCTAGATGTCTGAAAGCGCTTCACAGAATACACTGTGAAGTGAATTGACTGTATATTTATGGTGAAACATAGCAGCCATTTGTGCACAGCAGTGTCCCACAAACAGCCATGGGCTGAAATGACCAATTTTTTTAATGTGGGATTATTATCGGGCATGTGGAGTAAGGAATCCTCCCTAAGGTTTCATCCTGATCTAGCTGGAATTGAACCCAAGTCTCTCGCTTATAAGGCAAGTGTTCTAACCACTGAGCTACAGGACTCCACTGAACCATAGGACTCCACTATATATTATATTGATTCATAATATGTTAATCAGAAATATTTGGGCTGTTAATTGACTGCAAAAAAAGTTTTTCAGTTAAAGGTTTTGCAGTAAGCATAATACCAACTTTCCTTCACAGTAGTAACATTTTCCACACAAGGCAGTGTAATAACATGGAGGTTTCAGCACCCTGTGACTTGAAGGAAAACTTGTTTTGCATTGGATATTTGATTTGGTCTGGAGATAGTAGGAATGGAGATGGCGTTTTTACCAAAGCCCTTGGTATCCCTCCTTCTTTTGGATTTATTCTTCAGAAAGTATCCATCTCTTCTGTTGTAACCAGGAGATTTCTTGTAGGAGGTATTCTGCTCCCCATGCATTACATACTGCTCTGTCCTTGGCCCTCTCCTTTTCAACATCTATATGCTCCTTCTTGGTGACATCATCTGCAGACATGAGGGTAAGCTTCCACATGTATGCAGATGACATCCAACTCTATCTTTCTGCCTCTACCACAGGACCACAGCTGTCCTGACAGTATGCCCATCAGACATCAAGTCCTGGATGAGAGCTAACTTTCTATTGTTGAATGGCAACAAGTCCGAGGCTCTCCAAATTGGCTCGCATCAGCGTCTCCACTCCACAGGCACTGGCAGCATCCAGCAACACGGATGCACACTTCACCTCACCAAGCCAGTCAGGAACCTTGGGCTATCAACTTATACACTCCCTCTGCTCAGCGGGCTCCGGCTTGCTCCCTGTCGCCTGACTCATCCGCCTCACCATCAGCAGAGGGCCTTCTGGTCCTCTGCCCCAACCTATGGAATTCCATTCCGCATTCCCTCCACCTCGCCCCCTTCCTTGCCTCCTTTAAGTCCCGCCTCAAGACCCTTCTCTTCGACCATGCCATCGGTCGCCTTTTTCCCCTCCCCTCCCTCTGCCCACACCCCTTCCCCCAATCCCAACCCCAGTTCAGGTCAGAAACTGACTTTTCAGTGCCTTGGGACGTCATCCCGACATGAAAGGGCGATACAAATGTAATTTTTGTTCTTGTCATATAAACCCTGTTATTCTGGGTTCTTCTGAATTAGCCTTCGCTTTCTCTAGTTCTGTTTGGTTTCTCTGTGACCATCTCTCATCTGAATTCTGCACTGCAGTCATCTCACTCTGGTTAATGGTCTCTAAATTACTAGTGTGTGCTTGGAATGAGCTAGTGACGAAACAATGCAGTGATTCTGTGACCTTCACAGACATAAGTTAGAGCAGTTTAGTCACAGAGGAGAGTCACCTCAAGTCATCTACTGCTATTTATCACTGTTCAATAATTCCCCAGAGAGTTTCAACATCCTTAGACACTTCACTTCTATCAGTCACAGGAATCAGGAATCTGGGCATCTTGTTTGACCCTGAGCTATCCTTCCTTCCCCACATCCACGCCATGCCTTCCATCACCTCCACAATATTGCCAGACTCCCCCACTACCTCACCCCCCAGGCCGCCGAAACTCTCATCCACGCCTTTATCACTTGACTTGACTACGGGAACTCTCTCCTCATCGGCCTCCCCAGCTCCTCCCTTCACAGGCTGCAGATCTTTCAGAATTCTGCAGCTCGTGTACTCTCACATACCAGGCTTTGTGACCACATCATTCCCACCCTCGCCTGTCTCCACTGGCTCCCCGTCACCCAGAGGATCGAATTCAAGATCCTTGTCCTCACTTTCAAGGCCATTCACGGCCTTGCCCCCGCCTACCTCTCTGACCTACTGTCCCCCTATCAGCCTGCCTGCACCCTCCGTTCAGCAGACTCAGGCCTGCTCCACGTCCACCGCTCTAACCGACCAAGCATCGGCGGCTGGGCTTTCAGCCTCTCTGCTCCCACACTGTGGAACTCCATCCCGCAGCCCCTCCACCTTGCTTCCTTTCTTTCCTCCTTCAAGGCCGGTCTCAAGACCTTCCTCTTCAACCGCGCCTACGGCTGCCCCATTAACTCTTCCCCCTCTCCCACTCTCCTTCCTCCTACCCCGACCACCCATCCCCCTCCCCCACTCAGTACCCGACCAGACTATTCAGCGCTTTGGGACGTCTTCCCGACGTGAAAGGCGCCAGTTAAGTGCAATTTTGTTGTTGTTACAGCTACTATGGATCTTCTCTCTTGTACAGGCATCCCCCGATTTATAATGTTTCTATTTACATTGTTTCAATTTAACAAACTTTGTTTCACACCTTTTTATCGATATACAACATTTTGGTTTTGTTTTAATGACAAAAAAAGTGGCACATCTGTTTTGCGCATGCATAGTGTATTTTGTGGGACCGCATGGGAAACCATTTCGTTTTAAGATGTTTTGATTTACGTGGCATTTTTCAGAAACGCTACCCTGTCGTATATTGGGGGATACCTGTGTAAGATCCTTTGAAAGTTCTGTGGTTGTATGCCCTTGTCTTGTCTTCCTTATTGAGAAGCTAAAGCCACTAAAAATATCATAAGAACATAAGAATTTGCTAGGCGAAAAACCAAGTTCCATCTTGTTCACCTTCAACCATTAAGGCAGTCACTTGACATATCATATCCCAAACTATATTCTGTATCCCAAGATATTATTTTCTAGAAGGAAATCTGACTGATTTGTTCTTGAAACAACAATGTTTTTTGCTTCCACTGTCTTCCATAGGTTCACTAATTGCTCACTGAAGTAGTGTTTCTGTAAATTTGTTCTGGATTTACCAGCCTCCAATCCATGTTTATGTTCTTAGCAATGAGATTTCCCCACAAGGGTTCACAGACTAATTTCTGACATTGCAAGATGCTATTCTGAGCAAGTGAACAATGCATGATACTCCCTCCTCACTTTCATACCAGGAACTATAACCTCAATCAATAGCTAATAGGTGGGTGACTGTTATGAGATCATTGAAAAATTTTGCATCCCTTTAGAAAATTCACTCACAGAAACCTGAGAAAGCAACTCACTAAAGAATCCTGGGGTTAATGTCAGGTCTATGATTTTTTTGATTACTGTATGTTATTCCTTTAGGCCTCTAGCTGTTAATTTAACAGCTAGTTCCACATATGTATGTCTGAAAGAAACAGAAAGAAGAATAAGATTTTTTTTTAAAGTGTCTGAAACTTCAGACCCATCCCACTCTTGAAAAATTCTAATCCAACAACCATAACAGAACAACAAAATTACATTTGTAGAGCACCTTTCACATTGGGAGGACGTTCAAAGCTATAAATCCAAGCTGTAAAATATAATCCCTTTCTTTTCTCTCTAAACGCAGAGATATGCAAGCATTTGCAAATTCACAGCTGCTTTCAAGTTCGAGTTTGCAGTTCGCCCATCCCCACTGTGACCTTGATGGAAAATAATTGTATTCCTTTCTCTGTCACTGCGATCAATGACCAGTGATCTTATGATCAATGCCCTAGCTGCTAGCCCACAGTGGAAATGGTGGCAAAAGGTCAAGTGACTCATTTCTTAGTCATGAAACTCACATTTTTGTTCCATTTTAATTTGGACATGACTGCATAACTGATCAATTGTTCTTTTCTTGTGATTGATTCTGACGACTTATCAGCGACAAAGAAAAGTGATATGTGATTGGTTTTCTTTTCCAGCAACACCAACGTTTATATTTGCTCAACTGGGTTGACAATATTATTAAACATAAGGATTGAATAACTTGCTTTCACTAAAATGCATCAATGGACCTATTCTTTGACAACGGCTCTACTTCCATTATTTGGAAAGCTACAAAAAGGATCATTTGTTTCTTTAGACATTTGGTAGAGTTTGGGGATGGACTGAGATAATCCTTAAGTTTGATACAGCGCTTTTTACGTCTTCTACACATCTCAAAATGCTTCACATGAATGTACTGTAAAGTGAATTGACTGTATATTTGTGTGTGAAATGCAACAGCCAATTGCGCAAAGTAGTGTCCATGACAAACAGTCATCGATTGAGATGAGCAAATACCTCACTGTATAAGATGTTTCTTGCACTTCTGGGGCCTAGGGGAGGGTATTTAATCTGTGGATGGATGAATATTCAGTACGTTTTGCTTGATTACCTTGCGGGGTAGGGAATTAGGAGCGTTAACGCAAAATGTTATCCAAGGGATTCAGAGGGTGGGGTTGAGGCCACAATGAGGGTATGTTTGCTGTTGTCTGCAGAAGGATTGGGTCTAATTCACTGATAGGCTTTTTCATGACTTTCTTGTGTTCTGAAGAATTTAACAGAACAATCAGGTCTCCCACATTACCACAAATACTTTATAAAATAGACATTGCTTTTCTTACTATGGCACTTCAAACATTGCAGCACATCCCCACCACTGCAATGAAGTGTCACCCGAGACTGTATGAGTCCTAAGTCCCAACATGTGATTGAACCCATAATCTTCAGACTCTCAATTGGATCTGATTGAAATATGGTGTATAACATCAAGGCTATAACAGTATGATGAATCAGCATGGTAAATGTATGTACATATAACATGCAGAGTATTTTTCACTTTATTATAATGTAAATCTCTCCTATATTTTTGCCTTTGTATTCCCTCAATTTAGAAAATGTTGTCAGTTAAGCAACATTTTATTCCATTCACAAAGTGTGCTGTGTTTACCTTACAAAATACAGTCACTATACTTTACAGTATATGCTTTGAAGTGCTTTGAGATGTTTTCCCCAATCTAAAAATGCATTATATCAAATACAAGGATTATTATAGTAATTTCAGAAAGCTGGTGTTCATAACACAAAGATTACTTGTTCCAGTGCCCTGACACTGACAGAGAAGAATGTTTTATTGCATTGGTAGTGTACCAGCTTCCTCATTAACGTAAATGAGATAATTAAGTTTCAATGTTCCATCACTCAGACACGTACACAGACATGAAAACATTGAATCATGCAACATGGAGCTGCAGAACCACACAGTACATCAGCTTTGTGTATCTTCATATGTACCTGCATGGGTGAAAATTCCATCAAACGTTATATGCAATGTGAATGCCAGCTGCTAACAGAATTTCCCATTATAATCATGCATCATCAAAGGCATTTCAAATAGCGGTGAATGGGATTGTTCCCCTTTAGTATGCTAGAATCAAATAACTCAGAAAACATTTTTTGATTCAACTCATTCCTTCCCAGGACCTAAAATCTATGGGGCTTCTTACACCCCATCAGTTTTCTTTTCTTCCTACAATGGAAGTCCTATGGCTTAGTGGTGAGAGCACTCATCTCACAAGCCAGAGGACCTGGATCCGATACCTGGGCAAGTTTCCTTACTCCACACGCCTCAATTTACCTATCAGTAGTAGGAACCCAGTTGTTAGTCGATTGGTGGATCACTTTACAGATAATAATCCCTTTCAAAAAATATCAATTTGGTCATTCAATCTATGAGCGTTTGTGGGACACTGCTGTGTGCATTTGGCTGCCACATTTTGCCCACAAAATATACAGTTCATTCACTTTGCAGTATATTCTGATAAGCACTTTGAAAGGTCTTGAATGTATGATAAGGCTTTATATCAAAGGCAAAGATTATTATTATTATTATTATATTATAAAATATGGTTTTCAAGCTGAATTGTTTCAATAGGTTTTAAAGTCAAAGCTTGTTCTCCAGAAAAGCAGGTTGTCCAGAACCAAATTCTTCATTTAACTTGTCCTATCTCTTAAGGCTTTCAACCTCAGTTTAGTCCTGAGTCTTGGACCTTGATTGGCCTTCATCAATGTTTCCCAATTTAAAAAAATCTTAGTGTGCCCTGGAATATTTTTTTTTGACATCTGCTAATGTATGGCTAATGTTTGATTCCCTGCACCTGTGATCTATAAATAGGCATGGCCACTACGGCAGAGGGACTAACATTGAACAGCACCATAAGCTGCTTTGAAAGCAAAGTGCTAATATTATTTGACTGCCATTTCAGAAAGTCTAAATGCTGAATGATTCTTTCACAAATCTCCACGATGATAAATGCCTGAAACATATGACATGAGGATTAATATGTATCTGTATGCATATACTGAGGATTTCTGACTTTGGGGGTTATTCTACTTTGTGAGTCTCAATGCAGACAATTTATTGCTGTGCGCTAAGTACTATTATACCCCATTCACCAAATCCAGTGAATGTGTCCCCACGTGCTTGTAAATAACTGTAAATGCATTAAATTCTAAACGTACATTTCATTGATGTGCCACCTTACGGTCTAAGGATGGGGAATATGTCTGTCTAGAACGGAACCATGGCTGCTCTCCTTCATGCTTTTCTCTTTGATTCTTCGCTGTTCTGAAGGAGTACGTTGCATGCTCTTTGGCCTGAACATCTGTAGTCACATGGTAGCTTGGGAACATTACACACTTCAGCTGCTTCAAGTCATTCAGATCAAGCAACTCACCTGGGGCCAGTTACTGAGATGTTTCAAACCCTCTTTCCTTCCCTTCCCAGGACAGCACCATGATGAATAGTTTGCAAGGGTAATGTCTCCCACCACAAAAGGAGGAAATAGGCACTTTGGGGTCTGAATCGTACAAAGATGCATTCAAATAAATGAAGGGAGCTACTAAAATAAAATAACAACAACAAAATTACATTTGTATAGCACCTTTCATGTCAGGAGGATGTGCCAAGGTGCTGAAATAAAATAAAGTTGACTTAATGAGGATCAATGCGACCCATTTCACAAACATTTTACACTATTTATGCAATTAATATTTGCTTATTGTCCTTTCCTAGTTTAAAGCAGTCAGTGATCTTTAATAATAATATATAATAATCCTTGCATTTAATATAGCGCTTTTCACATCTCAAAGCGCCTCACAGACTATATTATAAAGTGAATTCACTGTATATTTGTGGGCGAAATGTGGCAGCCAATTGCATATAGCAGGATCCCACAAACAGTCGTGGATTGAAATTACCAATTTTATCATTGTGTTTTTTTTAAGGGATTATTATTAGGCACGTGAAGTAAGGAAACTTGCCAAAGGTTTCGCCCTGACCTGCCTGGATTCGAAACACAGGTCCCACGCTTGTAAGGTGAGTGCTGTAACCACCGAGCTACAGAACTTCACTTTAAGCAATGCTTTGGCAAATAAATTTACACTCAGTCATTTTACAAAATATTACAAAATATCCTATAGCATTCTTCCAAGGCACTTGTGACTATGCTCCTGTGGAAGGCATGATGGTGGTGGTGGGGGTGGGGGGCAACGGGGTTGTGGAAGATAGACACATGGGGTCTTCTTTGAGCTGAACTGGTGTCAAGATGATATGCTTGGCAATGGAGTGTTGAAATTCAGTCAAACCTTTATGGCCGTCTTAGTATTCAAGTTCCTGGGTGGAAATTATTGAAGCTGAAACATGAATCAACAGCTGAGTCTTTCAACCAAACTCTGTGCCCTCTGAAGAAAATCTGGAGGATGGAGGTGGGGGTGGTGGTGCGGGTGGGGGTGGGGGAGAGAAAATGTAACAGAAGCAAAAACACACAATCCTCCCTCCAAATGTCAAACCTTAAAGAAACCCACAATTTAACACAAAACTACCCTCCCACATTCTGGGTTTAGCTGAAATGTCAGATGGTGCCAAATTAGGTGTAATGTAGGAGTAATGAAGGGCCCATGGGAGTATGACTACTACATTAGTAAAACCTGAGCCTGAGATTTAGTCAACTGCCATCGTGATACCTGAAGTGTCAAAACGTTTCATGTATGACCAAAAATGTATTTGTACAAAGATGGGACTGATATCCAATCTGTGGCTTACATGACGTTCATGTGTCAGCCGTCTTAGTTGGTAGCATTTTCGCTTCTGAATCAGAAGGTTGTGAATTCAAATGCTTCTTTGGGATTTGGAACTAGTAATAAATGTTTCACCAATAAATTGCTGGGGCTTTGCTGCATTGTCGGAGATACCATCCTTTGGATGGGATATTAGACTGTTAGGCTGTCAAAAAAGATAATGGAATGTTTGCTTTTATATTCTATAGGACAGTACTATTTCTATAAGAGGTAATGCTAAACTTGTATGAATTGTATGTTAGTTTGCAGTTAGATTTCTCTGATAATATGTGTTTGCTATTAAGTCACCTCACTTTAGGAAAGACACCAAGGTGATAGAAGGGGTGAAGAGGAGGTTTATTAGTATTAGGCCTACGAGCAGAGAATAGAGGAACTGGGACCTTTTCCATTGGGTTGAAGGGTGACCTGATAGAGGGTTTTAAAATTTTGCGATGTTTTGATAGTCAATAGAGTCATGTGAAGTCATTAGATTGCAGTTAGAATTGCAATTGTGGAGTCCTGTGGCTCTGTGTTTAGAGCACTTGCCTTAAAAGCGAGAGACCTGGGTTCAATTTGAGGCAGGCAAAACCTTGGGCAAGTTTCGTTACTCCAAACACCTAATAATAATCCCTCAAAATAAATTGGTTATTTCAATCCACTGAATTTCAATGTTTATGATACACTGCTGTGCGTAATTGGCTGCCACTTTTCGCCCACATATTTACAGTCAATTCACTTTACAGTATATTCTGTTAAGCACTTTGAGAAGTCTCGAAGACATGATAAGCATTTTATGAAATGTAAGAATTATTATTATTAATGGGGAGAAATTATTTCCACTAATCAATGAGTAGGTAACTAGATAGCATCAATTTAAGACAGTTAATAAATAAATAAATAAATGGGCAGGGTGGGGTGTTAGAAGAAATAATTTCATGCAAATATTAGTTAGGATATGGAATACCTTGTTAGAAGCAATAATTGAGCAAAATTCATCGGTTTTACAGAGGGAACTAGACAAATTCTTAAACAGTGTCAACTGCAACAGAGAAAAAGGACATATAAATGGGACTAAAAAGTCCCATTTATATGCCCTTTTTTTTGTTGTATGTGCTTGCTCTTGAGAGCCAGCACATACAACAAAAAAAATTACACTTGTATAACGCCTTTCACAAATGTAATTTTTTTTACGCAACATACGCAATTTGCTGAATGGCTTGTGGTTCTAAACTGAGGTCCTGTCTGCCTGTCGAGGTGGACATTAAAGTCCTCACTGTTGCAAAGAAAAGGAGTTTCTCCAAGTGTCCTGAGTAACAAACCCTAATAAAATTGGTCATTCGGTGGCTTTTTGCCGGACATTGCTGTGCACGAATCGGCTGCAGTATTCATCACAAAATACACACAGCCACCCCAGTTTAGGTGTTTGGAAACATCTCAACAACATGTCAAGACACTAAGTCAAAAAGAAGGATTATAATGATTTAAAAATTCTCTGATAATATATAATTCCTGGTTAGTTTGTTGTACCTCCTGTATAGCTTGAAGAAGCACATATACCAACTTGTTTTCCCGATGAATATATCTGTAAATCCAGTTAGAGTAGATGAGTATACCAATAAATCTAATGACCCAATCACTCAATAGAACTTCTCTTTAGAGTAAAAGGTCATCCTTATATTTTTTACAAGCAGGAAATTGCACTGATGCCTTGCAAGGCTATTTCCTCTCCTAAACCCAGCTGGAATTCCTGCAAACTGATGTTAACCACATTAGAAATTAACGTTAATGAGATTATTCCATTTTATTTGAGGAATAAAGAAACACTGCTTCAAGGCACTGAGCACGGTAAGTCAAGCCCACACTCACACAAACATTGAATTCAGTTTAATATATTCTGTTTGCGACTGGAAAAAACATATAAATTACTGAGTGAAAATTGCACATAAGGTACAAGTCATTAGCTCACAACAGAGAGAATTTTGGATGAAAGAAGGCCCTTTGGCCCATTTGATCTCATTCTCCAGAATAACTGTTCTTCTGTATTCCCATTTTGTCAAGCTGTTTCTAAAATGTGTTCAGAGTCCTGGCCTCTACCACCTTTCCTAGTAACGTGTGCCAGCTGTTAATTACCCTCTGTGCAAAGAAATTCTTCCTGGTGTCTGAATTGTATGGTGCCTTTCACATCCTCCCAATGTGAAAAGCACTGTACAAATCCGTCTTAAAATTTCCATTCACCTCCCTAGGTACGTCAATTACCCTGAAGCCTTAGCAGTCTGTATTGAATTTCTCTATCCCTTCAGCTGTTATGTACTTAATGTACCAAAGTATTTGAAATTAATAAATAGCAGCTCTCACAGACTTGCACAGTTAGCTAATTGTTTAAACCTTTATTGCTTTGCACACATTGTCTTAAATCACATACTAAAGCTTTAATTTTGTAACCAAATGTGGTATAATCTTAGGTCGTTTTTGTCGCATCAAAGATGCACTGAAAATATCATTTGACACCATCCAAAGAATATTTAATTTATTTTGATGTCCAAGTAATTTATTATTGGTGTGAGGCTATTCTCAATTAATAACACCATAACTATTTTGACTGATGGAGCTCCTCACTCCAATTCTAGCATCGTCATCTCCTGCTCCAATTTAATTATAACATGCAGTAAGCCATTCTACATAAACCGCATACTCTGAACCTGAATGCTAAATATGTTATAGTTAACTGAAAATGTAAATCACAATGTACATCTCTGTCTCAGGAGCTGAAGACACTCTCATTGTCACACTTTACTTATTGGTGAAGGTTTTAGCAATTGCCATATTTTACCCACAAAATATACAGTCAATTCACTTTACAGTATATTCTGCAAAGCGCTTTGAGACATTTCAAGGACATGATTAGGTGCTATATCAAATGCGTGGATTATTATTATTACTTCCGACTTTTGTTTGTAGCTAAGACTTTACGATAAAATAAATGTTCCAAAGAACAATCCCTTTTCTATTGTACTATTCTGTTCATATCCTTGGGTCTGTTTCAGGTCAACCTGCTGTGTGTCTGATCCCTTCACTCTAAGACAGTAGCACTTGAGACCTCATCCTACATAAAGGATGTTAGGTAAATGCAAGTTGCTGTTGTTGTACGGACATCCTCCTCACGTGAAAGGCACAATATAAATGTAAATTTGTTTCGCATTGTATTGTCATTCAGAGTTCACTTTGCTCTATGGCTGCAGATATGCTGCACTGTTGATTAGTCTGGTCCAGTTTTCCTGATCTTTTGCTCCTAGTATATTACCTTTTTTCCAGATTTCTGTGGCAGTTCAGAGTTCATAGTTTAGGCCCCATGTGGACAGCCAATAATAAATTTGAAGGCTGAGTCCTGCCTTCATAGATGAAGTAATTGGCTGTAAAGAATTACATTTGTCTTAAATGTCTTTGGTTGTCAGGTGGGGAAGGGGTGACATTTTCTGCCTATTTCAAACTTTATGTAAAACAAAGAATATTTAATTGGGGGAAGATGTGGGGGTGGGGAGAGAATGGAGGGGTGCGGGGAGGGAAGTTACTGAGCCATGTTGTGTAAAGAAACTGACAATTGTTTGAGGTTAAGATTGCAGATGTAACTTGGGGCACTGATTGTTATCTATCAATGCGGTTTTAACACCCTCACAATGAAAGTCGGGCACAGAAACTCAGCTGGTCACATGAACATCTCATCAATGCTGATAAGTAAAGTTATTCCTCCAATCCTTCTACCCACCTACCTCCACACAACTCCCCCCCCCCCCCCCCCCCCCCACACACACACACACACAGTGCAAGATGGAAATAAATGGTCAAATGAATTGCTATTAATGTCTTACTTTGTGAATTATTCCTTTGATTTACTGGCCTTTCCCACACCTCCCCCGGCCTCGACCCACCATCTCGTCATCGTCCCCTGTAGCCCAACTTGTGCTACTCAACATTGCCAGATATGACTCGAGTGTCAAAATTCTTTCCCCACTCTCTCCCCTTTCTAACATTTCATAATTATTTAAAGGAACTTGATAAAACAATTTGATGTAGCACCTTATCATGTCAAAAAAACATCTTAAAGCCAATGCCAACTTCACTGGTCTGTCAGTCTGGCTGAATGTGCAGCAATCTTGCCATTGAGATAGAAGGTTATAGATTCAACCCCCACTTGGGAATTTGGAATTCACATAGTCTTGGCTGACTTTCAATGCAATGTTGGGTGTGTTGCATTGTTGGAGGTGACATCCTTCAGATAAGACATTAAACCAAAATCATTTCTGCCTGTTTAGAAGGATCCCATTGCACTACTCAAAAAAGAGAAGGGAGTTTCTCCCGGTATCCAGACTTAATATCCCCCAAATAACATTATTCATTCATTCCATGCACAAATTGTCATATTTGCATAAAAAATCATCAAATCACTGCACTTTACAAGAATATCCTCTAAACTACTTTGAGACGTCCTCTTGATGTGAAAGATACTATATCAAATTCAAGGATTATTATTACTATCAATTCCTTATAATGGTAATTGTGCCACTCTGCAAGTTTCAACCTGAGTTTAACATGCGGCTGAACTCTTATGGACAAAGCAAACCACAATTACACCAACTTAACCAGTATTAGGAGTGCATCACAATTTTATTTCTAGGTTACAATCCCATCGGGTTTTATTTCTGCAGCAAGACTTCAAGCTGATGTGTTTAATTAAATTTTTGAAATTCATAACTGAAATTGTGAAAACACAAGAAGCCTTTAGATTTCAGTGATTCATTTTGATTGATCTTGAAGCAGTATAAGTGGTCCCATTGCTGCAATATTTACAATCAGCATTGGGCTCACATAATAGAGCTACTCCGATCTCAACAGACACTTGGAAAAAGTTTCCTATTTGCTGTATTTTTATGGAGAAAATGGAGATGTCAAGCCTAGCTGCCCTCTACAGGAGCATATGTAAGAGAACAAGACATAAGCTATGCAACAGCACAAATTGCAATAGAAAATTCCAGAAACCAGAAAAAAATTCCAGAAAACAAGAGAGAGAGAAAGACACACATAGCTGACGAAGGCCACCTGACTGTGCATAAAATGGCGCTGAGCAGGTGATGTGACTCTTTTGTCAAACTTCACCCTTCAAGTCAAATCACCACATCATATCATGCCCAAATCAATAATTCACACGCTTAACCTTCTTTCAAAGAATACAGTAGTTAGCTTCCCCAAGTGAGTTTTAAAATTGAAGCAAAGCTAAAATATTAAAAATAAATTAGCTGGAAATGCTTTAAATTCTTGTGAAATATGCTCCAGAGCATCTGTTAATAATAATTCATGAATTTGATACAGCACCTTTCATATTGGCAAAATGTCTTAAGGTACTATACGGGGTATACTGTAATATGACCATAATATGGTCAATACCTAGTCAATACCTAAAAAAAGGAGCAACCAGCAGTGGGGTGGGAAAAGGCAGGTAAATGAAAGGATTGTGTTTTAAAGAGCCAGCACAGAAATGATGGATTCAATTGAATCTGTGCTGTAAATTCCTATGGTTCTATTGAAGGCCTCAAACTTAGGCTAGATGCTCGTTTTTTTAAAAAAAAACATAAAAGCAAAACTACCACCTAAAAAGTTGCTGCAGATTTTTCCTGCAGCTTATCTCGTACTGCTTCTGATTCAAAACAACTATGGCATTGAAATCCCAATGGGAGATTCTGGAGGCACCACTGGGAGATGGGAACTGCCATCTAGTGGCTTCTTTACATCTATAAATTATTGTTGACTGTACAAAGGTGATAGTTATCAAACATCACACAATTTACTCTTCGTACTTTGGACAAATTGAAGTCATAATAACAATATTAATAAGCCTTTCAGTTGACATTGCACCTTTCAAGTCAAGAAGATGTCGCAAAACACGTTGCAAGATATAACATAGTACTGCCTGTGTATTTTGTAGCAAATATTGTAGCCAATTTGCATACAGCAATGTCACACAAATGACCATGAAGTAAAAGATCAATTTTATGTGGGGGTTTGTTGGACATAACTTTGGGAAAAACTCCTTTCTCTTCTCAACTAATACCATGGGATCTTTAACGTCCACCCGAACGGTCAGATGAGACCTTGGTTTAATGTATCATCCAAAGTATGGCACCTGCTACAATGCAGCATACCGCAAGCAGTGCATTGGAGTGTCAGTGTAGCGTATTATGGGTTCAACGTCCCACCTGTCTGTCCTCACAGGTGCTCTAGTAGTCCAGAGTGATGTAGAAGGAGCAGAAACTGTGGTCGTTATCCCTTCCCTAACCTGTGAAGGCTGGCAGTACCTTAGCCTCCTCTATTGCAATCAGACTAGACCAGACCAGCATGGACCTTAGATTCAAATCAGTGAGCTATTGCTTTGTAACCACAACTCCCCATTGCCCACTATGTTATTGGGGGTGCCCTTGTCTGGCCTGTTAATTCTTTGTCTTCCATGTCCTACCTCTCCCCCTTTAACGTCCTTAAGAAACCTCTCCCTCCAAACAAGCCCCAGTTCTGACAAAGCGTTGTAGACCCAAAACGTTGACTCTATTTTATTTCTCCATGGATGCTGCCTGACCAGCTGAGTCTCCCCAGCAACTTCTGTTTTTGTTTCAGATTCCCAGCATCTGTAGTATTTTGTGTTCTGTTAATTCTGAACTCTGTTGAGAATTCAATTTTGTTTACAAATCTTTGTTTATCCTATTTATGTTCATAACAGCAATAAGCCATTGCGATCTTGTTTAACCTAAGTATGATAACACAACATGCTGATGGAATATGTAGACTATATCTTGAATAATGACTCTCAGACTGGTTTAACTGGGTAGTGATATATTTTTACTCAGAAATGTCTGTCAACAGGATATGTGCAACTAGTTTATGAGAAACCCGAAAGACCACACCTTTATTTTATCAATCTCGAGTTACACAGACACAGCTGTGTTATTTATAGTTACAGGTCTTTGTTTATTCTTTGCATTTCCAACATTATATTAGAAGTGTAGTCAGACTGCATTCCCTGGGTAACTATGTTTCCTCCCATAGTGATTATGGTCACTTAATGTCTCGGGGAAATTTCAATCAGCAAAGTTTAAACAATTCTTTTATTTAATCTCCAAGATATTTAAATGCTTATCTAGCACATCTGCAAAGAGTTATTTCTGTGGTAGTGACAATGGGAAGATAATGGCCTTTCAAACCAATGCATTTGACATAGCGCTTTTCTCAAAGCACTTCATAGATCAAATGCAAGGATTATTATTAGTAGTAGCATTGAAACCTGCGTCTGTGAATGATATTCTTTCTTTAATAATGTCCCGCTCCCCTACTTTGATGGTCCCAGCAGCACAGAAAGCATGATCCAATATCAATGTACATTGAGCTTTAGATATATATTATTGAGTGAGAACAAATGGAACCTAGAGACAGCAAACGTTGTTCCACATATTATGGGACTCAGCTTTGTGGATTTTTATACCACCACCAATTCTATAGTTGTACAGTTGCCTTTCATTTTGGGAGTATGTCCCGGATCTCATTTTCAGACAACCCCTGAAGACCTTTCCTTCGACCGATCAGATCCTGACCTGACTGTTCAGTGCCCTCTCTCCCTGGGTTGAACATAAACATCCATTACGTTGAAGTGCTCCAAGATGGTACCCCGCGTGCAGTCCTGTAGCTCAGTAGTGAGAGCATGCGCTTTGCAAGCGAGAGATCTGAGTTCAATCCCCAGCAGAGTGAAAAATTGTGCAACCTTTCTTATTTTGATGCCTCTGTTTACCTAGAGGTAAGTAGGAACCTGCTTGTTATTCGATTGGCGGATCGCTTTTCTAGGGGTAATAATCCCTTTAAATTGTTTTTAAAGTTTGGGCACACAATCCATGAGTGTTTGCGGGACACTGCTATGCAATTAGCAGTCACATTTTGTCCACAAAATATAGTCAATTCATTTTACAATATATTCTATGAAACACTTTGAGACATCTCAAAGACATGATCAGGTACAATGTCAAATGCAAGGATTATTATTATTATATAAATACGAGTTGTTTTTGTTATTGTTGTGATGATTAAACGGAATATTAGGTTTATAAAGTAATGATACACAGGACAGGGAAATACTCTGTTTTTACACATATATATTCAGTTTATGGTCTCTGTAGTTCTTGTTTTTGTGAATTATTTCCCTGTTGTATTTGCTGAGGACTTATCCACTGTATTCCTCAGGGGACTTTGTTTTAAATATAAATCAGCTGTTTGTCAGCTGCTTACTGCCACCTGGGTAGTTTTGGGATTTGAACTGTGGGTTACTGTGTTGAAAGGCAATGGCTTTCTGCTAATGAATTGTTAGAGAGGTATTTCTAGGTGCTAAGTATAAACACAGCTAGAGTCAAGGATAATGGATTGAAACATCTTGGCAAACTGAGAAGTTGCAGATGTCTATCTTGCAATTTTATATTAGAAGAGCAGTAATGTACTTACAGTTAATATACTGTTAATGTGAACTGCACTGCACATAGATTGATGAACAACAACAACAAAATTACATTTATAGAACGCCTTTCACGTCGGGAGGACGTCCCAAAGCGCTGAACAGTCAGGTCGGGACCCGAGCAAGGGGGAGGTGCAGGGTAGGGGCAGGGCAGCAAGAGAGTTGAGAAGGGAGGGAGAGAGTTGGAAGGGTGGCAGAAGGCATGATTGAAGAGGTCTTGAGACCGGCTTTGAAGGAGGCAAGAGAGGAAGTGAGGCGAAGGGACTGTGGGATGGAGTTCCAAAGTGTGGGGTCAGAGAGAGTGAAAGCCCGTCCACCGACGGTAGGGCGGATCAGGCAGGAGCAGGAAGCACTAGAAGACTTATTATTTGAATATTGACCACATGGGAGATGTATACCATTTGATCACCCATTTCATTTGCAAGCAAGCTTCAGTATTCAAATGATTTCCTCCATTCCAGTGCTACCTCTGGCCATTCTGTTCTTTACACAAAATAAGGTCGCTTAGGTTTGTTTCATTTTTCCCCATTGGTGATGGTTTCTACACGTGTCGAACACTGCTGATGGATGGGTGGATGGGTGGGTGGATGGAGGATTGGGTGGGTGGGTACAATTACATAATAATAATCTTTGGATTTAATATCGAGACTTACTACGTCTTTGAGGCATCTCAAAGTGCTTCACGGAATATACTGCAAAGCAAATTGACTGTATATTTTGTATAGCTAATTCCACACAGCAATGTCCCACATACAGTCGTAGATTGAGTTTCAAATTTAGGATTTTTTTACATTTATCTTGAAGGGTTTATTGTTTCAATGAGAGTTGATTACTGGGAAATGATCTTAACTGACCGAATGTCTTTTGTTTTGTGGTTATGGATACTCAAAGGGTAGCTCTGAGACGCTACCCTGCAAGGAGGGCACTATTATAAGTGCAAGTTATTGCTGTTTTTATTGTTGTTGAACTGCTGTGAGATGGTTCAACAATGTGATAAGGCACTATATGTAACAAATAGCAAATATAACTTCAGTGAAGTTCTACATAAACAACTTCTATTAACCGTGAAAATAGGCATTACACCCCATTATACTTTCTGTGGCTGTTTTTTTTTAGGTTGCATCGTAGAACCTTCTAAAGACAAATTGAATAAAAGAAATTGGAGCATAATTCACCATTACAGTAATTATCTATGTATTAATCACATTGCGATTGAACTTCACAGGAGGCGGATGAGTTGTGAACAATCTAACATCCTTAGCTTAAGGAAAAACTTAAGCTAAGTTTTAGCGCCTTGGGACGTCCTCCCGACGTGAAAGGCACTATATAAATGTAAATTGTTGTTGTTGTTGTTGTTGTCTTAAGAAAATCCTGTTACTTAGAATTGGTTGGATTTATTTAAATTTAATCAACAAATTGAGGGTACAATTATATCTGAAAAGGCCAATAACACTAGAAAACTGTCGGCTCACGTGAATTCTGTTTGATATTGGTGCATATTGGTGGCTGAATGTTGTTTACTATCCATTCAATATTTCATTCTAAAAGTTACCTTACAATGTATCTCCTCAACAGGGTAGCTCACATAGCCTCTACTACCAGTTTGTAGTTTGTGGAGTCCTATATCTCAATGGTTAGAAAACTCGTCTTACAAGCGAGAAACCTGGGTTCAGTTCCAGGCATGTCAAAACCTTGGGCAAGTTTCCTTACTCCACATGCCTAATAATAATCCCTCAAAAAAACAATAATAAATTGGTCATTTCAATCTTAGACTGTTTGTGGGACACTGCTGTTCACAGTTGGCTGCCTCGTTTCACCCACAAATACATACATAGTCAACTCACTTTACAGTTCTAACGAAGGATCGTGGACCCGAAACGTTGACTTGCTTTCCTTTCTCCATGGATGCTGCCTGACCTGCTGAATTTCCCCAGCAACTTCTGTTTTTGTTTCAGCATCTGTAGTATTTTGTGTTTTGTCAGTATATTCAATGTGGTGCTTTGAGATGTCTAGAAGACATGAAAAACGCTATACCAAATGCAAGGATTATTATTATCGGTGCGGTAGAGGACATGGGCCACAGAGTTCTGGATGATCTGCAGCCTGCGAAGGCCAACAATCAGAGAGTTAGTGTAGTCGAGCCTGGATGTGATGATGGCATGAATGAGAGTTTCAGCGGCCCAAGGCATGAGGTAATGGCGGAGTCGGGCAATGTTGCGGAGGTGAGGAAGGCAGAGTGAGTCGTGACTTGGATGTGGGGAGGAAAGACAGTTGAGGATTGAATAAGACACCTAGGTTCCTGACTGGCTTGGTGAAGTGGAATATTGATGGGTGTTGATGCTGCCAATGCCTGATGTGTGGAGGCACTAGTGCGAGGACTCAATGTCTGACAGGCAGTCTGTCAGTTCAGCAGTCATCTTGAAATTGAGGGTAAAGGTGGAAAGATAAGTTGGGTGTTATCTGCATACATGTGGAAGTTCACCCTATGTCTGTGGATGATGTCAGCAAGCATGTAGATATTGAAAAGTAGAAGGCCAAGGACAGAGCCCTGTGGGACACCACAGGTGACAATACAGGGATCGAGGAGAAACCATTGGTGGTGACAAAGTGGAGACGGTGAGAAACTTAATAGTTAAACCAGTTGAGGGCAGGTCCTTGAAGATTGACCTAGGAGGAGAGGTGATGTAGGACGATGGAGTGGTCTACAGTGTCAAAAGCAGCATAGTGGACATGGAGGCAGAGAGAGATCACAGATGTTTAAAATGTCTTGAAGACGTAATTAAACAGATGTTTAATTACATCTTCAAGACGTGTCAAAGTGCTTCACAGTATATACTGTAAAGGGAATTGACTGTATTTTGTGTGGGCGAAACCCAGATGCTAATTGCACACAGCCATGTCCCACAAACTGTCGTGGATTGAGTGACCAAATTATTATTTTTGGAGTGAGTGTCTGCCCCATCTTGATGAAAGGACACAACACACTGTAGCAGTCCAAATTGAATAAATGGGGTACATAGATCTTACACTGACTGAACCTGGTGACTCCAAATTCTACAGTTCAACAACACTATTATTTTCACATCAAGGTTTACTCTTTTGTTTGGTACTTGTGAGCTCAGTGCTGACCGCACATCAATTGAGAACAAAGCACCTGGTATGACCTGGTGCAAATGAAAGAAGCATTCAGTCACCAGCATTACAAGGAAGGGCAGATCACCTCACCTACAGATCCCACAATGTCTGGAATATTTCTATGGACTATTTAGGAGCTAACTCTTGGAAACTCTTTGAGATATCTCCCCATTATCGTTACCAGGATCGTGTGTTAGTCAATGGGAAATTGAAGCAGATACAGGCCATCAAAGGTTATTTCCTTTGAGGTACCTGGATTACAGATTAATTTAATCCTAATTGTTTAGTTTTGCAAAATGTGTTTTTCTCCAGTAGCTGAGAATTTTAATATTGTCTCTAACCTACCTATATTGCCTTTATCAAAATCAGCCAGAATTAATGTTGTAATTGCTGCTCTCTGTATACGGTAGGTCATCGGATTAGTATTTAACAAAAATGCAATCTTGCAGATCAGTTTGCTGATGTGATCCAGGAAACATATTATGTTTCACTGTGCACCCAGCAGGTGTTTTATAGAGCTTTCATTCTCCAAATTAATGCAGTTTTAAATTGATCACTTTAGGAGTTTTCATTGGCAAGATCTTAGGATGAATCAAATGTGATTGGTTTGGCTGCATATATTTAAACTCAATCATTCAAACATTGCAAAATGTATTTCAATATATAACTGCTGTGAAGCCTATATACACAGGAAAAATTGTGGCTGCCCTGTTCTATTGGCCCAGCCCATAAGGAAATAAACAATCTTACTGTACTTGGAACATAAATATTTCCTGAAGATGTGAATGACACACAGATTTTATCACAGTATATTCACATCCATTTTAGTTGAATGTTGTACCTAAGACCATTTCACCATCATGCAACTCTATTTCAAAGTATTAAATTAAGCTATGGGAGATCTGACTTGCCTCTCTTATCTTAGTTTGATTTCTCTTACATTTGCTCCCAATTGGGTGTCGCAATATACCACAAAAGGGGCTCTGCGGTATTCCAATGGCACTCTATTTATAAATAATAATAAAAATAATAATCCTTGCATTTCATTTAGCATTTGATGACGTCTTTGAGACATCTGAAAATGCTTCACACTACTGCAAAGTGTGTATATTGTAGGCAAAGCGTTTCACACTGCGGGATATGATTCACAGCATTGGCTGAATCAGACACACAACTGGACGGCTGGAAACTAGCAGTAGCCAGTGCCTAACTTTCAGCGGTATCACATGTGGACGCCTATGTGTAAATAGGTTCAATGCCATTGCCAATGCTTCAGATTCCACTTGGAAAGAATAAACAGCATGAGATCTAAGCACTGAAACTCACTCTTGAGGATAAGTTAGAATTAGTTCTATTGGAACAAACCATTCAGTTCAGGTTAAATTTATTGTAATTGCCTATGACTTCTCACTCCCATGCCCACTTTTAACACACACACACACATACTCACATACATGCACGTACACACATTCACATCTATACACACAGCATTTATGCTAAGAGGTGACTATGGTCACATTTTGTATACCGGGAGCTATTAAGTGATTTGTCTGTCACTTAAATTGGCAGATTTCCTTGGCTAAATCCATTTGTAGATTCAAGTTATTAATATATCAGTCTGATATGAATTGCTCTCTTCCCAAATCAGATCTTCACCAAGGTTAGGAGGCTGGATTATTTATTCTGGTGTCAGGTGACGCTTACCTAGAATCTGTAGTATGGATGTTAATAATCTGATTTGACCCAAACAGTTGTAAAGTCAAAACAGATCCTAATTGATCCAATTCGGAAACAATTTATACACCATTTACACTAGCAGTCTGAGGTCAGAATGAACTTGATAACTGTGTAAATCCAATCTCCGAAAGCAAGTGTAATGTCAGCAAATTTTCTGCTCCAAATAAAAAACCCTGGGTTGGTTTCATACCAGGACCGATTTAGACGTAGTGCTGGGAAACGGCTGCTGAATTTGGAAGACTACATCTGTCCTATTCTGACATCTAAACCACAATGTTCTGTCCAGTACCTCTGCTCCATTCTGTGAGCTAGCCATTTTGGTTTGTCTATATAATAAATATAATAATAATAATGTTCCTTGCATTTGATATAGAGCTTTTCACATCTTCTAGACGTCTCAAATTTATATCAACCAAACTTCACTTTTCTGTATATATCTATACATCTCGAGTTTCAACAAACAGACAGACACATACAGAATTGAACACTCTCAATGTACATTGGGTCGCATGTCAATGTATATAGAATTGAATGTCTATATACATGAACCCAAAACACAGCAGCGAGTTGCACACACCAATCTTCCACAAACAGCCTTGGAGTGAGTGCCTAATTCTATTTGGGAGATTGTTTGCAAAACCACTGGGAGAAATAGTGCTATGGAATCTTTAAAATCCTCCTAAAGAAGCAGATGGTTTGATATCTCATAAGATATCGGCATATCTTGTGCCAGCATAAGTACGGCATCTCTGAGAGTGCAACACAACTAGTGCGATCCTTTGTTTGTAAGAATTCTAACCAAAAATTAGACACTTTTCCAGGAATATGACATACTTCATTATTGCAAGATGTGAAAGTGCAAACAAAATAGGAGGGAAACACATTTTAAAACAAAAACTAACAGAAGTTTGTTGTGCTGTCAATTTTACATGTCACCCAGTAAAAGAAAGGGTTAATCGGCTATCGCTTAACTTCGATGAGTAAAGTATTCCTTTTTCTGCAGATGTCGGAACAAAGTTGTGATTAGGTTCCTGACTAACACATTACCCAGTTATAAGCAGAAAGAGAACAACATTTTTTAACAATGCTTCTGTAATATTCGACTGACATGACACTGCTGGCTAATGAGTAACTAGGTGATGTAACCCTCTCTTTTTAAGGGAACAAAGTGGTACCATGCAAAAGTGATGACAGTGCAAGGCAAATAGGCCAGAGTTTGAAAGGAAGGCTTTTTTATAATAGTGCAAACTTGCTGCCGATCAAATAGAAACATGAAGTGATGTTGGTGACAGTCACTACCTCTGATTCAGAGGATGACATAACCTGCTGCTCCACTGACAGGGCACTCACAACAAATGGCTTAGGCACGGGATCTGATTGTATCGCTGTTAATGCTTTTATTCAGTGTCAAAAGGAGACAACAGCCAGTGTTATCAGATAAGGGCCAGTGCAGTGGAACAAATGAAAGATGTGCAGTTCATTAAAGCTATACTGTCTCTTTTCTTGAGGTCTTTGAATTTGTGGATCCTTTCCATTCTGCAGCATGATGAATCTCTATAAAAATTTAATGTGTTGGGTATGTGTGTAAAGGGAAACAATGAAAACGAACAGGCCGATCATTGATTAGAGAATTGTTGGGGGTAGAAAATCCCACAGAACGTTAATTATCGTGAATAATAGTACCAAATGATATTAGCACACCACACATTGTGCACCCTCCACTCCACCCTCACCTGTGTGTTCTCATGCTCAAAGTTAATTAGTGTCCTCACCCACTCTTTGAACCCCCATCAGCTCATCCTCGCTGGGGCCACTGCCTTCCCATCCCCCAGAGGATAGAGTTTAAAACCTGCATCTTTACTTTCAAAGCCTTCCGTGACCTTGTTCCTCCCTCACTCTGTAATCTGCTAACTCCTTAGGGATCTGACCACTCCCTCCACTTAGCAGACTCTGTTCTGCTCTATGTTTCCCACCCTGCTCAGCCGCTCTGAGACGCTGTCCGGCGTAGAGGGCGCTATATAAATCCAAGTTGTTGTTGTTGTCCTGTCCCCACTCTTCGGAACTCTATTCCAAGGTCCCTTTGCCTCACCCCCTCCTTCAAGGTCATCTCAAGACTCTCCTTTTTGTTGCATATTAACTTTAACAACATAAGTGGTAATTAAGTATGATGTGTTGCATATTAGAGTTAAACAACATAAGTGACAAATAAGTATGGGACAGGTACATAAGGATTCTGGGGAATAATGACTAGAGAGAGTGAAAGAGGGTATTGGAAAGAAGCTGGATTGTAAAGTTGCAATAAAGATTGGATTAAAGGAACATTGCGTGTTAAAGAACATTACACTTTTCATCCCTGCGTTTGGTCACTCTACCACTCCTACCCTCCTTGCCTTTTTTGATCCCAACCCCCAACTTGGGTCCAAATCCTTGATTGTCCATCGCCTTCGGATGGCCTCCCAATGTGAAAGGCACCATACAAACATAATTTGATGTTGTTGGACTTGTGTAGCTTTCCATAGAATACAGCTCAGCATCAGAACCCCTTGTAAAACTGCATTAGGAAAAAACGTAACATCATTCTCATCACTTTCATGGTTCCACTGAAGAGTACATGTAACATCACTGGAAAAATACGGCTGGGTGGAGTTCCCGATTGCAACATTGTGGGAGAGGAAATGTAATCGAAATGACATAATTGCTGGAGTGACTCATTGACACTGCTGAGCTCAGTAACCCTCCCCTATCCCCCACCATCCACTTCCCACCCCAACCCAAGCCAGTTCCTGCTCTGATTTCATCGGTAACCACTTGTTAAATAAATAAGTCAAAAAAATTATTCCATGTAACATAGCACCTTTCACATTGGAAGTACGTCTCAAACTACTTCACAGGGCGTATTGATTGTGTATTTCGTAGGCAAATAGGGCAGCCAATTGTACCCATAGGTTTGTCCCACAAGCAGTTGTGAAGCGAATGAACAACTTTAGTGAGGCGCGGGGAGGGGGAGGGGGGTGCTGTGGTGGGGGAGGGAGGTGGTGGGTGGGGGGAATGACTTATTGACCAGGGCAACTGGAGAATCTCCCCTCCGTTGTATCAAATTCAACTGAAATAGCTGACAAAACTCCCAATTAATAGCAACTCAAACAATGTAAAACCAATTGTTGAAGAGGGTCTATTGATTTCTTCCTCTACTTCAAGTCTCTTCTCCTCTCCTAAGGCCCTGACTGTTGCTGGAGTATAGTTGTACGTGTCCGGCATCCCTACATTCCTCATCTAGAATACCATGTTTTAGACGTAGTAATGTACAATTATTGTTGTGTAATAGGAGGCCAGTAGGAGGCCATCACAGCTGAACCTGATCCGGGTGTTAACCCTTATCCAAAGATGCAAATTCCAAATTGTACTTTGAGGCCAAAAACAAAAACAAAAGTTGCTTTTTCTGATGAAGGGTTGTAGGCCCGAACATTGACTCTTTTTCCTTTCTCCATGGATGCTGCTTGGCCTGCTGAGTTTCCCCAGCAACTTTTGTTTTTTGTTGTAGTTTTCCAGCATCTGTAGTATTTTATGTTGTGTTTGTGCTTTTGAGGCCATTTTGTCTTCAAATTTGAAATGACACAGGAAAGTGTAAAACAGAGAAAATCAAAGCATTCTGGACCTCCTGTTGCGAAAGTTGAACTCTTGACACTTTGTGATTTAAAAATTAATCTGCAATCTCCCACTACTGTCAGACTTGCCATTTGTGGTAAAAGACCATGGTGGTCAGGTGATTGTCCTTAGAAAGAGGGGTCAAAAAATAATTAATAATCCTTATATTTCATATAGTATATTATAGCACAGAAACAATCTGTTTAACCCAACTACTTTATACTCCACATGGACCTCTACCCCTCCTGATCCTCTCTTCCATATCACTCTATTCCATTCCTACTCAAGTACCTGTTCAAGCTTCCTCTTAAATACACTGACATTTGATATAGCTGTGACATTTTTGATGTTTTATAAATTGTTCCCTATGTTAATTGTCACAAGATATGCCCTCTGAAACCACCCATTTCATCCCATGCACCTATAATGATGAAATAGCTCAGAGTTTTTCACGGGTAATTTCACACAGCAATGACTCACAAACAGCCATGAAGTGAATGACCAATTTATCTGGAGAATTGTCGGCCAAGATACCAAGATAAACTACTTTATACTTTCCAATACTGCTGTGGGATCTCCAACGTCCCCCTGAACAGGCAGCCAGGGGCTTGATTTTAATGTCTTACCAAAAGATTGGCATATATGTTAATGAAGCTCTGGAGTGCAATGCTGGATTGAAGGGAGAAGTTTGGCATTTCTGAGCATTTGAAATCCGCAATACAACAACAACAAATTGCACTTATATAGTGCCTTTCACATCGGGAGGACGTCCAAAAGCGCTGAACAGTCAGGCCAGGACCCAAGCGGAGTGGGGGAGGATCGGAGTAGAGGGAAGGAGAGGGGGAAGGGTTAGTAGGGTAGCCGAAGGCGTGGTTGAAGAGGGATGTCTTGAGACCGGCCTTGAAGGAGGAAAGGGAGGAAGCAAGGCAGAGGGGCTGCGGGATGGAGTTCCACAGTGTGGGAGTAGAGAGGCTGAAAGCCCGGCTGCCGATGGTTGGGCGGTTAGGGTGGTGAACGCGGAGCAGGCCTGAGTCTGCTGAACGGACGGTGCGGGCAGGCTGATAGGGAGACAGTAGGTCAGAGAGATAGGTGGGGGAAGTCCGTGAATGGCCTTGAAAGTGAGGATGAGGATCATGAATTCGATCCTCTGGGTGACGAGGAGCCAGTGGACACAGGCGAGGGTGGGAGTGATGTGGTCGCGAAGCCTGGTATGGGAGAGTACACAAGCTGCAGAATTCTGAATGATCTGCAACCTGTGAAGGGAGGAGTTGGGAAGAATAAAGTGGAGGCCTAGGAGCAAATTATTGAATTGCCCACTCAGTCAGTCATTTAAGATGCAGTGTGGCTTAAAAGCCAATTCAAAACAAAGCACATTTAAATCAGTAGGAAAATGGCATGGGATCATTGTAAAAATAGCTTGCTGCTTTGGAGTTGTAAGAAAAGGGAATTACATAGTTAATCTAGTTTAGTTATATCTGAGTGACTCCTTAGCATCTCTGGTATCCTCGTGGACTGATTCATATAAAGCCTTCCATATTACATAAGCAATGGGTCAGTGAGGTGAAGATGTCACCTTCAATATTCTCACCACAGCACGCTTGAATAGCAGCCAATATAAACTGGATAGCTTAATATCTACTGGGGCATTTATCATATAAATATTGCAGTCAAAATCAAAAGTACAGCCCGTGTTTATACTGTACTGCCAAAGTCTTTGCTGGAACAAACCTGGTATTTTGAGCAATCCAAAACAAACCTGCCAGAATAAACCCTGTAAAGCTCTTTACTCTGTCCTCGCCTCAAAACGGATAATAAAAAAATTCACGGTTACGGCATCATTCATGTGAGGGAGGATATGAGTTTGCACAAATCGCAGTGTGAAATCTTGTGGAACACAGGCCTGGTTCTTTGCTGGGCAACCACTGATGCTGGCAATGTGATGCAGAACACGCAGTGACATATCGTTTGCATCTCACTTCCACATAGTAGTTCATTCACTCTATCGTCTGTTTACTCAAATTACCTTGTCAGCTCCATGCCCTGCGGCAAACGCTACCCTTTCCTTCTGCACCTTAGCAAATACTCTCTCCCCCAACAAGATGGCAAACAAAACCCTCTCCCTCTTTATGGTAGATATAATTATAATCAGGCTTAATATAAGCATCAGAGAACACTAATTCGCATGGTATCATATTTTTTCAGCTATTGCAAAATATCCATAAATGACAAATACTTTTGTGGGCAATCATACTCCAAGCCACCTAAAGTTAATCTTCTGAAATGAAAATGAGATGGACAAGAGTGCTAAAATTCACCTGCAAATGATTTTTCTTAGAGTACCTAAAGGGGAGCATGCGTAACACTCGTGCACGCATACATCACCTCACGGCTGGACTACGGAAACTCTCTCCTCGTCGGCCTCTCCAGTTCCTCCATTCACAGGCTGCAGGTCATCCAAAACTCTGCAGCCCGTGTACTATCCCGCACCCGCCTCCGCGACCACATAACCCCCACCCTCGCTCGTCTCCACTGGCTCCCCATCCTCCAGAGGATCGAGTTCAAGATCCTCGTCCTCACCTACAAGGCCTTACACGGCCTTGCCCCACCCTATTTAACCGATCTACTTTCCCCCTACAAGCCCACCTGGACCCTCCGTTCAACAGGACTTGGCCTGCTCCAAGCCCCCCGCCCGAACCGCCCCACCATCGGAGGCCGGGCCTTCAGTTTCTCCGCTCCCACCCTATGGAATGCCATCCCTCAATCCCTCCGTTTCGTTTCTTCCCTTTCCTCTTTCAAGGCCGATTTGAAGACTTTCCTCTTCGACCGTGCCTTTTGTTCCACCCCGAACTCTTCAACCTCCCCTTCGTGTTTCACCCCTTCCCAAACACTCCCTTCTCAGCTCGGGTCACACGCCTCCTGTGCAGCGCCTTGGGACGTCCTCCCGACGTGAAAGGTACTCTATAAATGTAATTTGTTGTTGTTGTTGTTGTTGTAACAGAGCAGGCACAGAATTCTGCTTCAAAGTTAGTGTGTTTAAAGTTGCTATAACTTTCTGCAAAAGATGTCCAACGCCCCAGGAATTTTTAAGCACAAATGTACCTTCATTCAAAAATACTGTCATCAAAAATCTCTTTTAATGTTTAGCTGCTGGAATATTGACTCCCAAGATATCCCTTGGCATAGTGGTTAGCGTGATTGGCTCGCAAGCGAGAGAACCCGGGTTCAATCCCTGGGTGGGGCGAAACCAAATCAAGTGTCCTTACTCCAAATGGCCCTGTTTGCCTGGCAGTACGTATGAACCCCGTTGTTGGTTGATTGGTGGAACACTTTCTGGGGGTAATAGTTTGTGTGTCAGACTAGAATAGTGGTAGCACTTTCGCCTCTTACTCCTAAAATTGTGGGTTCAAGCCCACTTTGGGATTTGGAATCACACAGTCTAAGCTGACACTCCAATACAGTGTTGAGGTTGTGCCTGTAAGCGTAGCCAGGAGGAACATGAACTTTGTTCACTGGAACAAAGAAGGTCAAGGAGTGACCTGATAGATCTTTAAAATTAGGAGGTGTTTGATAAAGTCATTAGGGACAAATTATTTCCACTGATTGGTGAGTGAATAAATGGAAGGAATCAATTCAAGGCTGTTAGTAAATGAGCAAATGGGGAAGTTAAGAGAAATATTTTCACATACAGAGTATCTAAGATATACAATGCCCTGCAGGAAATGGTAGTTGAGGCCATTTTCATATTGCCTTACCTTTAATAGGGAACTATACAGATACTGTAAAAAGAGTCGCCCACAAGGATATGGGAAAGAGCCGGGAAGTGGTATTGAAACAATTGCTTTTGAGTGAGCCGACACAGAAACAAACGGGCTGAATGCCTTTCTTCTGTGCTTTTAATGTCTATGGCCTATAACTATCTGCACAATAGAATTTCTTCATATGACCTTATTACCATATATCCCAATCCAATTACCCCGTCCTTCTCCTGCTTCATCACCATATCCTTTAATTTGCGGGTAATTTGGTCCTTTTCAAGAATCGATATAATTACTTTTTGAAAGACCCCCAAGGACTTTGCCTCAGATGTGATTTGTGCACAAATCACATCTGAGGTTGTCACCTCAGAGAATTTCACCTTCTCACAATTCCCTGCAGATTGATTTCCAAATGTAACCTATTATTTCAAACATTAAATAATGAACTGGTAAAGAAATAAGAGAGATAACTTTAAAATAACCTTTAGAATCCCCCATGCTCCTTCCCAGAGCCTGTGGTAGACACCCTGACATGTAAGAAATAAATGTTGAAATTAATATTGCTTTCAATTCAATATAACACATTTTATATAGATTCTGATGATGGCAATTCAATAGCTTTGTAGCAAACACAAATAAGTTCTTCCAGGGAATAAAATAGCCACTAAACAATAATTAAAAGCAAACAGTGCCTTTGTGTTTATACAGTGAGCCAGTCTTTCAAATGAGAAACTGGATAAATCGAAAACATGGACAGAATGCAAGAGATCTTTATTATAGCACAACTCACTGAAATGGCCATCCCCAGTGATTTCAGATATTCTGGGGACGAATCCTATCCATATCAGGAGGTTTTCAGGTGAAAGCGAATGTTCAGAATGACATTTTGTAATTCAAAAGAGATGTGTGATTATGTGGCATGGATTAATTCTGTGAGGATAAGGTTTGGCTATCTACAGGTTGTGGGCAAATTGGCTACTGCGCCCGCCTAAAAAATATAGTCATTACACCTTAAAGTGAATTTGCCCCACAAAATATGCACAGGCACATCACTTCATAGTAAACCCTGTGAAGCGCTATGAGACAAGCCTACAAAGTGATAAATTGCAAGGATTATTATTGTCCTTTTTCAGCACCAGATGCAACCAGCAGGATATCATATTAAACATTAATATAGCCCTGGTCTAGGACCCAAAGATAGTTAATACAATTAGCCGATTGACGAGTTGTATTGCTATGCTTTTTATTCATGTTACATAGACAGCAGAGCACTGAAACAAGGAATTTGGCCCAACAAGTCTAGGCTGGAGCAAATACAAAGATTATTATTATTACTACTACAGACTCACAGTACAGAAATCACAGTGGGTTACTTATTTATCTCAGTGTGCACTTATCCATGTATTTTCTTATTCTGTCTGAGGCAAATACTTCTCCAGTTCTAATTTTGAAGAATGTATCCACGCTTTACTTTTGAATGTCCGTACTTACCCTCTGCTATCCCTCCAATCCATCCCTCACCCTGGTTCACGAGCCACTTCTTCTCTCTCAAGGTTCAGATGCATCCACTGAACACACAGGACTCAAATCTAGCCTTATGATCCACCAGCATACCTGGCTGGACCACATGAAAACACACCGCTCTGTTCTCTTCTATAACAAATCGTCCTTCTACTACAAGATAATCTTGAGGGCGAAGAGCAGGCTCCTATTCTCCACAACCAACCGGTTGCTCCGTCCAGCCACACACCCCCACCACATGCCTTGCCTATTCTCTCCTCAAATTCTGACGACAAGCAGATGCTGAATTTCCTCGAGTTCGAAAATCAAGGGAATCTGTTCAGCTGCTCACTCCCACTCCATCTCACCCCCACACTCCAATCCCTACCCATCCCTCCTGCCACATTTTTGAACCTGTTTCCTCCCCACTCATCAACACCATATTGACCATGAAGCACATGCTCCCTTGACCCCATCCCCACCCCTCTCCTTATCTTCCAGTTCCACCACCTCGCCCTCTACTGTCCGAAACCATCAATCTCTCCCTATCATCTGGGACGTCCTCCCGACATGAAAGGTGCTCTAGAAATGTAATTTTGTTGTTGTTGTGGTACCATTTCCATCTCCCTCAAAACAGCTACAATCACTCCCATCTTGAACAAACTTTCCCTGGACGCATCTCTGCTTTCTTGTTACCGGCCCATCTTCAACCTTTCTTTTCTTTCTAAGGTCCTTGAAAGAGTTGTTGCTTCACAGCTTTGCTCTTTCCTCTTCTCCCACTCCCTCCATGAGCCTGTCCAATGGGGTTTCTGTGCTGCTCACAGCACAGAAACTGCTCTGGTCAAGGTCACAAACGACATCCGGTCCATCGGTGACTAGGGCTCCCACTGCCTCCTCATCCTCCTTGACCTTTCTGCTGCCTTCAACACCTTGCTTCTGCTAATGGTTTCTCTTCATGCACTGTCTGGTATTCCTCAGGGCTCTGTCCCATGTCCCCTCCTTTTCAATCTCTACATGTTCCCCCTTGGTGACATCATCCACAGACATGGGTATATTTCTACATGTATGTGGATGACACCGAACTCTTAACTATCTGCCTCCACCCTCAATTCCTGACAGACTGCCTGTCAGACATGAATTCCTGGATGAGAGAACTTTCTAAGCTGAACATCAGCACGACCAATGTCCTCCTGATTGGTTCTCACACCTCAGGCATTAGCAGCATCAACATCCAAGGATGCATACTCCACCTGCCAAGTCAGTCAGGAACCTGGGCTTCTTGTTCATCTCTCAACTGTCCTTTTTCCCCCATATCCATGCCATGACAAGCATTGCCTTCCACCACCTCAGGAACATCACTTGCCTCCATCATTGCCTCAAACCTCAGGCCGCTGAAACCTTCATATCCACATTTGTCACCTCAATCCTCAACTAAGGAAACTCCCTCCTTGTGAACTCCCCAACTCTTCCCTCCACAAGCTGCAGATCATCCAAAACTCTGAAGCTCATGTCCTCTCCTGCACCGGGCTCCGTGACCCCACCACCTCCACCCTCACCCAGCTCCACTGGCTCCCCATCCCTTAGAGGATAGAATTCAAGATCCTCATTTTCAAGGCCCTCCATGACCTTGACCCTCTTACCTCTCTGACCCTATCAATCTGTCCGCTGCCTATGTTCAGCTGGCTCTGTTCCATGTTTCCGGCCCGACCCAGCCTAAAATAGGTGGACAGGCTTTCAGCCTCTCTGCCTCCATGCTTATGGAACTACATTCTCCAATTCCTTTGCATTGCTTTCTCCCTTGCCTCTTTCAAGGCCCGTCTCAAGACCCTCCTTTTCGACCGTACCTTCAGTAGCACCCTGTCTTTCTGCCCTCTTTCATCATAACTCAGGCCACACCCCCCATGCTGGAATCCTGATCACTGATTGTTCAGCACCTTGGGATATCCTCCCAGCGCGAAAGGTGCTCTACGAATGTCATTTTGTTGTTGTTGTTCTATATATCTTTTACTTGAGGTTATTTGCTTTGAAGTCTTGGTTGGCAGCTATTGCATTATTGTATCAAGTAGAATCCATTTATTTTGAAAGCAAACTTGACACTGACATATGCATATGTAAGGGAGAAGAGAACAGAGAGGTATTGGGAGAGGGTATTCCATGGAGGAAGAGGGGAATAGGAGGGATTGTGGGGTTTAAACAACAAGCTTGGACTAGTTGGGCTGAGTAGCCTGTTTCAGTGCTGTGAAATTCTATGTAACACTAATAAAAAGCAAAGTAATATGAATTTTTGATAGTCTAATTGTATTAACTATCTTGGTTCCTAGACAAGGGCTATATTAATGTTTAATGTGATATCCCGCTTGTTGCATCTGTTGCTCAACATGCATCACCTTATGCAATTCAAAGTTCAGTTGGATAGTAAGCTGGGAGAGGAGAAAATATTGTTTTGTTTTCCATGTGAAGGTTGCAGTGTCCTTGGTACTTTTAATATTTAGTACTTTTAAACACCCAAAACTTTTTAAAAAATATATATATACCATTTGGTAAACTATTGAGATTGAGTGAAAATAATCACATTGCAATATTTTTTATTCTTTTTGTAAAATGTGATCACTTTTAACAAGAATTGCCTTGAACAGTGTTTGGAAGAGGACCCTTGAACTGTCTAAAAATACAGCACATCCGTCATCTGGATCTCACACGAAGGAGCGTGTAAGTTGGGCCAATCTGGTGTGCGGTCTGCACGATGTCATACAAAAAAGTGATTTAGCACAAATGTCCTGCATGGAAACTATTTTCTGACCCAAACTGAAAAAGAAAGGAAACATGCCACTTCCTTTGCTGGTAGTTTATTTGTTGTGTGGGGTTTTAGTACAGCTGCATGCTAAGGGTGTTGGCCTACAGCTATATTGCAGCATGAGATCATACCCTGAACTAGAGTTTGCAAAAGCTTTTACAGAATGGCACTTAACCCTTCCAGCTCCAAATTCTCCAATAAACTCTGAAGCGCTTTGATATGTCTCAACAATGTGATAAGGAACTACATCAAGTACAAGGATTATGATTATTATTATCCGGGCACGGGTGGGGTTGGTAAGGTCATGGAGCCTGCAGTAGGAGAGATCTGGATGATTTACAGCTTATGGAATGGGGAATTGGGAAGGTGATGTTTGAAAAGCTTTGTCATATTCATTTTGTTTTGTCTGAACTGGTCAGCCCACAGGAACAGGAATCTCCATAGGCTACTGGCTTACTAGGAGGTTAATATATAATTTCCTTATACATACTTCAAAGCTCTTACACCACCAGCAATACAAATAACACAGGGTGGGACTTTATTTCTGTTGTCGTTGATATGTTGAGGCATTTAAGTGTCACCTCCTTTGTATGCTGAAATGAATTTAAGATATAGGATGAATAGTGAAACCATATTCTAGCATTATGGCACATGAGGGATCAATACTAATCATTTTTAAGGACATTGCTCGACTTGGCACTATTTAACTATTGCATTTGGATTAGAACTATGTTGTTCTGTTCGGGCACCTGAACACAGTAAGCATTCATGATATTGTTGCACAGTAAATCAATTCAACTCAACAAATGCAGACCGTCAAACCGTAAGAGCAGGACTAAGAGGACCATCAAGAGAAGAACTACACATGTGGAAATAATGTTCTTGAGGCAACACACCATTGCTTTCTAACCTGTGTGTCAGAAAAACATAGCAGGACTTCCATGGAGGGCATAAACAAGACATAAGGACAGGAACAGACCATTCAGCACATTAAGGCAAAATAATAAGATGAGATAGAATATGATAATCCTTACATTTAATATAGCACTTTAGCATGTTGAAACATGTCAAAGCACTTGATAAGATTTACTGTGAACTGTAATGACAGCTCATTTGTTGGCAAATGAGGCTGACAATTTGCTTACAGCAATATCCCACAAACAGCCATGAAGTAAATGATCTGTTTTAAAATCTGGAGGATTGTTGGCCAGGGTACTTGACAAAACATAGACGATGTGTTTAAAGTCCTAAAGTGGGGTTTGAACCCTCAAGCTTCTCACTCAGAAGCCAGAGTGATACCAACTGACCCAGGCTAAAACCTGATATAAACTCTTCTCGAATCATCAAATCAATATTATTGATTTTTGTTTTTCCCGATAGTTTTGTTGAAGATTTTTGTTGAGTTCACTGTGGAACTATAAAGTAAATGAAACTGTTAATGCCACATAAGAATTTAACCGAATGTAACCAGGAATAAGTTTGTTCATCTGTCCTTGGTTTTGTTTGGTACTGCACAGAAAATGAGTTTACTCTCGTGTTTTCTTAGGTTTTCTGTTATTTTTCATGCATTGAATACATATGCAGATACTTCAAGTTGGCTCTATCTCTATGATTTATTACCCTTTGACTTATCATGATATCTCTCGAACATGTTCATCTTGTTGAGGTGTTAAAAGCACAACATGTTTAAGATGCACATGTGTAGAATACCTCTGGTTGAAATTATTCATTGGTGAAACTCATCAATAAAGCATTTGCGTTGGAATGTCCACCAAGGTAGAGAGTACACTTTGCGCTTGTGGAAGCTGATGTCAAGTATAATCTGAGTAAGTTACTGTCATGTTGAGATTCACTTGTGATAGAAATAAATTATGCAGATTTCAACCCATTCCGGAGGAAGAACATCCATAGATTATAATAATGATTATAATGATCCTTACATTTGGTTTGGCACCTTTCACATTGGGAGGTCATCCTAAAGCTCTACACAGGGCGTAGTTTAAAAAGGCAATGGAGTGCAAGGACTTCGGAGATGGCAGGTGGTTGTAATCTGAGGGTCATATTATCTTCAATTCAAAATCAAAACACCATATTAAAGAATACTATCACCTCGGGATATCTCCTGACATGAAAAGATGTAACTCAAATGTAATTTGTTGTTGTTGTTGGAGGTAGTTGAAAGGTAATGAAATATTTGGAATAGTAAAACCCATGAAACCTAGCACCAAAATGTTCGCCGCGAACCGCCCAACCATCGGCGGCCAGGCTTTCAGCCTCTCTGCTCCCACACTGTGGAACTCTATCCTGCAGCCCCTCTGCTTTGCTTCCGCCCTTTCCTCCTACAAGGTCGGTCTCAAGACTTTCCTCTTCGACTGCGCCTTCGGCTGCCACACTAACTCTTCCCCCTCTCCCACTCCCCTTCTCTTTCCCCCTACCCCGCCCTCACCCCCACTCTCAGGTCCCGACCTGACTGTTCAGTACTTTGCCCTCCCGACGTGAAAGGTGCTATATAAGTGCACTTTTGTTGTTGTTGTTCAGAATGCCTGGATCGTCATTACTGTTAAAAGTCAGGCTGACTTTTGGCTCAGAAGCGAGAGTGTTCTGAACTGACACAGTGTAAAAGCTAACATTAGCTTGGGTCAGTTAGTAACATTCTTGCCTCTGAGTTCGAAGTCAGCCTTAGAAGTCAACCTGTTTTAGAAATCAGATAGGGGAATTGTTCCACACAACTGCTCCGGAGCTTGACAAGTTCATATTCACCCAGCAAGTCTGCCATACTGCTCAATAGGGGCCTCTGCTGGCTTTGACCCATAGAACAGCCAAGGTTAGATGAAAGCAAATGTGTAAACTGCATTTCTCTTTCAATGACATTGTTGGCTGCTGATGTTAAAACCTGAGATTAATCATTAATACTGAGATGCAAAGTGAGGAGCCAATTAGATCCACCATTAATCTCCGCATGATTTATAATAATAACTTGAATTTACACAGCACCTTTCAAGTAAAACTACACCTCTCAAAGCTCTTTACAAACAATTAGAAATGAAGTGAACATGTAATTATAGGCAAACATGGCAGCAAATCTGCACCATCAATGCCCCTTGAGATGAGCGGTGAATTGATTTGAATGAGTACATTAGAATTAAGAAGGAGAAACTGTAGGAACCAATTAATTTTTTTTCACATTTTGCAGGATATAATGTACCTCAGCAATGACTCCATTGGGAAATCCATGTGGGAGGTTGCCTTTCTGGTTCCTTGATTGAACAGGATAATGTCTACAATCAGTGACTGAAATATGGGATTTCTAATGACATTCCTTGATAGGGAACCCAGCTCATGAAAATGGAAACTCCTTCTAGTAACTGAATATACATCACACCAATCTATATCATGATCGACATCTGGAGAAGTATTCAAAAAGATTCATCTTGTTCAAGGTCTGTCTCAAAACATACTACTTTAACTCTGCTTTTGGTCATCTTTCCTCTTTTGCCCCCTTTAGCTTCTACTCATGGAGCCTGTAGATTAGTGATTAGAGCACTCACCTCGCAAACGAGATGACCTGGGTTCGATTCCCAGGGAGGACAAATCATTAGGTAAGGTTCCTTACTAAACATGCGTCTGTTGACCTAGCAGTAAGTAGGAACCGTTTGTTAGTCGATTGGTGGATCTTTTTTTCCAGAGAAAAATGTATATAATTTGGTCACTCAATCCACGACTGTTTGTGAGATGCTGCTGTGCGCGATTGGCTGCCTCATTTTGTCCACAAAATATACAGTCAATTCACTTTATATTTCGACCACAAATAAACAGTCAATTTTTCTACTCTCCTTCCCCCTACTCGACCCCTCCCCCCTGCTGTGGTCCCTACCTGACTGTTCAGTGCCTTGGGACATCCTCCCAATGTGAAAGGCGCTATATAAATGTAATATTGATTGATTGATTGATTGATTGATTGACAGTATATTGTGTGAAGCGCTTTTACATGTCTCAAAGACGTGATAAGTCCACTATATCAAATACAATGATCAATATTACCCCTGAGGTTGGATCCACAGCCAGTTGTATTAAACTCTCTGAAAGTTCATCCTGACTTGAAAGGCACCATATAAATGTAAATTGTATTGCATTGTTTCTTAATGAGAAATCTCTTTGAATCCAAAATAGAAGCACTGGAACATCCAACCACAAGTAACCATAATATCCAATACAATTTACAATACAATTTACATTTATATAGTGCCTTTTACATCGGCAAGCAGAAAATGTTGTCAACAATAAATTGGATAGAATTCTTCTTGAAAATAATATCTCGGGATACTGTATATAGTTTGGGACACAGCATGTCAAGTGACTGCCAGGATGGTGGAAGGTGAACCTTCGTCTTCTTTCACCTAGTAAATTCTTATGTTCTTAGTTTCAAAGGCATGATAGATAAACTAAAATAAATTAACTGGAAAGTGTTGATGGGAAAATGGTTTAAGTAGTAATTTAATTTGAAAATGGCCACAAATATACACTGAATAGAATCAAATTAGATCATGGAGACTTAGAAGAAGATCTACAAGTATTAGTAGATGTTTAACTTTTAATAGTCAGGCATTGTGCTGAATAATAATAATGTTTTATATTTGATATAGAGTCTTATCACATCAAAACATCTCAAAGCACTTCACTATGTTTTACTGTAAAAGTGTAGCATATTTTGATCTGAAGTTTATTATCATAAACAATGTTATTTTATAAGTTTCCCATTGTAAAAACAAATCCCTTGATGCTGCATCTAAAGTGAAACTTATCTCTGGTAATTGTTCATCTTTACATATTCACTATGATAAGCTTTAATTAAGATGTGTATATGTGTGTGATTGGAAAGCAGATAATGTGTTTGGAGTGTGTTGGAGTTATGTGGTCTGCGTGCACCTGGATTTTGTCTTAGTCACTCACAATTCTCCCTCCTACCTTTCTGTTGCCCAGCACTTATTTCAAAATGTATCCTGCCTCAAAATTGCTTCTAAAAAGATGTTAAGATACTGTATTAATATTAAGTGAGGTGTTATTAAATTACCTTGTTAAATGAATTATTTCTGTGCCACTGTTTACGTTAGAAGAGATTCTTGATTTGAAGTTAATTTGATTTAACGCGAAATTAAGTCTTACAGCATTTAATTCTGCAGGCAAAACTAGTACAGTACATGAGCTTTTCAGGTGATTAAAGGTCACTTGCTACTAGTTAATACGATCATCTTTAATAAAAATATCAAGTAACATATGAAGAAAGAAGCTGTCAAAGCAAGCTGAAGAAATTCACTCCACTAAACAAAGGAGGGTAAGTATTTGTGTGTATTTCATTCACAACAACTATTATTTCTTCAGATGCTTTATACTGTTCCCTTTTCTGCTCTGCTTTTAGCCAAGCATAGTTCATTTTTGCTAAGTTGATGTAAGATATATTGAGCTGAGTGACAAATGAACTGCTGAATAGAGAAGTGACAACAGGATGGAACCCAATGCTGTTATTACTGACTTGGCACTATTTGTTCCTCATTTCCTATCACATACTTTGAGATATTATGGCCATGTATTTCAAAGAAAAGTACTATTATGGTATTTTCTTGGATAGATATGATTTGATTAATTTACTTCTACAGGTTTATGTGACATCAAGTTGAAATGCAATACGCCACCTTAGTAAAAAGACATAGAGTTACAAAGAGTCAGATAGACTGCACAGCATGGAAACAGGCTATTTGGACCAATTGGTCTGTGCTGGTGTTTCTACTCCATCCAAGTCTCCACTCCTCCTATTTTCTTCTACCGCATCCCTCTGTTCCTTTACTCTTCCTGTGTGAATAACATTTCCTCTTAAATACATAGATGCTTCATTTTTGCTAAGGCAAAAATACATTTGCTTCAACTACAGCTACCAATTGGGTAAATTCCATATTCCCACCACACGACTTCAACCATAGCCGAATGAAACACTGTACTAACGAGCAGCAGTACAAGAACAGATATTAGCCTAATGTGTTCTTCATACAATATAAAAACAAAATCAGCAACTTAACTGACCCTTTCGCCTATTTACTGGTAAACATACCCGCATTCGTGACCAGCGTATTGGCACTCGTCTAATTTTCATCCTGTTTACTTGGTTCACATTGACTGTTTTTTCAGTTGCATTCTGCAATGTTTTACTGCTCTCATGCTCTCCTGATTACACTTTTATTACTGCCGGAAGCTCCACTGATGTTCCAGTGTCCCTGGCTGACACTGAAAAAAACCCGCTAATAGTTCCAGGACTGCAAAGCTTCTCAAATGCTTCATTACTCAATACCCATTTACTGTTAAAATGCAATATGATGAAAACAAATGATCACTTCTTGGTTCAAATTAACATTTGAACATTTCGGTCAATCTTCTCTTCTTCATTTGTCCACTTTCTCTTCTCTATTCTATTCTCACCATTATCTTTATCAGGGTTACAGTGAAAATGCAGTATTTCTCAACAGACTGCGTGCAATGACTCCAATCTGTTGAGGGATTTTAACACACCAATTCTGCTTCCAGGACCTCAAATCAAGTGATGTCCTGTCACCACTTTAAAAAAAGGGAAGCACAATGTTTGTAAAGCAACAGAGAAAAGTTCAACTTTAACCTGTAATATAAATTTTTCAAAGCAAAAAAGGGTGCATTGTAAAAGCCAGCACCTTGAATATGGCAGGTATTAGCACAAATTTATTTAATTTCCTTCCCAGCTTGGTGCTGTTTCATGTGTGTTGTGTTTTTTGTTGCGAGATCCACTTTAGGTTACGTCTGGAAGATTGGATGGCAGAAGTGACTCACATCCTGAGCGAAAATGCAGACATTGTGTGTTGTACTGTTAAGAATAAATCAACCCAAAAGTAGACTAATTCAGCCAGGACTGGTAAGCACTTCAACAGCACTTCATTAAAATAAGCAACATTGATAGCATACATTAATCAGCAGTTTCCTTGGTTAAAAACTACTAAATTTGACTTTTTTTTTTCCCTTGAACAACTGGTTATGTGAATAATATTTATCTAAGAAAAGTCACGTTATTCCTTTGGTGGACCTTTTTAAACCTTTGAAATAAAACTACTTGTCTCTAATCTCAGATGGTTCAGGCTTTTGAGCTCACAGGTTGTGCTTTCAATGCAGATTTCTTGAATCTGCATCGTACTCCTCTCCTCTACTGTTAAGCGCTCTGAGACACTGTCTGACGTAAAGGACGCTATACAAATCCAAGTTGTTGTTTCTGATAGTCCAGTGCAGTACAGGGAGAGAGCTGCACTTGTCAGGTATGCTTCCCTTCAAATAAATTGTGAACGCGTGGTCCCGTCTGGGATTATCGGCCAGTTTAACAAGGAAATATTCTTGCCAGAATTGACACTGACAGAAAATCTCACCTTTCCAGCGATAGAATTATTCAAGCAATGTTCTGCTTCATGTATATAATCAATCATTCCAGTACGATACAGTGTGACATGGCACTGCACATCGTGACAGAGCAACACAGCATCCAGCAAGTCCCCATTACTTCTTAAAAAAAGTGTTATTAAACGTGTTGAATTTAACAAGGTTTACCTGCTAGAGTCCATTTTGCAAATACTATATAGAAATAAAAGTATCCACCACCAAGGAAAGATATTGTTTTTTTTCCCCCTGAACATTTAATAAAGGTGGGAATTATTTTCCTATCTCAAGAACCTCCTCTTCAATGGTCCCATCGGTCACCCCAAATCCCCACTTTCCCTCCACCAGCCCAGTTACCAACCCCAGCTCGGATCTGAAACAATGACTGTCCATGCCTTGGGATGTCCTCCTTATGTGAAAGGCGCTATACAAGTGTAATTTTGTTGTTTTTTTCACTTCATTTCCATGGTATACATACTCTTAATATGGATACATATTGCCTCTCATACTGCACTTATTTTGTGCTATACGTGAAAGCCAAACTGAATGCAAATTTACCGCCGAATTTCAGCAACTCAAAAAAGTATAAGGAGGGAATATTTGCAGCATGAGTTAATTATCACATCGATCCAATATGTGGTCAGGAAGCAGGTAGCAGTGAACATTGGGGTTGGGAGCAAAAATTCCCCTGCCTCCCTCCGCCTTTCCCTTGCCCCCACTCTAGTGAGGACAGTTGCAAATATTGACTTCTTTTTATCACACATTACATACTCTTTGGCTCTCATCGGCGTCTTGGCTCTCACCTCCTCCACCTATCCGATCTGTCCCTTAAACTCTCTAAAACCATACGCAACCTAGGCGTCAGATTTAACCCCCAGTTGTCCTTCCTCCCCCACATCCGGTCCCTCACCAGCACCACCTTCTTCCATCTTCGCCACATTGCCCAAATCTGCTACTATCTCTCCCAAAAGCTGCAAATCCTTGGTCCATGCCTTTGTCACCTCTCAGCTGAACTACTCCAACGTTCTCCCCTCTGTCACCATTCACAAAATCCAGCTCATACAGAACTTCGCCACCCGCATTCTCACCTGAACCAAACTCCCCAATTGCCCCAGTCCTTGCCAGATTTCACCGGCTCCCCATCACAGAGTGGATCGACTGCAAGGTCCTCACTCAATGTTTTAAATCCGTCTGGCATAGAGGGCGCTATATAAATGCAAATTGTTGTTGTTGCATCAATGTGATAATTATTATCAGTGATAATATCATATGCTGCATTATTCCCCAGTGTAGTATTTTTTTCAGGTTGGATCTGGATGTAAAAAACTGTGGCTTTTGCTCCTTTAGTTGTCGGTAAGTGGGGATCCAGTGACCAGGCTTGTGCTGGTATAAACCATGTGTGATGTTAACCTCGGTTAGGAACAAACCATGCTCATGTGACAAGTAGCTTCTGTAATAATGATTCTGTTCAACTCTTACTATCAAACCCTGTGGGAACTAATTTTGTATTGACCCAATCTTAATATGATCTACACATGGTAATCAAAATAGGAACGTGGATTCTGTCTCAGAGGAATCCTTACTGGCTGGGCTTTATCTTACCATCAAGTTGTGTTGCTTTGGTCCAGTGATTGTGCAGAAGCCAAACGTGGCCATACAGCCTTGACGTGACTGAATCAATTGCCAGAGCTGACTTCACTATTTCTTGTGTTTGAGTTGTGCAAGTAATCAGTGACCTATTTAGCTAGGATTTCAGCCAGACACTTTTAAACAAGCCAGAGGCAGAGCCCTTGGAGATTTGGTGGTTTGTTTGGCTTTCGTTGAGTCACTAGCAGGATCATATTGGATGTTATTGAAATGAGAAAGTGGGGAAGGGCTGGTTTTGTGCAGTTTAGTGATTGTTAGTCCAACTCCCAGCGCTGCATGCTCCTCAAATTCATCTCTGTTTCCTGTTCCACCTGTTTCCATACATTGGGGTCAATTGTGATCATTGAGCTGGAAATGTGTCTGCCAATACCAAGGGGGTAGTGATAATGTTGTCTGGCTGCCATGCAGGGGAAGGGAAGAAAATGAGAGAAAAAGTGGGAGTGGGGGAAAGTGGAAAGGGAGGGGGGGGAGAGGGAGGGAATAAATAAAGGGGAAAAAAGATAAGGAGGAAAATGGTTACTTAATCCTGACAGATATGTGCTTCTTCGCCCTCATATGTAGCAAAGAATCCATCAAGATACCCTGGATCTGAACCACCCAGTACGGGTAAACACACGAAAATAAATAAAGAATAAACCTCTGAGAGCATCTATAATTCACATTGTACCGTATTCACAAGAAAATAACAAATCCCTTTCTCAGTAACGCACTTAAGTAATTCAATTATTTCTACAAAAATTATCACGTTTACAAAATAGACATAGTTGATTCACTTTACAGTATATCCTGTGAAGCACTATGAGACATCCCCCAAATATGATAAGATGCTATATTAAATGCAAGGATTACCATATATTAAGTGAACTGGAACTCTTCATCTTTCAATCCAGACCTGTGCTTGGAGTCGTAGCTTCAAAAGCAATTCTGAACACCTCTTGTATAAACAACACATGTAAAAGCTATAAAGTTGTACTTGTTGTTACTTACTCTTTAGATCAACTTTTATTCGTTTCCAGTTGTGTGATGCTGTGGCTGCCCAAAAGTCTTTCTTGAAGACTAGGGTGTAACCATACTGGCCTCCTGCTTAGATGGGGTGATGTAATGAAGGAAATTAACTTTGTTCAAAGTAACTCCTGGATAAGAATGTCCCTGACCCAAGCTCTTCCTGTGCTGAGGAATAATCCATTTGCGGATGGAAAGCAGATGGCGAAAAGCACAGACCAAACAAAAACTATATAAAAAATCCTGGCATTTAGTTTAGTTCAAAATCCTATTTACAACCAAAATAAAGTCCTGTGAGACATAAGCAAGCGGTTCATAATGAATAACTATCAAGACCCCCCTCTTCAATCATACTATCAGTTACCCTCCTACCCTTCCCACCTTGACCTCCACCCCTCCTGATCCCAACCTCCAGCTGGGTTCCTCGATTGTCCAGCAACTTGGGACATCCTGACAATTTATTGTTAGTGTTGTTGTGTTCAGTCTAAAAATTCCTAAGTAAACCAGAAGAGGTGTAATATTGTCACTCCATTTCCTTACTATCAGTGTTCTGTCCAAGCAACGTTTCGAAGAACAGCAGAAATGTTAACAGAAATAAAGCAGCAACAATAAAATGAAATCCCTGCTCCTGGCTCATGTCCTGAGAAAAATACAATACAAAATTACATTTATTTTGCATGTTGCACGTCTTGAGAGAAAAAGCAAGAGAAAGATAACAGTGTTCACAAATAGTCACTTCTAACACTATCAAGTAGGGTCCAGCGACATATCGATATATCGGTTATACCCGATATAATTTTTATATCGATATGCCGATATAGACATTTCCAGAATGTCGATATGTCGAAAAGTCGATATATTCGAAAAACTCAGAATGTGCGTGCACTGAACTACAAGACCCAGAATGCTCATCTATATACACAATGCAGAGACCGAGGTGCAAGCTGCCATATTGTATTCATAGTCCTCCAATACAATATATAGGTATACAAGGGGTGGGGGGTGAGAGAGACAGCTGTGGAGGGGGTGGTTGGGGAGAGAGGGACGGCGGTGGGGGGTGGGGTGGGAGAGAGGGATGGCGGCGGGTGGGGAGAGAGGGACGGTGGCGGGGGGAGGGGGTGAGAGAGGAACGAATGGCGGCGGGGGGGTGGGGGGAGAGAGGGACAGCGGCGGGGGAGAGGGACAGCAGTGGGGGGGTGGGGTGAGAGAGGGACAGTGGTGGGGGGAGAGAGGGACAGTGGCGGGGGGGGTGGGGGGAGAGAGGGACAGTGGCGGGCGGGTGGGGGGAGAGAGGGACGGTAGCGGGGTGGGTGGGGGGAGAGAGGGACGGCGGCAGGGGCGGTGGGGGGAGAGAGGGACAGCGGCGGGGGGATGGGGGGGAGAGACGGGTGGGGGAGACAGGGTGGATGTGATAATATACAGATAGATAGAGATGGGGGGGATGTGAGAGAGGAGAGAGACACAGAGACACAGACAGAAAAACACAGAGATGGAGAGAGTGAGTGTGAGAGACACAGAGAGAGAGAAATATTTACCTCCTGAGGAGATAGGCCCAAATGCGCCCGCACCTCCAAATGCGCACACACCTCCTAATGTGCGCGCACCTCGTGACACACACGCATGCGCAGTACAAAACCCCGAAAATATCGATATATCAGTATATCTCGATATGAGCCCGTCGATATATCTAAATCGGAAAATTTCCATATCGACGTACCCTACTATCAAGTAGTATGTTTTTTGGGAGAGGTGTGGAATATTATTCTGGTAGACAATACTAAGTGAGGGAGATATCACGCAATCATTCTCTATTCATCAGAAGGAGCTGCTTTGTTTAGAGCACTTCAGAATATTGTCTTGAGAATTCTTTTTGAAAGACAGGCAAAAGAGTAATGCTTCTGTTTTGGTATAGAATTGGAGATATATGGAATGTTTGCTATTGTATTTATTTGTAATTTATTAATAATCCTTGAATTTAATATAGTATTTGTCCAGTCTTTGAGACCTCTCAAAGCGCTTCACAGAAAATACTGTAGAGGGAATTAAATGTACATGCGGCATCCAATTGCATCCAGCAGAGTCCCACAGACAGTCGTAGATTGAGTAACTAAATTATGACTACTATTTTCTTTTGATGGAATTATTACTCCTGGAAAAAATGATCTGTCAATCAACTAACAGCTGGGTTCTACTTATTGCTAGGTAAACAAAGGAGTGTGGAGTAGGGAAACTTGCTTGATGTTTTGCTCTATAAAATTTATTTAATATGAAGAGCCTGCAAAGGAGGAGATTTTTTCCCGATTGTCATTCAATGGAGGACTTCAAGAAATTCAGATGAGTTAACATAGGTCTGGTGCGGACCGACTCTATTACCTTGACAGTGTGCCTCAGCATCAGCCTCAGAAAAGTACTCCTTACTGCACAAGCATGACAATTTCACTTTCCGAACTCGATCCTCAGCTCTGGTCTGAGCAGAGCTGCCAAAATTAATGCCATTGCCATTTATGTGATACTTCAATGATGTTTTGGACTGTAAACTGGAAGGCGTTTATTCAGTCATTTCTTTGAGGAGGAATTTGATTTTAATGCTTTCAGCTTGTGCTAAAGTGCTAATTGTAGCTTGGTGCCTGAAGCCTCTAATGAACTTTGTTTTCACTTTCGAGTAAAGAAAGGATTTGGAGGGCAAACAGTAAAAATACATTAAAGAGAAGAAATATTCATGTAGATTTTGAAAGTCACTGTTGTAATGGGGCTGAAAAGAGAAACTGTAGGTCAGATGTCAGGAAGTATTTCTTTGTAAGGTGGATAATCAACATTATTATTATTGTTATTATTATTATAATCAATATTTGGAACCTCTACCAGGAAGGTTAGTGAGGCCAGGAATTGGGATTCATTTAATAGATAACTTGACGATGTGGTAGGAAAATGTTTGTGTCAGTATTCTGGAATGACAAACTCAAATGGTTTGTAGAACCTTCCCCTGACCAGCTTTTGTCAGCTTGTCTAGTTGTGTCATAGTACAACTACAAACATATGGTTATTTTCTTATAAACTGGGTGGCTCAGGAGCTAACACAAGGCTCACACCTCTGCCATGGTCAAATGAGATCTATCTTAATCTCCTGCAGCCCTACTTTGCTATGCATCATTTGTGGCCACGCCTTCTGCCATCTTGTGCCCTATAAGAAGATACTCTGGATGTTCAATGTAACCACCCAGCAATGAGTGCTACCCGGTACTTTCCATTGTTTGATACATGTTTCAAAGGGACAGAAGTCCCCCACTCCTTCCCTCCTTTCCTCCTTCCCACCTCCCTGCCTCTCTCTCTCTCTCTCTCTCTCCCCCTTCCCATCCCCTGCTCCAGGGGTAATAATCCTCCAAAAAAAGATTGGCACTCAATCTACAACTGTTTGTGGACACTGCAGTGTGCAATTGATTGCCATTGTTTCACCCACAAAATATACAGTCAATTCACCTTATAGTATATTCAGTGAAGTGCTTTGAGACATCATCAACAACAACAACAATATTGATTTATATAGCACCCTCCACGCCGGATGGCGTCTCAGAATGCTTCACAACAACGGATCTCGGGACTGAGCTAGGGGCAGGGGTAGAAAGGTGACCAAAGAGTGAGAAAGGGAGTTCTAGAGCCTTGGAGCGAGCCTCGAAAGCATGGACACCGAGGGTGGAGCGGAGTATTCAGGGGATACAGAGGAGGCCAGACCTGGTGGAGCGAAGGCAACGGGTGCTGGTTTGAGGAGAGAGGAGGTCGGGGAGGTAGGAGGGTGCAGAAGAGTAGAGGGATTTGAAGACAAGGGTGAGGATCTTGAAATTGATCCTCTCTGGGATAGGAAGCCAGTGATGTCTGGCAAGAACTGGGATAATGGGGGAGCAAAGTTTGGTGCGGGTGAGAATGCGGGCAGCAGAGTTTTGAATGAAGACACCTCGAAGACATGATAAGGCGCTATATCAAATGTAAAGATTATTATTATTATCTCATAGACATCTCAATGTTCAGACAGTTTGTAAGATTTCTTCCAGGCCTCCCGAAGAATGCATCAAATGTTGGGTATATTCTATAACAGGCCCTGCAGCCATTGTAGTTAATAATAATAACAATAACAACAATAATAATAATCCTAGTGTTTGATACAGTGCCTTTCTCATCAGGAGGATATCCTAAAATGCCTCAAACAATTTACCGCAAAGTGTAGTGACTGTGCATTTTGCAGCTGAATGTGGCAACCAATTTGCGCTCAGCAAACTCCCCCCAAATTGACTGTTGAATGAGTGGCCATCTCAGGGAATACCTCAAGATTTCCAAGAATTGAGCAAACTTAGTTGACCTCCATTGCATTTAAGGTAAAGCATGTTATTTTCTAAGCCAGTGAAAAAATATCAATGAAATTGTGTGGCTGAACAAACAACCTTTTGTTCATATAGCATCCTATTCAATCCATGACTTTTCCGAAATGAGCCTTTGTTTGGTTACTTCCTTCGGGCTGTGAAGAAAATGTACTTGGCTGGAGAAAACACTATCACGTTGCATTGCATTGTATTCAGAGGTTCAGATGATTACTTTTTAATCAGAAACACTCTCTCTTAGTGACATGAAAAAGAATGAAACAACAATAACCTCTTGTGTGCAGTAACATGCCATTAACCTTGGCTATTATAACACTCTATCATTAACTCTCTCCCACCCATCCATTCTAATGATTATTTGAATATTTTAGAGATGCTTCTCCAGAAATTACTTGTCACTTAACACCTGCAAACGTACATACGGATCTTCTGACAGGGATATATATTTTTAAATGTATTGATGTTATTAGTTTGCACTGACACTCAATTAACCTATTTACTGTCACTCCCCTAACATGTGCATTTGAGTGAGCCACTAACACTAGCAATGTCCATTGGAGCACTGGAATCCATTCGCACTATTGACTTAATGATAAATGTGAATGGAATCTTTTAACCTCCAAAATCTAGCATGAACATATAATAAAATGATTGTTAACTTTAGCCATCAGTATTTGATAGTCTTCGTCCCATTGCCTTTTGATACAGTATCTTCCTGAAATTTACATGGCATGATCATTGTAGAGAAACTCGGTACTTGGACAGAGAATAAAGACCTGGATACCACAAATAGAAATTATATTTGAGTACTTTAGTTGGGAAACAAATACCAGGAAAAATCTTCCCGAACCAGCACTAGAATCTATTAGAATTACTGAATAAAATGTATTTATTTCTACTTCTGAAAAAATGCTTTACAGTGAAAATGCAATACTTATAATTAATTTGATGTGTCAATTGAATGCATCTGTTACAGTTATCACGTTGTGAAGCATCATAGTTTTGTTCCTTACATTAAAAATAAACTGCTTTCTCTTCCAGCAATAGAAACCAGCAGACGATGAGACGTGAAGCCCTGTAAGGCTTCGATATAGAACTGACACGACAGTTTGTGTGGGACACTGTTGTGCACAATTGGCTGCTGCTTTTTGCCCACAAAATATACAGTCAATTCACTTTACACGATACTCTTTTAAATATGATAAGACTCTATATTAAATGCACAGATTATTATTATCTTCCTTCTGATTAAGTGCCCCCTCATTGGTCATTGTGAAGTATATAAGTGAATCTCCCAGAAACTCTTCTATTGATTTCTGCCACCTATATTGAAGAAGTCGACTCGCTTGTGAGAGTCTTGTGAAGAGCTAACTCCAACTCATAATCATTCCATAATTAATGTTACAGTGTGGCGAGGCTAATATCAGCTTCCAGGAGCCTTGGTATTTCATCACAAGTAAGAATCAGTCTGTATTGAGCAGAGGGTGATCTAAGATGAAACTAGGATTGGAATTGGACAGTGCCCAAATTAAATTTCCAAAATTTAAAGTTTTAAGACCATGAGGATAGTAACTCTAAGACCATGAGGATTTTTGTATAAAAGAAATGCCAGCAGCTTACCTCAATAGTCAAGGCACGAGCTCGTTGAATGGAGACAAATAGTATATTTATCCTTATCACAGTCACTGCACTTTTATAGTAAATCTTGAGAAGCATTTTGAGAACATCCTCGTGACTATCAAATGCAAGAATTATTGATGATTATTTATGATTATTATCATTATATATCAGCCTACGCACTGATGGCGCAGTTCAAGGAGTCTATTAATTTCTGCTAGCTGTTTTCATCTGAACGCTTCACCTTGCGGGTACAGGAAAGGAAACTCAGAAAAAACACTTGCTGTGCTGGCAATTGGACCTGTGCTGACATTATGTGTTAGTTACCCTAAACCTGATGCAGTTGTTGGCAGAGACATCTGAAATGCTCCCAATGCTGTCACACGTGATGACTGCCTTTTAACATCCCACGCAGCGCTTCCCTCTTTTGATGTAGGGAAATACACGCACACCAGTATGCTGGCATCAGCACTCAGAATATTTTTGCTGAGCATTTTTTTTAAAATGATCACTGCTAGAGATTTTAATACAACACAACTGATTGTGCTGTGCGATCTGACCCTTTGATCATGCAGTATGGGCCACATCTTACCGCCTCTTGTGAGTGAAAAAGAATTGCAAAGGCATGACACAGCATGACATTTTAGTAGGAAAATATCACTTAGTACCCATATCAAGGCAGGTTGACGAGATGAGATGTGTAAATGATCTTGCATTCAGCATTTAGTTATATTGGCTTTGTGCTACCTGTAGACACAAGTCATATCATGAGGGAATCAAAGTTTAATGCAACAATACCAGGGTCGTGTCCAGTAGAAAAGTCCTCTCAATTACTAAAATTCCTTATCGGTATATCCAACTTTTACCTCATGCCAGCAAGCCAATATCATTAAAAAAAAATGTTTTACATTTATTACCACTGACATTTTAAAATTAATAAAAGTTTAACTTGTATTGATTATATTGTGTGTTACGGATGTCCTTCTGACTTGAAAAGCATTCTGTATTCAAATGTAATTTGTTGTTGATGTTTATTGCTGCTAATGCCATTAAGGTTTTTTAAAAAACTTTCGCCACCCTTAATGATTTTTAACTCTTCTTCGTTTCTTAGAGTAACACCAGAGTAAGAATTTAAGGCAGCAAAAGACAATTAGGTCATCCGGCATACTCATCTAACTTTCTATAAGGTTCTTTCAACCTATTTATCTTAAATCTAATAACATTGAATCATTTTAATTAACAAGAACTTCTCTAGTACTTTGAAACCCTTTGTAGTTTCTTGTTCCTCCACATGTGTTGATAATAATAATCCTTATGTTTAATATAGATCTTTTCATGTCAGGATTATACCCCAAAGCACTTAATAGAATTATAGAATTATACAGCATGGAAAGAGCCCTATCGGGCCAAATAGCCCACTTCATTGGATTTACTGTAAAGAACAATGACTGTGTATTTTGTGGGCAAACATTCCACATGACTTTTATTTGTTTACGTAATAACTGTCCTGTGTTTAGTGTTTCTTTTGTTCCCCTTATTTAGAAGTTATGAACTTTCGAATTTTGTACACAGGAGAAAAATATTCCCTTTGGTGTTTGTTCAACAAACAAAACTCCCAATGCAGACAGCCTTTACTCATGGAGAGGTATATTGCGTAAAATCTGGATTGAATATACCAGCCCTCTGTTGCAACTTGTTTATCCTTTATGATGTAGGGATAACCCAAACTGCATAGAATAATTCAGGTGGGTCTCTTTGTGCATCTATAGTACACCTGTAGGTAGCTCTAAAATCCTTTCAATAAAGTGGGGCCGAAAATTGCAGATAATATTCCAATTGTGATCCATCCAGCATTTTTTAATGTTTCATCATGACTTCCTTCCTTTTTACTCCAATTGCTCTGTATCTAAATCCAAAATCCTATTTTGCTTTGTAGCAACTTTCTTAACAAACCCCTGACCTCAACACAACAACAACTTGAATTTAAAGAGCACCATTCATGTGGGGCAGCATCTCATAATAATACTACCAGAGTAGGGTCCGGCGATATATCAAAATATCGGTTATATCGATATAATTTCCATATCGGATTCCGATATGCCGATATCGGAATTTAAAATATATCGATATATCGAAAAATTCGCTATGAAAAAAAACATCGAAATATCGCAAATATCGGTATATCATGTCCGGCGATATGTTGATATATCGGTATATTAGGGAACGGCGATATGGGAATTTTCCGGATATGGATATATCGGTTTGCTCATACCCACTTATACCGATCTATCGAGTTTTTAATACTGCGCAAGCGCGTGCATTCGAAGATGCGCGCGCATTGATGGTATGTGCGCACTGGCGATGCGCGCGCAGTCGCGGTGCACGCACATTTCGAAATGCGTGCTCTAGGCCCAGAAAGTTTGTAATGTTGGTGTCAAGGTCTGTTGAATTATACGATGTTGTTTGCTAGGTTAAGATATACCAGTCAGTTTCCCTTCCCTTCTCATTCCCTCTCTCCTTCCTTCTCTCCTCTCTCTCCCTACCTCCCCCCCTCTCCCCTTCTGTCCCTCCCTCCGCTCTCTCCTTCTCTCCCAACTTTCCCCCTCTCCTTCTCTCCCTCCTCTCCTCTCTCCTTCTCTCCCTCCTTTCCCCTCTCCTTCTCTCCCTCCCCCTCCACTCTCCCTCTCTCCTCTCCCTCCTCCCTGTCTCCTCTCCCTCCTTTCCCCTCTCTCCTTCTCTCCCTCCTTTCCCCTCGCTCCTTCTCTCCCTCCCTCTTCTCTCTTCCTCTCTCCTTCTCTCCCAACTTTCCCCCTCTCCTTCTCTCCCTCCCTCCCTCCCTCCCCTCTCTCCTTCTCTCCCTCCTTTCCCCTCGCTCCTTCTCTCCCTCCTTTCCCCCTCTCATTCTCTCCCTCCCTCTCCTCTCTTCCTCTCTCCTTCTCTCCCAACTTTCCCCCTCTCCTTCTCTCCCTCCATCTCTAAACACAAAATAGAACACACACACACCAAAAACAAAATCTAGAGATTTATTCTCCTCCATTTCTTGCTTGAAACTAGGCGAGTGATGCTTCGACGCACTCCTTGGTCTCTTTATACAGCTTGGGAATATAGGTCCTGCTCATCGCCGTTTCACTGGGTGGTTTGTACCTGGGGTCCAGTTCGTTTAGGAGTTGCTTAAACCCAAGCGTCTCAACAATCACCATTGGCAAGCTCTCCTTTGCTATGCAAAAAGTGACAGCGTTCGTGATACTTTGCCACTTTTTGTCCCCTCTCTGGTACAATGTTCTCCTCTTAAATAAAGCAGGAATTGTTTGAGCTGCACTGGCCCCACTACCTGTCGCTTTCTCCGAAGCGCTGGTTCGACTTCCTGCTGTTGTCGACAATGATTTCACTCTGAGGGCAGCGTGCTGGGCGGGGTGGTGCTGCTTAATGTGATGTCGCAGGTTGCTCGTGCTCGAATCAGATGTCTTAACCAAGACCTTGCAAACTGTACATCTATACACACCATTACTGACTGCATTGTTTTCAAAGTAGTCCCATACGGCGCTTCTTTTCCCCATGATGAGAAAGGTAAATTTTCAAACTACAATTTTCAGCGATGCGACTTTGTTAAGACGCCACGACTCACGTCGAGTATACACAGTAAAGTGTGCGAGCTCTTCGGGTGTGCGCGCGCTTTAATTGTGCGCGCGCACCGAATGTACGCGCATTCCATGCTCTAGGTCTAGGAGGTTGCAATGCCGGCGACAAGGTAAGCTGGAAAAGATCGCATTACACTGATAATACCAACAATATTGATATATTGCCAGGAACGATATTAAAAATGTAACGATATATATTTTTTAAATCGAATTTCGCGATATAACGATATTTTTAGAATCACCATATCGGCATACCGATCTGAAAATCATATCGGGTTTTACCGATATACCGATATATCGCCGTTCCCTACGGTATATATCAGTATGATGCGGACTTTTTCAATTTGCGCACCGCCGAATACGCGCGCACCTCTGAATGCACGCGCATCTCCGAATGTGCGCGCATGCGCAGGACAAAACACCCAGCGATATCGATATATCGGTATATGTCAATATGGGCAAACTGATATATCGATATTGGAAAATTTCGATATCGGCGGACCCTATACCAGAGTAATACCACCCCAATGGTGTACTTTCTCAGCTATGGAGCTTTACAAAGCGCCTCCTTAATGACTTTTAATAGGTCATCTGATGGTATTTTGAAAAGGGCCATTAGCAGTTTTATGGATCCAACATTATCAATAAAATTAATATTAATATTAATATTATTAAAGGGCAGAAAACAAAGAGTAGAGATAAATGGTTCCTTCTCAGATTGGCTGGATGTGACTAGTGGAGTGTCACAAGGATCAGTATTTGCACATCAACTACATGTACCCCGCCCCAACCGCGGCCTCGTCAACCGCGAAACTCATGCATCCACGGTTTGCTAAATGCGACAACCCTTGCAAACCACAGCTTATAACCCTTGCTTATCCACAGGTTTTAACACTAACACTAGCGTTTAGCGCTAGGACCCAGTTGCATCAACCAGCCTCGATGTCGCTTTGCGCTAGCATATCCAGTTGCAATGCTGCAATCAACCAGCGACACTTCTCTCTTAGGATTAAGGTAAATAACATTAATTTATTGTCGCTTCTCTGCATTCTCTCTCTCTGTGTAAGTGTCTCTTTCTCTCTCTCTCTCTCACTGTAAGTGTATCATATAGAGATCTCTCTCTCTGACTCACCTTCTCTCTATTTCACCTTCTTTTCCCCCCACCCCCCACCTCCCCCACCTCCACTTCTCTCTCTCACCTTCTCTCTCTGACTCACCTTCTCTTCCCCCCACCCCCTCCCCAAACCCCCGTTCTCTCTCTTACCTTCTCTCTCTGACTCACTTTCTCTTCCCCCCACCACCACCCTCCCCCATCCCTCCTTCTCTCTATTTCACCTTCTCTTACACCCCACCTCCACTCTCTCTCTCTGTGTCTGCGTGGTACAGTCAGTCAGTCAGTCAGACAGCCCCCCTAGCCCTCCATGTCATCCACCACACCTTCTCTCTCTCTCTTTCTGTGTCTGTGTGTAAATCAGTCAGACAGCACCCCCAGCCCTCCGTGTCATCCCCCCAACCCCTACCCTCTATGTTCCTCTCTCTCTCTCTCTCTCTGTATATCAGTCAGGCAGACAGCCTTGCAGATTGCTGCTGATCTTGGCAGCCAATGCGCTCAAACCTATTCCCACTATCACCATGTATGTTATAAATGTATGTGTTTTTTTGCGTTTAGTTCTACGAAACGCGAACTTACTTCCCCTATCTCCATGTTTCCCATAGGGCCCTGCATTTTCCAACCGCGAAAAAGCAAACGTACTCTCCCAATCCCCATGTTTCCCATAGTGCCCTGCATTTTCCAACCGCGATTTTACCAACCGCGGAGGTTTAGAGGAACGTGTCCCCCGTGGTTGGGGAGGGATACCTGTATTTACAATCTACATCAACGATCTAGATGAGAACATCGAACTTAAAATATCCAAATTCATGGATGACACTAAACTAGGAGGGAGAGTAAACACAGAGGATACATTAAAAAAATGCAACACGATATAGATAGGCTAGGTGGCAGATGAACTATAGGGAAGTGTGAAGTCATCCACCTAGGTGGCAAAAATAGTAGATGCTCACTCCTTGAACATATTCAAGACTGAGATTGATAGATTTCTTGTGGATAAAGGGATTAAGGGATGTGGGGATAAGGCGGGTAGGTGGAGTTGGAATAGATCAGCCATGATCTTATTGAATGGCAGTGTAGGCTCAAAGGGCCGAATGGCCTACTCCTGCTCCTAATTCTTATTGTCTTATGTTCTAATCTACCTTTGTTACCATTTTGTAAAATTCCATACCTATTTACATACCACAATTCAGTGACTGGAGACATTTTTCACCCTACTTAGCATGAAAGAAAACATGTGGTGTGCAGATACTGCCATGTGTAAAGAAACATTTTGTTCTTCTGTACATGGGAATGGGATTGGGTTTTGAACAGGAACATTTTGTTCCACAATGCATACACATCCAAATCCATTTAAAAGCATGAATAAATTCAAAGGATTCAGAACTGGGTTCAATATTAATAGAGCGATTTAATTCATTTCACTTTTCCAATTGAACTCAGCTCTTATGTCTACAAATCGCACTTCAATTAAACCATTATTTTATATCCTACTTTATGAGTGAACCATTCAAGCAGAAATCCTGTTACAGTTAGTAAAGCAATGGTCAACTCTGATTGGTAAAATCCCAATTGGAAAACTATTTTCTTGTCCTTACAATATTTGTACAATACGATGCAGGTGGAATTGTGACAGGACTGGAACGTAGAGAATATGGAAGCACTACTCCTTGGTTCCTGTCAATGTCTTCTCTCCTGCGGCTCTGACCTCCACAACCTCCCCAACCTTTCCCTAAATGCACCGAATATTTATGTAACCCAGGCACCAGGTTCAATCCCCATCTGTTCTTATTCCCCACATATGCTCCTTAACCAAGATTGCTTTCCTCCACTTCTGCATTTTTGTCTCACCTCTGACTGTATGTCACACCTAATGCAGCCAAAACCTTCATTCATGCCTTCATTACCTCCTGCCTGAACTATTCCAATGCCCTTCTCACTGGTCTCCCCAGCTTCACTACCCAGAAAATACAATTGATTCAGAATTCAGCTGCCAGTGTTCTCCATCACACATAACTCTGCACCCACTTCACATCAGTTCTTGCCAGGCTCCATTGGCTCACTATTACAGAATGGATAGATTTCAACATTTTCTCATTTATCTACAAATCCCTTCACACTCTGGCAACTTCCCACCTTTTCCGGCCTGTTTTTCTACCCATTCCACTACCCGCTGCCTCCGCTCGGCTGACTGATGTCCTGCTTGTCTCTCATTGACTCTGGTCCAACATCGGTGGCCTATCTTTCAGCCACTACACACCAAATCTTTGGAACGCTCTCCCTCAATCCCTCTGCTTTTCCCCTTCATTCTGCTCTTTTCGATCACGACTGAAGACCTTTTTCTTTGACCATGCTTACGGTTTCCTACACCCTCTCCCCGACTCGGGTTCAGCCTCCACCAATGTTAAGTTCTCTGAGATGTAGCCCCGTGTGAAGGGTGCTTTATAACTGCTTGTTGTTATTGTTGTTTTTAAGCGGATCAACAAGGTTCAAGAAATTTGAACAATGTTAATGCAAGGCATTGTTAGTGTAGGATTCTCAGACTTGGGATATCGACAATTCTTTAATAGCTGTCTTCTCTCTCCAGCATCTGTATTCCACTCTCCCAAGAATCTCAACATATTGCACTGACACAATACATTCTCACTCTTTTATTCTCATTCATGCATTGATTTATGAGTCTTGAAGACTCATCGCCTAACCAGCTAAACCTACAAATAAGTGAAATATACTTGGACTAATCCTGTGCACATAATTGGTTCCTATGAAGTTGCCAAACACACTTTCACTGTGGATGAAGCCTTTCCCGATGTGGTTACTTTAGTTCCTTACACTCTATAAATTTGGTCTTCAGACATTTCTCTGTATTTGCTTGAATGGAAAAGGCATTATAGTTAAATATTTCAGGGATATCCAAACTGAATGCTGTTATGCTCCACTGCCAATACATCATGAGCAAAGTCTATAAACAGTTCCGGCAGATTCATTGGAAGTTTTCCATTGTTTACAATAACAAGAAGTATTGTTTCTTACTTGAGTGTTGTGGTATAGCTCCTTAACTGCTGGCTCCCCTCCAAGATTGACTCAAGTAACCCCTCTTCATGCATGTACCAGAACAATAGGTTTTACCGTTTTCTTACTTGATGTACCCAGATTGTCAGAAAATTATTATGGTAACACACCATTACAATTCAAGGAGAATTGTATTATCTGCAATTCTGCTGTATTATCAGCAAAAGAGAAGAGAGTTTCTCAATGTTAAAATAAATTGGGCTATTCTTAACACTGTTTGTGGTGTGTTGCTTTGGGGAAATAGCTGCCATGCTTACCTACAAAAATAGTCACTACGTTAGTTTGTTTATGTTAAAGCAATTTGAGATATTTGAGGTAATGCTGCTATGTTATAGTATAATTTTACTGTGTTAAAAATATTCCTCCTTCCATATAGGAATACTAGCTGTACCTGTTGCAGCTTCGCTTGCAACCAAGGGATCCAATATGGAACATAGATTGACACTCAGACAGATACACAGACAGATACATCATCTTGACCTATACTCACCTGGGAGCATCCAGTGGGAGGACTCTTTTTGGAAGGACTTAGTAGGAAAATTGAATTTTGTTCTTGTTGTTGCCTTAGCTTAGCTTTGTCTGTGTTCCTTATTTTGTTCCACTACTTTGCTACATGCGTGCTCTCCGACACAAGATGCCAGAACGCCACGGTCAGCCAGCGTGGCCACCAGGTATAACTGCAGTGTATGTGTACATACGAAGGAGATCTGTGATGCAGGATGGCACAGAGCCACTTTGACTCATCGGAGAGACGTCTCAAAGTGCTTCACAGAATATACTGTAAAATGGATTGACTGTATATTTTTTTGGTGAAAAGCGGCAGTCAATAGCGCCCAGCAGTGTCCCATGAACAGTTGTGGATTGAAGTGCCACATTATTATTATATTTTTGAAGGGATATTTACCCCTAGAAAGTGATCCACCAAGGAATACGTTTTATTTTGTTGCAACAGGAAAAGCAAAGTGTCCTCTGTGTCCAACTGTGATTTTCCTGGAAACTGTTATTCTCTACTTTAGAACATAACAACATAAAAATTAGGAGTAGGTGTAGGCCATTCGGCCCCTCAAGCCTGCACTGCAATTCAATAAGATCATGGCTGATCTATTCTAGCGCCACCTACCCGCCTTATCATCATATCCCTTAATCCTTTTATCGGTAAAAAAATCTATCAATCTCAGTCTTTAATATGTTCAAGGACTGACCATCCGCAGCCCTTTGGGGGTAGAGAGTTCCATAAATTCACTACCCTCTGAGTGAAGAATTGTTTTCTCAACTCAGTGCGAAAGGACTGACTCCTACTGTGACAGTTTTAGTTCTTGTTACAGTGTTTCCAACCAGGGGAAACAGTCTCCCCCTATCTACCCTGTCTTGCCCCTTTATAATCTTCTAGGTTTCTATAAAATCACCTCTAATTCTTCTATATTCCAGAGAATATAGGCCTAGATTGCTCAACCTATCCTCATAACTCATTCCCCTCATCCAAGGTACCAACTGAGTTAATCTATGTTGTACCCCCTCCAAGGCGAGCACATCCTTTCTTAAATAAGGAGACCAAAACTGGACACAGTATTCCAGGTGTGGTCTCACCAGGGCCCTATACAGCTGCAGCAAGACTTCCCTACTCTTATATTCTAACCGTTTTACAATGAACGCCAACAAACCGTTAGCCTTCCTAACTGCTTGCTGTTCCTGCAAACTAACTTTTTGTGACTGGTGTACAAGGACACCCAATGTAAGCTCTCTGAGATGTAGCCCCCTGTGAGGAATCTTTCTCAGACAGAACAAGATCAATATATTTTCTTTCTGAGATCTTGTTTAAAATTCTAGCCCTGTGAAATGTATGAAATGTTGTGAACCATAAGAAAAGTTTAGAGTGTTCATGTTAGAGTGAAACATATGATTTGAACTAAACTAGCCCAAGTCTCTATTTGCTTTATCAGTTTTACAAAAGGTCTTTGCTTTCCATGGTGTTGATATTTGTGTCTTTCCTGTAAAGTCAAAGTTGACAAATATTTCTGGATTGAGATTAACTCTATTTTTACATACCATTTTAGGGCAAAAGATTATTTTTTGCAAATTATTTAATTCAGACTTAACTTTGAAGTTTTTTCTGTAGTTCTTAAAAGAAGCTTAGAGAAAACCAGTTTCAAAATTAAGATCTGATTTAATAAAATGCCAAATTCTGGAAGCTAAAAAACCCTACATAAATAAATAAACAAGAAATTGGTTCAAATCTATTTATTTATTTTGGTAAGTATTTTATATTTTTATTAGGGTTTGAATACCAGTGCAGATTGAAACTCCAGAATGTAGAAAAGGATCAATAAACAAGGAACGAACAAATCCTCGTATGTGTCCTGGTACGAGTCACTTTACCTTGTATTATTACATCATGCGGATTGTCAACACCAATGTGTGTGTATGTGTCCTGTGACCTGGATTGATGTGTAGTCAGCATCTCAATATCTTAGAATAGGCAAAGAATAGAGTGAGTGATGGGTGCCATAATGAAATCAATTATACAATGATCTGTTATTCTCAACATTAAAAAGCAGGCAAACTGCCCAGAATGCTTTGGCAGGTTTGACAAATGGAGTGAGCTGCAAGAACCTGACGCACTCTCCAGCCATTTTTACAAGGCTCTCTGTACAGTCTTCATGATCATTCCCCAGGTCTCTTCATAATTAGGTTGAGGATGATTACTCAGATTATAAGATTAGACATGAAAGTTAGGCCAGTTACCCTAATGTGCGCAACATTAATATATCCGAAATGAATGGGAGATTGAAAAAAAAACTAACTGGAGGACACGTTGAAGGAGAATAATCCAACCATCCATTTAAGTCAAAATGAAACACTGTGGGAATTACTTAAAGTGAAGTCTGGTTTTATATTAAGGTATTAGGGAAAATAAAGGTACAATATTGTCAAATTGTCAAATTCTAAATCATTCGATACCCGAACTTTCCACTGTCTTGAATTTTTAAAGCAAGGTTGGCACGTTCTTGCAAAGCAATGCAGAAATCTTTATTGTTAATAAGTCTTGGATTTAATTCAGTGCCTTATCACATCAAGATGCCTCAAAACACTTCACAAGTAATTGTTACTGAGTGTAGTGTAGTGACTTTTTTATTGACGGTTTATTTTGGCAGAAGCTACAAATCCCACAAATAAGTGAGTGAACAATTTCAACTCGAGGATTGATAATCCCCTTCTGTGTTTGAATCTTGTTATTAATTCATCTGCTTGTTTAACTCACCATGTGCACAGTCTGGCTGGATTGATGAATGAAGACAATTGAGTCTGATAGGTTACATTTCAGGGATTCTTTTCTTTTATCTTGTTTAAAAGAAGACTTCAATCTCTAGAGGATTACTCAGATGCTAAAGAAGGTTGGAATGTCTACTCTATTTGAACCTGTCTTGTGATCTCTCGATCATGACTGCAGTTTGATCACTGGGATTTAATCATAGCCAAGAATCCCCCATGGCGGTTTTAATGACAAGGAGGAAATTAGTTAATAAGCGCTCTCTTAAAGACATATTTGCTGACACAGCATTAATTCCTCACACAGGCCCTATAGAACTCTTTGAATTTGGGGACGTCTTTCTTGTACTGGAGCGTCTCAGTAAAATAATCTGGAACAACAAAGAAAACCTTCATTTGTTCTGATATGAGTCACATTGCCTGCTAAAGTTAGCTTTGTGTGTATGTTGTGTAACCTGGATCGATGTTCAGCGCCTGCATGTCTTGCAAGTAGTCTGTAATGACATGGGTCATTGTTACATAATGAACTGAATTAGGTCTAGTAACTTGGCTTCTAAACTTGCTTAAAATAAAAGGCTTGCTGTGTACTGTATGTTGTCTTCATGTGACAGGTGCTTTATAAATGTTAATTTGTATTGTGTTGTGCTGTATTAACCTGCATTTTATAAAGTAGCAAGGCCATTCACAGCCTTGCCCCATCCTATGTATGATCCCCGTCCCCTCCATTTAGTGGGCTCCAGTCTGCTCCATGTCCCCCGCACGACCCGCCCTACTATCGGTGGATGAGCTTTCAGCTTCTCTGCCCCCACATTCTGAAACTCCATCCCGCAGTCCCTTCACCTTGCTTCCTCCCTTGCCTCCTTCAAGGCCGGTCCCAAGACTCCTCTTCAATCGTGCCTTCTGTTACCTCCCAACTCTCTCCCTCCTCTCCTAACTCTCTCCTGCCCCTCCCCATTACCCTGACCTTCTACCATGCTCAGGTCCTGACCCCTGACTGTTCAGTAACAACAACAACAACAACAAATTACATTTATAGAGCGCCTTTCACGTCGGGAGGACGTCCCAAGGCGCTGCACAGGAGGCGTGTGACCCGAGCTGGGAGGGGAGTGTTTGGGAAGGGGTGAGACACGAAGGGGAGGTTGAAAAATTCGGGGTGGAACAAAAGGCACGGTCGAAGAGGAAAGTCTTCAAACCGGCCTTGAAAGAGGAAAGGGAAGAAACGAGACGGAGGGATTGGGGGATGGTATTCCATAGGGTGGGAGCGGAGAAACTGAAGGCTCGGCCTCCGATGGTGGGGAGGTTCGGGCGGGGGGCTTGGAGCAGGCCAAGTCCTGTTGAACGGAGGGTCCGGGTGGGCTTGCAGGGGGAAAGTAGTTTGGTTAAATAGGGAGGGGCAAGGCCGTGTAAGGCCTTGAAGGTGAGGACGAGGATCTTGAACTCGATCCTCTGGAGAATGGGGAGCCAATGGAGACGGGCGAGGGTGGGGGTTATATGGTCGCGGAGGCGGGTGCGGGATAATACACGGGCTGCAGAGTTTTGGATGACCTGCAGCCTGTGAATAGAGGAACTGGGGAGGCCGACAAGGAGAGAGTTACCGTAGTCCAGCCTCGAGGCGATGTATGCGTGCACGAGTGTTTCGGCACCGTGGGGGGTAAGATAGTTGCGGAGCCTGGCAATGTTGCGCAGGTGGAAATAAACGGTGCCGGTCAAGGCACGGATGTGGGGGAGGAAGGAAAGTTTTTGATCGAACATGATGCCGAGGTTCCTGAGAGGCTTTGTGAGGTGGAGAGTGCAGCCTTGGATGTTGAGGCTGGCAGCGCCCGATGTGCGGAGGCACTGGCTTGAGCCGATCAGGAGGGCCTCGGTCTTACTCACGTTCAATTGCAGGACGTTGTCCCTCGTCCAGGACTCGATGTCGGACAGACATGCTGTCAGAACATCGATGGTCTGGGGGTTGAGGGATGAGGCAGAAAGGTACAGCTGGGTGTCATCCGCATACATGTGGAAATTTACCCCATGTTTGCGGATGACATCGCCCAGAGGGAGCGTGTAAAGGGTGAAAAGGAGGGGGCCTAGGACAGAGCCCTGAGGGACGCCGTGAGAAACTGTGCGGGGGTTTGAGGAAAAACCGTTGGAAGCAACAAAGTGTAAACGGTGGGTCAGGTAGGAATGGAACCAGTCAAGGACTGTGCCTTGAAGGTTGAGGTGGGAGGAAAGACGTTGGAGGAGGATGGTGTGATCAACTGTGTCGAACGCAGCAGACAGGTCAAGGAGGACGAGGAGGCAGAGGGAGCCCTGGTCGCAGGCGGTTAGGATGTCATTTGTAACCTTAACCAGGGCAGTTTCTGTGCTGTGAATGGACATCCACGTTGAGTGGATGTCCCAGTACCTTGGGACATCCACTCAACGTGAAAGGTGCTCTCTAAATGTAATTTTGTTGTCATTGAATTAGTAACCTGGATTGGAATACAACATACAGTAGTATGATTGAGATTGAAATATACCATAGTATGTTTGAGAATCCCAGTAGTTTAAATTTCAGCTGAATCCTTTACATATATAGGAACAAGATCGCATAAATGGATTTCATTGCCAGACAGCAAATAATATATATATTTCCCCATAGCATAAAAGAAAGGAAAAATAAAAAAGGCTATGTCTGGATTAGGGTGGAGGAGTAATTAAGGCTCATACAGAAATGGGTAGAGACACTGATCATTCTGAGTAAGTCATTTAGTATCAAGAACTGACTGGCTGCCTGGGATTGAGGGACCCAGTGAATAGTTTATTCATAATTTTCTATTCATTGTTAAGTTTTTTGCAGTGGATGGATTTTGAATTAAGCAGACTTGAGGGACCATTTCATGCATCTGTAAAATCCATTGGTATTGTTTAAGAACGTTACTCTTGAATGTAATAAATGAGCATGAGATCCTGTCAAATATTGCCTAATTTCTGATGGAATTACAGCATCTTTCCTGCATACTACAAATTGGTTGAGGCACCACTGGGATTACAGAGCCTTAAGGATTAATATTTCCAAGTCAGACATACGTACCATAATATTATCCATTCATGTGCTCACTGGCACTGGAATGAAGGAAAATGTATTCACATTGTTTTTAACAGGCATGACTGTGTTTGAGCACACATGAGAGATATTATCTCCTTTTGGTTAGAGCACTGGATGGCGATTAAACTTTTCTTATTGATTTAAAATTCTTGCTGTTCGTCTTACACTGCCTTTTTACTGTGCTTTGTTTATTCAGCAAGACCTGGAAGGAGTTCTATTCATTCATCGGCTTGTCAGTGTGAATCGTTTCAAATTACTCGTGGATTAAATGAATAGCAAAATGAATAGCTTAGAACATTTCCTCAGCATGTACAGAATGTGATCTTAAATATACAGCAGAAACGCTACTTAAATCTTACTGTAAAGGCGGAACCTGAGAGTAACCAGTGTCATGGTTTTGCCACCAAAGATGCATCACAAATCAAAGGTCTGTACAAAAAGGATTTATTTGATACAGCACATTGTATTTAGGTAGGATGACTCAAAGTGCTTCACAGAAAATACTGTAAAATGAATTGACTGTATATTTTGGGCGAAACCCGACAGCCAATTGCGCACAGCTGCGTCCCACAAACAGTTGTGGAAAGATTGACCAAATTATTGATTGTGGTTTCTTTTGAACGATTATTATTAGGCATATGGTGTAAGGAAACTTGCCCAAGGTTTCGGCCTGCTGGGAATCGAACCCGGGTCTCTCACTTTTGAGGTAAATGCTCTAACCACTGAGCTGCAGGACTATTAACCAGGCAGATAGGATTTCATTTTCACGTCTCATGTGTAGAACCGCACCTCCAATAATTTAGCACTCCATTCACCACTGCATTGGAGCGTTACCTTAGACTACGTGAGTTCAAACACTGAACTTTGGGTTGAAGCCACAGCCTTCTGACTTAAAGATGAGAGTGCTACCAACTAGGCCAGGCTGATGCCGGTGGGAGGTTCTTGATACAATAACAACAACAAATTACATTTGTATATGTTTCACGTCGGGAGGACTTCCCGAGGCGCTGGACCATCAGGGATTTAGACCTGATCAAGAGGTTGGGAGCAGGAGCGATGGAGGGCAAGGAGGGTAGGGGTAAGTGACCAAAGGTGTGGTTGAGGGTGATGGTGTTAAAACGTGCCTTGAAGAAGGCAAGGTCGGGAGTCAGATGAAGGGATTGTGGGATGAAGTTCCAAAGAATGGGGTCAGAGAGGCTGAAGGCCCAACTGGCGATGGTGGGGCGAGCCAGACGGAGAATGTGGAGCAGGCTGGATCCTGCTGAGCAGAGGGAGCAGACAGGTGAGTATGAATAGTAAATATACTTAATGCTGTGAGTTAAATATTTGAGCATTTTATGCATAGGATTTGTCAGGACAACATGGTGAACCCAAGGGATGAAAATGTGATGTTTCATAACGGAATTGATAAATATTAAACCTACCATTGAATCTGTAATGAAACTATACATTTTTCCAAAATCTGGACATCGAGCTCAAAGCCACCAATTTTACAATTGCATTTTGCCGGCAGGTTTTGATTACCAACTGGGTTATGGCAATGTTATAGCTTTACAATGATCTCCATGATTGGAAGAGGCAAACAAATAGAGAATTCTTCAGGCCCATCCATTATGGTAAAGCTGAAGGGGAATCATTATGGTCCAATTTCAATCCTCGCAAACTCCTGAGCTTCCTATCTCAGCTTGAACTTTGCTAACATGTTATCCCCTCTACATTGCTAGGACATAGGATCTAGCAGTTGTCAAGGCCATCTGTTTGGCCATCTGCTTAAGCGTACCTGAAACACAGGAGAGAGAGCAACTCGAGGATGGCTTGTATATGTTATGGATGAGCTCTTTGGAGGATTGTGCTAACATTTCAAATCTTGTTTTTAAACTGACAAATATTCAGATAAAATATCACCACACAAGGATCATGCAGATGTGTGTTAATAATAATAATCTTTACGATTGATGTCACGCTTTTTATATCTTCTAGATGCCTCAAAGCGCTTCACAGAATATGCTGCAAAGCGAATTGACTGTATATTTGTGGATGAAACGCGGCAGACAATTGTGCACATCAGTGTCCCACAAACAGTCATGGATTGAAGTGACCAATTTATTATTGTTTGTTTTTTCTTGAAGAATTATTATCAGGCGTGTGGAGTAAAGAAACTGGCCCAAGGTTTCACCCCGTCGGGAATCGAGTCCAGGTCTCTCGCTTGCAAGGTGAGTGCTCTAATCACTGAGCTACAGGACTCCACAAAGTGAGAAGCTGCAGCAGGAGTAGTTTTGGTCAAAATCTAAGGGACGAGTATGAGCCTCAATATGATAATATTCTTTTCTGATGGAGCTTCCATTCAGCTTTTATTATTTATTTTATTCTAAATCATAATCATAGACGTTATGGAAAACAATAACTTGTATTTATACAGCATGAAGGGTAGCATGTTAGAGCGTGTAACAGTGGTGCAGCTTGAAAACAACTGTATGGGGCTAACAGTGGTACAAATTCAGTTGCATGGCTCACACATTTCTTGGTTGCATTGTACAACAATCCTGTCACTTCTAACTTGCTGAATTTGATGGTGGCTTTGACGGCATATTCCACAGGTACAACCATATGGTTATATTTGGCACTTCCACCGTTCTGTTTGGGCACCCAATTCTTCTGGATTGATTTGATTCATTTCAACAAGATAATATAAAAAGTAATGCTCTACAGAATGAGAGAACGATTTGTTATAGTTCTTATTCATCCTATTGCAACAAACAACAACAACAAAATTACATTTATAGAGCGCCTCTCACATTGGGAGGACATCCCAAGCTGCTGAACAGTCAGGTCGGGACCCAAACAAGGGAGGGGGGAGAGGCAGGGCGGGAGAGAGTTAGGAGGGGAGGGAGAGAGTTTGGAAGGCAGCAGAAGGCACAATCAATGAAGAAGGTCTTGAAATTGGCCTTGAAGGAGGCAAGGGAGGGAGCAAGGCGAAGGAACTTAGGTTGGAGTTCGAGAGTGTGGGGGCAGAGAGGCTGAAAGCCCGTCCGCCGATGGTAGAGCGGGTCAGGCAGGGGACATGGAGCAGATCGGAGCCTGCTGAACGGAGTGGGTGGGGAGGTTCATAGGCGGACAGCATGTCAGAGAGGTAGTGGGGTGGCAAGGCCGTGAATGGCCATGAAAATGAGCATGAGGATCTTGAATTCGATCTTCTGGGGGATGGGAAGCTAATGGAGCTGGGTGAACATAGGAGTAACATGGTTGCGGAGCTTGGTGCTGGTTAGGACACAAGCTGCAAAGTTCTGGATGATCTGTAGCTTGTGAAGAGAAGAACCAGGAAGGCCGACAAGGGGGGAGTTTCCATAGTCAAGCTTTGATGTGACAAATGCGTGGACCAAGATTTCAGCAGCCTGGAGGGTGAGGAGTGGCAGAGTCTGGTGATGTTGCAAAGGTGACCAACCAAGGATATCATACAGCAAACACAATTCTAATATCCACAGTTTATGTCCTTCAAAATCAAACAAGGTTCAATTACTGGGGAAAGAGGAGAAATATATAACAAAATAAAAATAAGTTAAATTAGCTTAACCTAAATGCAGCTTCCACTATAGAAATCTACAGTCTCCTAAAGGTATGTGGGAATTCATGGAATCAATAACAGATACATTTGTTAAGGGTTCGTGAAATTTCCAATTGATGTTTGCTTTTCATTATGAAGAAGCTTGTTGGTACTTTAGTATTCATACTGATGACCTCTCAAAGCCAGGAGGTAAGAGTTTCCAAAAGCTTAAAAACATAGTCCAAATCTCAAGTGAGAAGACAAAGCTCCACAAATTCTACAGGTTTACAACATGGTGAAGGAGATATTATGGATATTGCAGAGATAGCTAGACATTAGAAGAGGTTTGTGACTTGTGTGGACATCTTTCAAAACTACTACTGTACTAGTAATACTGTAGTTAAGCATATTTCTGAAACATGTGCACGCAAGTCAAGGAATGAGGGACTTCAGCTACGAGGAAAGGCTAGATAGGCTAGGCTTATTCTCTCTAGAACAAAGAAGATTGAGAGGAGACCTGATAGAGGTTTATAAGATTATGAGAGGTTTCGACAGGGTGAATAGGGAAAGACCGTTTCCACTGGTAGGCGAATCAGTAACTCGTGGTCACAGATTTAAAATAGTTTCAAAACGAAGCAGAGGGGAGCTGAGGAGAAATGTTTTCACTCAGCGGGTTTTTCGAATCTGGAATGCATTGCCTGAAAAGGTGGTGGAGGCAGATTCCATAACAGCTTTTAAAAGGGAACTAGATCTTTATTTAGGAAGAGCAGGTCTGTTAGGTTATGGGGAGAGAGCTGGGCAGTGGGATTGAGTTGCTCTGTTCAAAGAGCCGGCGCAGACTAGATGGGCTGAATGGCCTCCTTTTGTGCCGTAAAATTCTATGATTCTATGAAGTCACAAATCTCTGGTAATATCTAGCTATCTACAATATCTGCAATATCTGTGTTAACTGCAGAGGATAAGGGCTATGATGCAAAGCTGGCACATGGTTGCCAGCAAGTATTTATGAATAAGACCCAGTTGGAGGGCAGAGAAGAACTTTGTAATTATTAGAACGGACACCTTTATTTCAATGACAACAACAACAACTTTGATTTATATAGTGCCCTCCACGCTGGACTGTGTCACAGAGCGCATCGAATGCTGCTGCATCCTGTGTCCTAACGATACTTGACTGCATTAAATAGAACCAATGCACACTACACCCGAAGATGACTTAAGATCACAGCGGTGATACTTTTCACAAAATCTTTATGCTCAAGTTCTCACGAAAGAGACATTGCATCAGACTCCAAACCACAGGACGTTAGTAATAAAACACCAAACAATTATTTCCATTCAGAATTCACAGAGAAAAGAGTGACATTCTATGGCACAGAAACCACAGAGGTCTCTGAGAAAAGCTGAGCTGGATATCATTTATTATTTCAGTGGGAAGCTCCACCCATGTTATCTCTTTCCGCTGTGACAAGTGAAGTTTGAAACAATCACCCGCATCTGGAACATTGCCAAGGGCTTCAGAGAACCATGACTTTGCATATTATCTTTTGACCAGCAGCATTAACCTTGTCCTTATTTGACTTACCGGCGTGGGACTGGAATGTACAATTCGCTACGTCAACAGCACAGGGGAAAAACAGCAAAGCACACTTGTCGAAATCAATCTCACGTATGTCCAAAAAGAATCGAATATGCTTTGCTGTGCAATAAGTAAACAGTTCATTTGAATTTTTAGACTGAACTTGGATGAGGAGACAACACAACTGCAAAAATACCATCATTTACAGCATATTCCAAATCGGGTGCTGTTGAATGTTATACAGTATTAGGTTGACTAGTTCTTTACAATTCAGTGCATAAAGTATTTTGCCTCGTGTTGCTCACCAGACATTTCACAAGTTCTCTCGAAGAGGCTGCCGCTGTAATGAACCATCATTCCCTGCGGAGAGCTCTCATTTTCAAGGCTTGCAAAACGTTTTTGAAATAGCAAATCCTGAAAGAGGCTGGATGTGTCAGTTCCTACTTCCACGAAGACCGATATCAAGCACTCTGGAATGCTACCCTGCATGAGTGGTACTGTATAATTGCAAGTTGTTGATGTTGTTGTGGGTTGCAGCCAAACAAGGATTTTGTCACCCAGCCAGAGATCAATTAGTGTGTGAGGGTATTCCAGAGATAATAGCAATAATCCTTGCATTTGATATAGCGCCTTATAATTTTTTCGAGATGTCACAAAGCGTTTCTCAGAATATACTGTAAAGTGAATTGACTGTAAGTTTCGTGGGCAGTCAATTGTGCACATCAATGTTTCGTAAACAGTTGCGGAATGAGTGACCAATCGAGTGGGGCAAGGCAGAGGGACTGCGGGATCGAGTTCCAGAGAATGGGGGCAGAGTGGCTGAAGGCCCAACTGCCAATGGTGAGATAGGCAAGGCGGGGCACATGAAGTGAGCCGGACAATTCTGACAAACAAAAGGAGTGCCAGCGCAGATTACTGAGCAATCCCATTAAATACTTCCCTCCCCCACATTTCACCTAGCTCCATTAACAATGGCCCTCCGCTTCTGTCCCTTCAGCCAATTTTGATTCCATGTCCATATCGAAGACACATTTGCATTAAATAGTAGAATCTTCAAGCTAGCTGGATGTCAAACCTCAAGAGTTTGCTTTATCTGTCACGAACATCCGTTACGAAGAAATAGAGTCCAAATTAAATTGATATTTATTCCATACAAATCTTTAATTAATTCTGCCAGTATAAACTGTTTGCTGAGATGTGTCTATGTCATGATGTGGATTAAATACACTAATTACTTTAGATATTTGATGCCCGCTGTGGGTGAATCCTAAATTAGTGTCCAATGGTATTACGTGACTCTATATAGGACCAATATCACATGATGAGCACTCCAGTTAAAGTCATCAATGAGCAGCAGCTTATACAGACTTCAAAGCTTCACACTCATATGACCTTTAAAGTGCAATCTTTCAAAGATGTATTTGACCTCCTCTTGTGAAATAAATACTTTGGTACCTGATCGCTTGCGAGGACTGAATCATAATGAATTACACACATTAGGAAGTGTTTTTCAAGCTGATGCAAGCAAAGAGATTTTAAAAAAGTGGCCTGAATTGTTTTCAGTAAACATGTTGCCACTTATCTCTGACTGGGCTTCTCATCTGCCATAAGCCCCTCCTATAAGTGTTGCTGCCAGGTGGTGTGATTCAAGTGCAACAAGCCACAATGCCTGCTACATTTGCCCACAAAACACACAATCACTACACTTTACAGTATGTCCTATGCTCACTTTGAGGCGTCCTCCTGATGTGGAAGGCCATTATAATTTTTACAGTTTCAAAAATTATAATTCATTTTTTTTGGATATATAAGCATTCTACGGGGAATGTCTAAAGATCAACTGATCACAATAATATTAATAAAGTAGACAGAATGTTTGTGATAGAGTAGAAGTCGTAAGACAATCATATCATTTATCAGATGTTACAGCTTTGCTGATACCATTCTATCCCCCAAAAATGTGATTCCTTCAAACACATTGAATAATTTTCTTTTAGGGAAGAACAATATGGGCTATAGCACGTAGGTAGTTTGGAACATATGTGCCTGTGACTACCAGGAAGATGGAAGGCGAACTAGATGAACCTTCCACTGTGTCGCTGTGTAATCTGCTACAGATACCAACTTCCGCCTGCATATAGCAGTCAAAAGTACACTGTATCCTTCCCTTCTGAAGGGACCTCTTGACTGTACAGTCTTGGAATTGAATTTTTGAACACCCATATGGATTAAAGTCTTCAATAAGATCTCCTTTCAATCATGTGTTGTCCAATGTACACATTAGCGTCTCAAATATCTCATTTATACTGTATACTGTTCTCAGCTCCAAGTATAGTATTAATTTAATCGCTCTTCATTGTACCTCCACCAACACTAGGATGTCAGTACTGAAGTGGAGACCTAGTACTGTACTATACAAAATACTATAAGCGGAAACAAGAACAAATGCAATATCATTAATCAAAATCCAAATACAGTATACAGGTAAGCCTCGATTTACGATGCTTCTATTTAGGACATTTCGATTGAAGGACCATAATTTTTTAATACCTTTTGATCGATATACGACACTTGGATTCGTTTTAAGGACCACTTTTTTTTTTGCACATACGCGGGACATATTTTGAATATCGCGGTCGCATTTTGCACATCCTTTTTGTCCATATGCACAGTCCATAGTGTATTCGCAGGTAAATCCAAGCATTTGAACTGGCCAATAGCATGTGGCCACATCATTGTTTAAAAGCCAGCTGATTTTGAAGCGACACCATGGCACGTTAGTATTACAGTAATTTTCGAACATTCCCGAGCGATTTACAGCCTCTACTGCGCTTCTACCAAATCTGGGGAGAGCTGCAGTAAGTGAAATGAGCAGAGGTAATACCGCTAGCGGCCAAAAACACTGCAAAATCATCACTTTAAATACCAAATTGAAGGTGATAGAGCGCATAGATTCTGGTGAAAAAGGTACCGACGTCGGGAGGGCTTTAGGGCTACCTAGATCAACGGTGGCTACTATAAAACAGAATAAGGATAATATACTGGCAAGTTCAAGATGTGTTACAGCTACCGGTGCAAGCAGATTAGCAAAACATAGGAGTGATGTGATGGAAAACATGGAAAGAATGCTGAGTGTCTGGATTGAGGATCAGAACCACCATAATATACCATACAGTTACCCCAAGTACCCCTTCTTGCCTATGTGTGTTAATTTGTGTGTTATGTTGTGTGGTTTTGTGTATTATTTAGTGGGTTTAAGGTCCAAACATTTTGTGAAAAGAACGCATCTCGGGTTATATAATGGGACTGCATAGGAAATCGTGTTTCGATTTAGGACGTTTCCTTATATGCATACAGTATTCCAGGAATGCACCTCGTCGTAAATAGAGGTTTACCTGTAATGCTTTAATTTTTTTTAAAGTATAAGGGCATACGATTCCAAAAGTATCATAGATATTGTATAATATAATTTTGCTGGAGAGGAGACTATAGAAATATAGTTGAAGCTCTCTTTAAAAAAATACTTCCTCCTGAATAGCTGTAAATAAAATTGTCCTTTCAATGTCCTTTGAATTAAGTAGACATTGACTGGACTTATCTTGTATTGCTGACCAATTAACTTAGCTCAAATTTAAAATGTCAGTTTCAGCTGAGCTCCACACTTCCTGTAACCTTTGAGAACAAGAGACAGTAACCTAATACAACTCATGGCTTGAGTAATGGATTCTAGAAGGTGGTAGAAAACATATTTAGTAACCAATGTGGTCCAGTGTCATATGATATTTATATAAGATAAACTGATTGTAGAACATTAATTTAAATGATACCGTTGTCAAAAGGGGCCAAAATAATTGCTCCCCATTCCTGAAAACAGTGAACTTTTTTAAGTCCAGATTGATGTTAAAGAAGGCAAGTTCCATGTCTTTTTTATTCAGTAAGGCTTTCAGCTATTGGAGTAGATACCCAATGGAATAATAATAATAATTCTTGCATTTGATAAAGCACTTTTTATGTCTTCTAGATGTCTCAAAGCACTTCACAGAATATACTGTAAAGTGAATTGACTATATATTTGTGGGCGAAACGCGGCAGTCAATTGCACACAGCAGTGTCCCACAAACAGTCATGGATTGAGGGATCAAATTATTATTGGGTGATTTTGAGGGATTATTATTTTTAGGCGTGTGGAGTAAGGAAATGTGCCAAAGGTTTTGTCCTGCCTGGAATTGAACCCAGGACTCCACAATGATGAGCTAAGCTCATTTGAACAATTCTACTTCATAACCACATGGTTTCAGGGTGCCCATGTGAATGTGATAAATAATTAACTGTTTGGATTTATTATTAAGTGAAAAATGCAACATGTTATTGCAAATTTCAAGATTATTGAACATATAATCAAATCTATTATGAACGTTTGCCCTTTCCCATCCATCTTTAAAGACTTATTGTGGAACTGAACCTTCTCCCCCCACCGCTACATAGCTTTTAACATTGCTTTATTATATTAAAAACAAATATGGCAATTCTGTTTGATATGGCGTTTCCTTGGAGGACATCTCAAAGTGCTGCACTGTTGGAGGTAAGTAGCTTATTCAGGTATTCATAGGGATACTTTGGTCAGATGGTGAATTTCATATACAGTACTGTACTAGCCTGTACAGCCATTTTATTTTATTTCCATGGCATGTATGTACCTGATTTTCTTTCAATGCTGCAAAAGTCTTTTTATAACCAGCGGTGGTTATGAGGTGTGGGTCATGGATAATCAATCGGGACACGTCATTTCCACTTGTAGTAGGCTCCGGTAAAAGTGAAATCAATATTTGCTAGAATATAAATTTCATAGGTATTTTTGAATCACCTGAAATCATGTCATTTGTGTGTTTTTCTGATACAGCAGTGAACATGAATTATAAAAAGTCCCCTCCCCTCTAACTTGTAGCCATATTATAGGTCAGTAAATTTGACAATAATCTGTTAAACAATAATGTTCTCCACATACATGTTCTGTCCTTCCCATATTCACTCCCCATATTCATCGCCCTGCTACAGTGCTTCAAGATGCTGTCCTGTGTGCAGGGGTGCTCTATAAATGTAAATTGTTGCTACAAGCAAAGAGTGCACTTTAATGAACTCTTTAACACTTCAACATTTTTAACACTTAAAAATGTCTATGAGGATGGAATCGGTGCCAATTATTATCAACCTATGCATGCCAATTCTCAATCTTGAGTTTTAAATAAATAATAATAAATAATCCTTACATTTGATCTTGCGCCTTTTATGCCAGAAAATCTCAAAGCGCTTCATGGGATTTTACTGTGAAATATTGCTTGTATTTTGCAGGCAATTCCATTTGTGAAAAATCAAATCGATAACTATCGCACAACCACAACTGTGACACAACCTTTCCTGTAGTGAAAACCCATTTGACATTCTCAGCATATTCTCCCTTGTCCTACCAATGAATGGAGAAACTGCTCGAAACTCAGCTGCAGGTAAGAATAGTTCAGTGCAGCGTGGTACCTAATCTGTATTCTATTTATTTCTCCACTGCAGGGAAAAGTGGGCATGAAATCGATCTCTTCTAATGTCATTTTGTCCTTTTTAATACTCAAAGGGACAAAGGCCTGAGGATGCATGGACAGAACCTGTTCTGGACTGTTAAGAGCCCTGTAGACAAGAGTCTGTGCTTCTTACTATTGAATGCAATACACTACTGACAAGGGCTTTTGCATAATAATAAGCCTTGAATTTGATATAGCATCTTATCACATCTTCAAGACATCTCAAAGCTTCACAGAATACACTTTAAAGAGTAGTGACTGTATATTTTGTGGGGGGAAATGGTCAACAATACCAACAGAATTGCATTTGTATCGGATTGGGGAGAGTAAAGGTCAGGGGTGAAGGAGGTGGATCGAAAGCACAGACAAAAAGGAGGGCCTTGAGATAGGTCTTGAAAGACGCAAGTGATGGGGCGAGGCAGAGGACCTGCAGGATGGAGTTTCAGAGGGTGGGGGACAGAGTGGCTGAAGGCTGCCAATGGTTTAAAAGACCATTGCTAAATTACACTTAAAGTGCTTCTGCATATGCTGGATGTGAATTTAGTTTACTAGCCTCTGCTACAGTTTATACCATTTTATATCCAACCGAGGAAAAAAAAACACCTGATAAATTATGCAGTTATTCCCGTGACTCATCACAGCAGAGGCATGCAGTGCATAAAATCACAGGGGAAAAGAAAACTAAATAAATAATCAGATGTCATCATGAAAAAAATGGACGTTCAATCAGCTCATGAAAGAGGTGACAAATTTGTGGAAATGAACTTCATAGTACTCTCAGCGTCTGAGCCTGTTCAGAGGCTCAAATATAAGTTTAATGCTCAAATTTATATTTTCTTACGCAATTTGTTTTTTTTAATCAACTGGAACCCTAATCCAGAGAACATCTGCAGAAGGTAATGATGAAGACAGGCACCAGTGGTAATGCAGTGCCATGAATTTATGTGGTAGAGCATAGAGAAGGGCAAGAATACAATGCAGCAAATTAACCTCACTCTGGGAATGCAATTGCTAATTGTACAAGGCACAGAATTTTTATTCTAGATGGATGAAAATTTAACATACAAGGGGTTTGCAATGTGGAGCTCCTGTGGCTTAGTGGTTAGAGCACTTGTCTTGCAAGCTGGGGAGACCAAGCTGGGGAGACCTGTCTTCGAATCCAGGCAGGTCAGGGCGAAACCTTGGGCAAGTTTCCTTACTCCACACGCCTAATAATAATCCATCCAAAAAAAACACAATAATAAAATTGGTCATTTCAATCCACGACTGTTTGTGGGACACTGCTGTGCGCAATTGGCTGCCACAATTCGTCCACAAATATATATACAGTCAATTCACTTTACAGTTTATTCTGTGAAGCGCTTTGGGACGTTGATAAGATGTGAAAAGCGCTATATCAAATACAAGGATTATTTATTTATATTGAATAATAATAACAATGATTATAATAATAATTATAATCCCTGCATTTGGGACAGCGCTTATCATGTCAGGAAGAAATGAGCTTCACGGCATATATTGTAAAATGGAGTGACTGTGTATGTTGTGATTACTCAGTCTTAGCCAGTCTTTCTGAAGTTATTGAAAAGAACTAGCTTTCACGAGCTCCAGACTATTCAGAACTTTGCAGTTCAGCACAAATTCTGCAACCCACATCACTCCCATCTCAACTGGCTCCACTGGCCCCGTATCCCCCATTGATCACCTTTAACATCCTCCTCTCTACATTAAAGTGCCTCAATGGTTGGAGGCCTAACTCAACAATCACCTGTGACCCTGCTCTACGGCTGTAAGAAATCGGTGAAATGTTGAGCAAGTTTTCTTACCCACACACTTCTATTTACCTAGCACTAAGCAGGAACTTGTTTATTAGTCGATTGGGGGAATCGCTTTTTCAGGGGTATTAATTCCTTCAAAATAATAATAATTTGATCACTCAATCTATGACTATTTCCAAGACTAACAAACGGATTCCTATTTACTGCTAGGTAAACAGAGGTGGGTGGAGTAAGGAAATTTGCAGGTTTCGCTCTGCCTAGGATAATAATAATCCTTGCATTTGATATAGCATCTTATCAAAGCACTTCACAGAATATTCTGTAAAGTGAATTGACTATATTTGTGGGCTAAACGCAGCAGCCAATTTCACAGAGCAGTGTCCCTCAGAGAGTCGTGCATTAAAATGACCAATTTATCATTGTTTTCTTTTTCTTGACGGATTATTATCAGATGTGTGGAAACCTACCCAAGGTTTTGCCCTGCCTGGAATTGAACTCACTTGAAGGCGAATGCTCTAACCACTGAGCTACAACACTCTATGATGAGCATTTATTGCCAGATAAGAAACTGGCAGATGATGTACTAACCATTAGGTGAGGGGAATCATCTGCTTTCTGCTCGCCCAAAGCCATTTCTTTTTATTTTGCACAAGATTTTATTGTAATCTTTGTTGACTGAAGTGCTTTGTAAATTATTTTGTTTTAAAATTGTTTTCCAACCTAGGTCAACCGACGAGCGGAAAACATCACACTCTCTCCAGCCAAAAAAATGTGTGTCCATGTCAGTTTTTTTTTACACTTTTGCCTCTGAATCAGAGGTTTTAGCTTTAAGTCCCGCATTGGGTTTTGGAATCCATCAAGCATAAACTGATTCTCCCAGGGCAGTGCTGGGGTGTGTTGCATTATTGAAGGTGCTGTTGTTTCGATGAGAAGGTAAACCAAGTTCATCTAGGAGGATGCTGAAGATCCCATGGTACTATTCGAAAAGAGAAGAGTATTTCCGCCAGTGTCCTGATCAACAATTTCCCTGCAAAATCAAACTGATCAACAACATCAACCACAAAATTACATTTGTATGGTGCCTTTCACGATCAATCACTTCATTGCGCACACAAATTAACTGCTGCTTTTACTCACAAAATCACATCACTTTGCAGTATATATCCTGTGAAGTACTTTGAGGCATCTTGACGATGTGATAAGGTACTATATCAAATGCGAAGATTATTACAAAGAACTTTGAAAAGGAGACCAAGGCTGAATAGCTCAAAGCTAGCTAGTGATTGAATTTGGGACTTTCTAGAGTTAGTTTTACTCTGTAGCTTTATCAAACGATCCATTAGTAATTTTTTTTGTCCGTTTGTTTTTCCATTTGATCTTTATGTTTGAATCCTGAAGAATTTCCCCTTTGCTATTTTTATTTATTTTCCACTTCAATTATTCTGTCTGCCTCTGGTTTCTTTTAGAATTCTTTTCTTCTGTTCTCTCTTGCCCTGTCAAATAGTTTGAAATGCACAGAGCCAAAACAAATGCTCCTTTGGCTTTCTTTTTGGAATGTAATTAACCTGACTAATTATCAGGTCAACAGCAAACCTTTGAGAAAAGTAACTTTTTTTTTTAACCGAGCAGCAAGAGACACAATCTCTCTCGTTCCAGATTAAGAACAAATGGGATTCATTAAGATATTTCTTAATTTAGTCTTCTTTTGAAATCCATTTATGTTGCAGACTGGGCACATTCAAGTTGTTGGGTCAGGTGTAGTTTGTCTTGGTTCAACCTCCCTCCCCTCCTGCCCTGAACTCAGCAACTTGCCTTATTAGTTGTTAGTAGTTTGGTGGATCGCTTTTCCGGGGATCATTATCTCTTCAAAAAGTAATGTCGTCACTCAATCCATGACTGTTTGTGAGAACTGCTGCGTGCTTTTGGTTGTTGCATTTCGCCCACAAAATATACACTTTATAGTATATTCTGTGAAGCACTTTAAGACATCTTAAATACCTGATAAGGAGCTATATCAAATGCAAGAATTATCATTATTATGGCTCCCTGTCACACAGAGCAGATCGACTTCAAGATCCTCACTCTTATGTTTAAATCCCTCTACTCCTCTGCACCTCATCACCTCTCTACCTCCTCTCTCCGCACAGCAGTGCCCGCTGCCTCCACTGTACTGGCTCCCGCCTTCTCCTTGTCCCCCGAATACCCCACTCCAGCATCGGCGGTCATGCTTTCAGCCACAAGAGGTTGACAGGAAGGATGATTGATGCAAGGACAGTGAACTCATTTCAAAAACTGCTGGCAGCTGTAATGATTGGACAGTAGGGTGGGTTTTCAGGAAGGATTAGACCAAATTGTCCCAAACATTCTTCATCATCTAAAGATCTTGTGCTGTTGTGAAAGTGAAACTATGGTGTTCTCTTTTTAAATACCTGTGCTGAGCACTTACAACAGACATGTAAATTACAATTTACATTGTGAATTATAATTTACACTGTAGTTTACCATTGATATAGCATCTATCACATTGTGAGAACATCTCAAAGCATGTGACATTGCTGGTCTGGGCAACAACAACAACAACAACAAATTAGACTTATAGAGCGCCTTTCACGTCGGGAGGACGTCCCAAGGCACTGCACAGGAGGCGTGTGACCCGAGCTGGGAGGGGAGTGTTCAGGAGGGGGTAAAAAACGTGGGGGAGGTCGAAAAATTAGGGGGGGAACAGAAGGCACGGTCGAAAAGGAAAGTCTTCAAACTGGCCTTGAAAGAGGAAAGGGAGGAAACAAGGCGGAGGGATTGGGGGATAGAATTCCATAGGGTGGGAGCAGAGAAACTGAAGGCCCGGCCTCCGATGGTGGGGCGGTTCGGGCGGGGGGCTTGGAGCAAACCAAGTCCTGCTGAACGGAGGGTCCGGGCAAGCAAGGTAATCTCACATACTTCTTTTAAAATCATGTCCAGTGAATATTTATATATTATGAGTTAACCACATTTTAACTAAATTAATAACATCTCTTGTTCTCGGCTTGCAAAGATAATCTAATATTTATTCGCGAGGTGTAGATGCTGGAACATGATGCTGAAAATACATAGGTATCTTGTTTATATAACTGAAGCCTATCAATATCATATACAAGCCCACAAAACATAGTGTCACTACACTTCATAGTCTATCCTGTAGCTCAGTAGTTAGACCACTCACTCCGCAAATAAGAGACCAGGGTTTGATTCCCGGCAGGGTAAAATGCTGGGCATGTTTCCTTACTCCACATGGCTCTGTTTACCTAGCAGTATGCAGGAACCCAGTATTAGTCGATTGGTGAAAACCCGGAGTAAAAGTTCTCTAAAAAAAATTGGTTACTCAATCTATGACTTTTTGTGGGGCACTGCTGTGCACAATTGGCTGCAGCCTTTCACCCCAAAAATATACAGCCAATTCACTTTATTGTATATTCTGTGAAGCACTTTGAGACGTCTCAAAGATGTGATAAGGCTCTATCACAAATCAGTGATTATTATTATTATCCTGTGAAACACTGATATCTTCTCAATGTGAAAGGTGCTGTAACAAATGTGAGGATTTTTAATTTTGTAATTAAGCTGACTCAATGTGGCCTTTGAAATGTTCAAATGCTGTGATATAAATTTATGTTAACAAAGGCTCTTCATTTTCAACCTTTTCAATCTAATGTAGCGCCTTATTTTTTTCAGACATCATGTGTTGCGTAAAACAAATTATTGTATACATTCATTTTTTAAAAAGTCTTGAAGCATTCAATTCAAATGAACCTATGCTTGGGTTGATTTCTATAACGCATCCATCTCCTGAGACTGATCCTATTTAAAGTAAATTGAGGCCCGCAACACTGCTGAGCTTTGCAAAAGCAAATGTTGAATAGTTAAGGACCAAGCTTCCACGTGCCTGGCAAGATGATAGCCATAATAGGGTTGATGCTCTCTCTTGCGTGCGTTCTCTTTCTCTCTCCCTGTCAATAAATGCACCAAACATGATGCTCTGGGACCATGAAAGTAAATCTAGTGTGATATCTGAGTATGTGAAAAAAACTATCACTGGGTTCCACTTATGAGCTGTCAAGTTGCTGCTGACTTCACTTTGACTCTGCTTCTAAAGCGGAGAGAATGGCTTCCAGCTTCTGCTTATAATCGGCCATGTCACACTGATTTGTGCCAAACGTCTTGTACCTATAGGTCCACAAAACACCCAGGTTATAAACGGACTTGTGCTGTATTGAGGATCCCTACTGTGGGGGTCATCCTGTATATGCTCACTCTCTTAGTAAGTTTACTGAATTTCTTGTTGTGAATCTTTGAGAGGGCAGCACACACTCGACACCACAGTTTGCTAAATTTACTGACGAGGCAAAAATAGCTTTCTAATGTCATACAGGGTTTCAGATTTAACTAATAAGATCTAATTACACAAACTCCTTTGAGGATTGAATCAGCAAAATGAATCTAAACGCATTTGAAATATATTGACAATTTAAGCAGATGTCTTAAGCGCTCTGAGACCCTACCCTGTGTGGATGGCGCAAGTTGTTGTTGTTATGTCTTCCCAGGAATTGTAATTCGACTTTCTGATGCACCACAAAGGGATTTAACTTGAAAAATCTCTTCTGCATTGGAAATAAGTTTATTTTAGAAATCATCAAAGTCATGCTGTATTCAAGAGTTATTATTTTACACACTAGCCGTAAAGCTCTATTTAGCACTGAAAACAATTAATGAAAAGACAATGTTATCCTGCATTATAGGTCTGCTTCTATCTCCTCTTTAATGTGGTTATTAAAATATCACATCTGGGTGAAATTTCCAAAAGCATCCATACACTTAATACAGCTTCAGCTCTGTCTGCCACAGTACAGTTTTAAAAGAAAATGAATATTCTTGCAATACATTTTATTCAAACAATTTAGCCAAGTATAAGTAGAGTCCTCGCATTTAATGTAGTACCATATCACATCATTGCAATGTCGCAAAGAGTTTCACAAGATTTTAACTGTGAAATTTCATAGGCAAGCATAGTAGCAATTTGCACACAGCAAAGTCCTACAAACAACCATGAAGTGAATGGTTGTTTTTATCTGGGGGATTGTTGTCCAGACTACGTAGAGAAACTCCTTTGTCATTTCTAATAGAGGCAGCATCTTTCATGTCCACCTGAATAGGCAGAAGGGATCTCATTGTAATGTTTGATCAGATGACAACACCTCTGACAGGGCAGGGTACCCCTAAAAGTGCATTGGGTGTCACCCTAGACTGTAAATTCAAAGCCTAAATTTCAAAGCAGAGAAGTGTCCAATGACTATTGCCAACCATTTGTAAATGTATTGAATGCCCTCAATTAGTGGTGACATTTGAATTTCACCTTCCTTCTACATAGTATTGGTATGGGTGATACATTGCTGCTTGAGGATAATAAACTGTTAACCCTGCTCCCCCTATAGGCAAATATGTTATTAGCATGATATAAAGCCAATTGAGCTTTCCTGAATATGCCTGTTCATGTTTAATATTGCAGTAGTTTTGTAATTAACAAATTATCCTTCACTTAGCTTAAAATCCAAATGTGTTAAGAATGCTGGGCATTTCCCTGATAACCCGAAGAAAGACACTGTGGCCTATGTAAACTAAAATCTGTGAGTATTAACTTACTCAGAATTTCCCTGCATCCAATTAAATAACAGATTCAGTTTGAAATATTTCAACTAATCAAAACAAGTTTGTACTTTTGTTACCATGAGATCCAATTGTTATTTTCTTCTCATTCCCTTTTTAACGATTTTTCTTTTGACTCATTGAATAAATGCAGTAATAACAGTAATAACAAATATTCAAAAATGTTAGATTTTAAGTTGATATTGGGAAATAGGATGGAATCCTCCCTCTATTGTTTATATTAATACTAATAATTCTTCCATTTGATATAGTCCATTGCCAAGTCATTGAAAGATCTCAAAGCACTACATGGGATTCACTACAGAATGTGGATTTCTGCAGTGAATCCCATGTAGTGCTTTTAGATGGCAAACATGACTTTTATAGTACCTTCCTTCCTCTGTTCATTTAATATTTGATAATGCCACTTTATATTAACAAACTATTAATATAAAGTGGCATTATCAAATATTAGTTCACTCTATTCACTCCATTCTCATTTTCTTATCCATGGAAATGTTAAAAATATTCTCAGCATCCTATAAATGAATGTTGTGATTAAATTCTCAACTAAGCTGCAGCAGTTGGCAGAGTGCAAGTGACAATAACAACAATCCACTTTATTTCTCAGTTTGTATTGTGTTAACAGACGAGTAGATTCAATTACAGAACCAGATGGTTACCCAAGTTACAACTCTGCTATTACATCAATTTAAGTGAAGCATCATTTTACATTTATTTGCACAACGCCATCAATTTGTCTGCTTCTATCAATTATGTAACAATTTGCCCGATGGAATACAATACATTTGTGGTTATTGATAGAATATCACCATGCTTGTTCTCTCAAACAACTAATAGAAATAATGATAGTCCTTACATTTAATACAGAGCCTATCGTGTTGATGCATGTCAAAGTGCTTACACATATTGTTTTCTGTAAAGTGTAGTGACTGTGTATTTACAGATGAATGAGATAGCCAACATGTGTGTTATGAAGTGAATGACTAATTTAAAAGGAAGATTGACTGTCAGAAGCTTTCTTTTGAATAACATAATGAAATCTTGAATGTCCTGTAATGTACCTGAACAGTTAGATGGAAAGTTGGTTTAATACCTTATCTGAAGGAGAATGCATCACTCCCCCAGGACTGCACTCAAGTTCTGAATATTTTTGTTGGACTGAGAGATCAAAGTCCTGATGTGGGGTTTGGTCTAATAACATTCTGACCAGAGCCGAGGACTGGATAATAATAATCCTTTCATTTGATACAGTGCCTTATCGTTCGACACATCCTAAAATGCTTCACATGAAACACCGTAAAGTGTAGTAACTGTATACTTTTTAGACAAAACACAGTAGCCAATTGCGCACAGCAGTGTCCCACATACAGGAGTGGATTGAGTGTCCAAATTATTATTATATTTAGATTATTTTAATTGTTGATCTATCGGTCCACTTCACCAAACACAATATCTCATATCCTGATAATCGCAACCACATCAGCTAATGTATATCCTTGAGATATTTTGTTTAGTTCAGCTGAGTGAGTGAAACCGGAAGCTTTAAATTGGAGTTATTGCCCTCGGTTAGAGATGGCGGAAAATACTAGCTTTTCCAGTTGAGATTGAAATTGTGTTAGATTCACAAAGAGTTGGGTTAAGACCCAACCCAAACTCATGTTATTATTACTATTAATATTATTTCATATGATGCAGATACTGAATAGGTTCACTGTGGTATTGAAAAAAGAAAAATATAACCAATAAAATGCCTCCATCAGTAGTGATGAAATATAATATTCACCTCAACCAGGTGGAAGAGTTTTGTCAATTGTAGCAGCTACCTGACGTTCTATTAGTCTTCCAATACTGATTCTAGTTATCAATTGAATGGATTCAGTTCATCTTGACTTTCTTGATATTGATCAGAGTGCTTTGCCTTTTAGAGCCTGATCCCTGACTGTTCAGCACCTTGGGAAGTCCTCCCGACGTGAATGGTGCTTTACAAATGAAATTTTTGTTGTTGTTGTCTCAAGATGAAAACACACTGTTTATTTTTGACTGGGTCACACTGAAAGAGATCATGAAAGACAAGACTTATTTTTAGTGAAATAAAGCCACTAATTCTGACAAATGGTAATGAGGTAAAGCTCCAGTGAACAGCTATGCAGTGAGCAAGCCCAATCAACAGTGATTTAAATAATGAGGCTTTAAATGTTGGCTCCCCCAGTGAAGAATTTAGTGATAATTGAAACCACTGAAGTCAGCAATATTATTTCACAATCTTCTACAGCCATTTGCATAATTGAAACATGTGTCTCAAAAGGTTACCTTTTTGAACCAAGAAGCAATAGTTTTGGAAGTATTCATTTCTGCTGCTTTTATTATTTTTTCAATTAGGTTTGCAAGATTCATTCTAGTCGAATATTTGCAGCCACTTTGAACATGGTTTCACATTCAAACCCATCGATATGATAAGCAGGTGATAAGACCACAAAAACACATGATCAGCACACTTTTCACTATGTCCTATGAAGCGCTTTGAGATGTTTTCCCAAAAGTGAAAAGCTTTATAACAAATGTAAGTATTAATGTTATTATAAGGTTACTTATTCTTCTTTGAATCTCTTCGCTATGTCATTTTATGAATTCCATCCCTTTGGTCTGCGTTGAGACAAGTGTTCTTTTATGGCTGATTAATATAGCACTACAACAACAACAACAACAATTTACATTTATATAGCGCCTTTCACGTCGGGAGGACGTCCCAAGGCGCTAAACAAGAGGCGTGTGACCCGAGCTGGGAGGGGGAGTGTTTGGGAAGGGGTGAAACACGAAGAGGAGGTAAAAGAGTTCGGGGTGGAACAAAAGACACGATCGAAGAGGAAAGTCTTCAGATCGGCCTTGAAAGAGGAAAGGGAAGAGGTGAAACGGAGGGATTGAGGGATGGCATTGCATAGGGTGGGAGCAGAGAAACTGAAGGCCCGGCCTCCGATGGTGGGGCGGTTCGGGCGGGGGGCTTGGAGCAGGCCAAGTCCTGTTGAACGGAGGGTCCGGGTGGGCGTGTAGGGGGAGAGTAGATCGGTTAAGTAGGATGGGGCAAGGCCGTGCAAGGCCTTGTAGGTGAGGACGAGGATCTTAAATTCGATCCTCTGGAGGATGGGGAGCCAGTGGAGACGGGCGAGGGTGGGGGTTATGTGGTCACGGGTGCGGGATAGTACACGGGCTGCAGAGTTTGGGATGGCCTACAGCCTATGAATGGAGGAACTGGGGAGGCCGATTAGGAGAGAATTTCCGTAATCCAGCCGTGAGGTGATGTACGCGTGCACGAGTGTTTCGGCAGCGCGGGGGGTAAGATAGTTGCGGAGCCTGGCAATGTTGCGCAGATGGAAATAGGCGGTGCCAGTCAAGGCGCGGATGTGGGGGAGGAAGGAAAGTTTTTGATCGAACATGATGCCGAGGTTCCTGATTGGCTTTGTGAGGTGGAGAGTACAGCCTTGAATGTTGAGGCTGGCAGCGCCCGATGTGCGGAGGCGCTGGCTTGAGCCAATCAGGAGGGCCTCGGTCTTATTCACGTTCAATTGCAAAAAGTTGTCCCTCGTCCACGATTCGATGTCGGACAGACATGCTGTCAGAACATCGATCGTCTGGGGGTTGAGGGATGAGGCAGAAAGGTACAACTGGGTGTCATCCGCACGTGGAAAACATGTGGAACTTTACCCCATGTTTGCGGATGACGTCGCCCAGGGGGAGCGTGTAAAGGGTGAAAAGAAGGGGACCGAGGACAGAGCCCTGAGGGACGCCGTGGGAAACTGTGCGGGGGTTTGAAGAAAAGTCATTGGAAGAAACAAAATGTAAACGATGGGTCAAATAAGAATGGAACCAGTCAAGGACTGTGCCTTGAAGGTTGAGGTGGGAGGAAAGACGTTGAAGGAGGATGGTGTGATCGACTGTGTCGAACGCAGCAGACAGGTCAAGGAGGACGAGGAGGCAGAGGGAGCCCTGGTCACAGGCGGTTAGGATGTAATTTGTGACCTTGACCAGGGCAATTTCTGTGCTGTGGATAGGGCGGAAACCTGATTGGAGGGGTTCAAGAAGTGAGTGATTTGAAAGGAAAGAGCGGAGCTGGGAGGCAACCACTCTTTCAAGGACCTTGGATAGAAACGGGAGGTTGGAGATGGGACGATAACATGATGGTTGCGACGCATCAAGGGAGGGTTTCTTCAGGATAGGGGTGATGGTGGCTGTTTTAAACCATTCTAGTTTTTGTTAACACAGAACATAACTTAAATCCTATTGAGGAAATATTAAAATTAGATCTGATCTCTTTTTTCACAGCTTCCCTGGTTTACAGACATCAATCAATGAACATATATTCGTACTTTGAGTTGAGTGGTCATCTGTTTCTACTTGAGAACCTCATTCAGGTTGGTATTAAAAGTGAACATTGAACCATTTGCTCAACTCATTCATCTTGAAATTGTAGAATTATTTTCCAGGCTTCAAAGTTAACAGATTTGAGACTTCAACAATTTTTCAATCTCTAAACTCCTAAATCTGGTTTTAAGCCCGTCAAAGTGTTTAAGTGTTACTATCTATCTCAGGAATATAAAATGATCTATCATTTACATCTAATCTTTATGGCGTTGTGATAACGTGCTTAGAATGAAGTGTCAGCATTTTCTTCCTCACAAGAAAGTCATTTAAAACTTTCTCCAGCACCTTGCAAGATAAAATTATGCTACAGTTTATAATTTCAAATATAATTCCATCATTGAGGTCATTGCTCTACCAAAATTCAGTTTTTGTTCAGAACAAATGAAATCTGTTATCTGTTTTGTGAAATTATATGGACTTGAATTGTATTCCTTTGTCCTAGGTGCTGCATTAAATATTAATTTATTTTATTATCTTCAATTAAAAAACTGTGGTAGATTTTGAAGAGGGAGAATAAAACAATATTTTCTCAATGGTTTGACAGCAAGCAGGCGAGTGAAGCTGGGCACAGTTTTGAATTCCATGCTTCAGTAGTCAGCCATTGTGAGTGTATATTCACGGGACTAGATAGCCAGACTGACATCTCACAGATTGTATTTTAAAACGCACAGAGAATTACTTATGGCTCTGTCAAAAAGAAACAGTAGAGATTTATATTACTGCCTTTCAAAAATAGACTGATTTCACTTCTTCAAATATATAATTTCCTTCCTCCTCCCCAACACTTAACCATTGGTGAAACTGTAGGAGAACTTGAATTTATATTGGGTTTAAAGTATGAGATGCTTATCGAGATGCTTGTGAATAACAATACAATGATAATAATCCTTTTGCATTGGATGTAGCATTTTGTGGAGTCCTATAGCTCAGTGGTTAGAGCACTCACCTTACAAGCGAGAGACCTGGGTTCAATTCCAGGCATCGCGAAACCTTGGACAAGTTTCCTTATTCCACATGACTGATAATAATCCCTCGAAAAAAATAAAATAAGTTAGTTATTTCAATTCACGACTGTTTGGAGGACACTGCTGTGCGCAATTGGCTGCCATGTTTTTCCCACAAATATACAGTCAATTTACTCTACAATATAATCTCTACATCCAGCTCAATGTCCACAATACTGAGGCCCTCCTGCACTGCCAACAACTTAGAAAAAAAACAGTGACTTTGTTATTAGCCTAAAGTGCTTGTTGGCCTTCCCAATTCCTCTCTCCGCAGGCTGCAGATGATCCAGAACTCTACGGCCCATATCCTCTACCATTCCAAACTCTGTGACCCCATCTCCCCCATCATTGACCAACTTGATTGGCTCCCCATCATCCAGATGTTCCAATTCAAGATCCTTATTCTCACATGCAAAGCCCTCCACAATTCACCCCAACCCACATTCGTGACCTTCTAACCCCTTATCAACCTGCCCCCCCACTCCGCTCAACAGGCTTCCTGACCCATCCGCCTCGCCATTGGGGGACGAGCCTTTAGCAACTCTGCCCCCAACCTCTGAAACTTCATCCCGCAGTCCCTCTGCCTCACCTTCTCCCTGGCCTCCTTCAAATCCCGCCTCAAAGCTCTCCTCTTCGATGGTCCCATCGGCAACTCCTAATCCTCCCCTACACTCCCTACCCCGTCCCCAGCTCGGGTCTGACATGGTGACTGTCCAGCGCTTTGGGACATCCTCCTGACGTGAAAGGCGCTATACAAGTGTAATTTTGTTGTTGTTGTTTGAAACATGTTGAAGATATGATAAGGCATCATATTAAACACAAGGATTATTATTAGCCTAATAATAATTATTAGGTGGTGAACCTGTGGCCTGCAGGACATTTGCCTAAATCTGGATACGTCCATGTTTGATTGTCAGTGTGTCTTCAGTTTTTTCTTGATTGAATATTTCTTGAATTATGGCATCAATTGTATTAAGGCCACCCAATCTAGTGTTGCCATGTCCAGCCTCTGTGCAAGTACAGTATGTCCTTAAAGGTTTAGTCTTATGGCTGAAGAGCATTATGTTTAATTTGATGGTGGAGCAAATGGCTAAAAAGGTTGTTAGAAATACAGTGTGACAGAAGAAATTGAGGTATGGAAGCAACAAGGAACACAAATCAACCACTGTTGCAAATTTCATTTTAATTTGGCTTGTTGACTCTCCTGAAATGCTGAAAGTTTGTAAAATAAACTAAATGTCTGCATCAATACAACACCATAGGCATCAATGCTACACCACAGATAAAAATAATATATTAACTCTGACATCTTCAGGCATAAGTGTTAATTGAAAAATACATGATAAATGTGTGTTTTACTTATTTGACTGAACTTGCTGAAGTGAGCTGCCAAAAAAAAGATAAGTTACACACAGTTTGAACAGTGAATCTTTAGCTGCTTCATAGTGTGTGCAGACGAACAGGATTGATGATTCAACTTATCACAGTAATGAGTACCAGGGTCTCTGTGAGGGACTGGATTGTTCAGAACCTGCTATCATTCATCTCTAATTTCCAAGCACCAAAATAGTTTATGCACAAAACTGGTCTCAAGGAATTCCATTTCAATCATCGCAAGAGCCAGAAGCATTGTAGTAAGTACACAGGTTACATTATACTTAAAGATGATGCGTTGCAAACTCATTTGCAAATATATTGCAGAAATGGTATCCAATATCTGTGAAGATAAATGTTTTTTTCTACCAGCTATACCAATGATTAAGATGCTGATGTTATGGCCCCAATTTCTAAGTTTGAAGATAACTCGAAAATAAAGAATGGAGCTAACACTGAATATAGCAAAGACAGAAAGTAACTTCATGGCAAACAGATTGGGCAGAGGAATGACAGATACAACTTAATGCAGAAAAATGTGAAGTTATATATTTGGGTATATGCAAAATTGTACATTTTAAGAGTATATAAGCAGAAAAACCTAAGTGTTAATATACATAAATCTTTAAACATAATAATAAATGAATAATAATGCTTACATTCGATATATATAGCGCTTCACGGAATGTACTATAAAGTGTATATTTTGTGGGCTAAATGCGGCAGCACATAGAAATGTCCCACAAACAGTCGTAGATTGAAGTAACCAATTCATTATTATTAATTTTTTGAATAAATTATTACCCCCCAGAAAAGCGATGGCCCAATCGACTAACAGCCAGGTTCCTACTTACTGCTAGGTAAACAGAAGTGTGTGGAGTAAGGAAACTTGCTTAACATTTCACCTTGCCGGGAAACAAACCTAGGTCTCTTGCTTGAGAGGCGATTGCTTTAGCAACTGAGCTGCAGGACTTCACATGTGAAGGTAAGTGGAGAAACCTTACTAATGCTAACTTTTAGAAATAGGGGACATTTAAAATATACCTAAAAATAATAATAATCTTTGTGTTTGATATAGCATCTTATCACATCCAATCATTTCAAAGAACTTCACAGGATATACTGTAAAGTGGTGGAACAGTATGTATTTGACACAACAGCCAATTTGTGCACAGAAATGTCCCACAAACAGCCATAGAATGAATGAACAATTTTATTTGCGGGATTGTTGGCTAGGATACCTGGAGAAACTCCCTTCTCTTTTTGAAGAGTGCCATATGATCTTAAGCATCCACCTTGACAGGCTGAAATGCCTTTGATTTAATGGAAATCCTTTAATCAAAGGTTAGCAACTCACAACTAACAGCACTCTTCCCATCACTCCCATCAATGGAGTGTCAGCTTAGACTGTGTTCCAAGTCGTAATGCCAGGAATCAGACTAAAGTAGCAAAACTAAATTATAAAGAAATAGACACATCAAACAGCTATGAATAAGCATAAAAAGGTGAAAGTAAAGTAGAAAACAATTAGCCATTCTTCAAGGGTTAACCCAAGCTTGAATAAGATCGGCTTTGGCAATGAAGTACATTGTAATAGTCTTTCCTTGATAAATCAGGGAATTTGGCTTTGTTGGGCTGTCCTTTGTACTCTCAGTTATACTTTGGTGAATTATAATATTCTCAGTTGCCAGAACAGTTTAGTATGAGACCTTTCATAAAACCACCTATGTAAAAACTCACAAGTGGTAACAGTAGCACTTTGACCTTCTTTGATATAACTGTGATTTCAGGATTTCAGAAGAATTATAAATTTTACATCAAATTTCCAGGATAAAGCTGAGATCCTCTTTATGTTTGTCAGAGGTATTATAATATGGGGAACTTGGGACTGCCATGTCTGTACTTCAAACAAGAGCAAGATAATAGCTGCTAGAACAAGAGATATTTAATAGTACATAAGTCATTAAGGATGAAGTTTAGGTTGAAGAATTGATGCTTATTGCTGAGGTTTTCCCCTCAAGAGAGCTGAGCTAATGAATTATCGTATTTTATATACACAGCTTGTTCTTCTACATTTCAACCAACAGTACAGCAGACATGCATAACTTTTCTTTTTAAAAAAAGGACAGAACCTTATCGATTGAGTTTAATCCTTTTATAGATTTGAACCTCTTCCAAAGCCAAAAGCTCCAATCTGGTCATCTCTCATTTCACGTTACAGCAATGAAAGAGCACTGATCGAATCACAAGATTGATCTGGATCAAGAAGGCCCTTTGACCCAATCTATCAAATCCCTCTAGAACACCCACCCTACTGTATCCCCATCACTACATCAAGCTGTTTTTTAAATGAGTCCAGTGTCCTGGCAACTATTCCGGTCGTTGATTACCGTCCACTTAAAGGAAACCTTCCTGGTTACTGTCCTGAAATTGCCCTTTACAACTCTACAGTTGTTCTGCTGCCTTGTTACATCCCAATGAATTGATTTAGGTTGATTTTTACAGTCATGATTTTAAAAAAAAGACTGTTCAAATCTGAGATTAAAAAAAAATTTTAGTTTGAGTTAATGTTATAGATAACTTTTTTTGTAAAAATTAAAATATTGTTACATGACTAAATAAATGTTTGTCCATCATTTGTAGTAAGTTTCTGGGCACAACTTTGAAATAGAAAGATAGACACTTGTGTTAACAAACACCTAGAGCTGGTGCAAGAATCCACACTGAAGTGAATTTATGTTCAGATTTATGCAAACACTGATTTAAATCCAGATTAATTTGGGGAAATAAGACAATTGTTTTGTGTGCAGTAAGAACCAAGGGGTGTAATTTGCAACCTACAATAAACATTTGATGGCTTTTGATGTGATTACATCTATGTACTATAATACTCTATCAATGTTAATCCCATATGTTTAGAAATAGGAGTAATATTTGCATTGTTTAATGCATCGCTTCTGTTACTCAGTGTCAGTGATAAAAGAACATCAGTTGGCAAAACACTTTTTTACGGTCTATGCAAAGTGTAAGAAATAAGACGACAAAATATGGAATACACATTAGCGAGGCTACAAAATAAATAATTTTTGTGGGTTCATTGGAATATTCTGGGGTAAAGTGGATTAATACATTATGCTTAATACTTTATGCTGCCAATAACACAGTCCATTAGGTGATACCTAACTAGGGCCCACTTAGCAACAAAAAGTATTTTTGACAAGGAAGAGTGAGGAATCAACATAGAGATTAAATACAAAGTCAAAAAAGCAACTTATAAGCTATTTCAGAATGTATAATGTGCATAGTAAACTTACTTATTTTTCAAATTGCAAGATGATGGAGATCTGGCCAGAGGAGGAACTCTCTGGCCAGAGAGTTACTGAGAGAAATGTGTTAACCAGCTTGTGATCTTTTATAACTGCCATAAAATAGCACAAGCGATGCATTAAACAATGCATTATTAAACACATGGGGGCAAAATGTGCATGAAAACCTGGTGCATGAGACATGATCTCATTGAATGCCATTAAATGTGTTGTTACATATTGCAAATTGCACCCCATCCAAAACTGGTCGAATTCTTGAGGTCTTATTTCTAATTTTAAGTAATGCATATTCCTACATTTGAATGGAGGGAAAGATCACTATTGAGGTAATGATCGCTGCTCTTAATAATGTCTCAAACCAGGGAGATCTAAATATGTAAACTTGTTTACATGTCAACAGTATAATTTAAGCTTGTTTGAAAGCCAAAATCAGAAAAACCTTTGATGTCAATAAACGTGAAAAGAATTTGATTAAAGGAATATCTCCCTCATCACTTTGCTTCATTTCCTATCAAATATCAAATGTTAAATCCATACTGGTAATATATAAGCCTTCAATACAGTATAACTAGTTGCTGAATTGTTTGCCCCATCATCACTTCATTGTTTCAAGAGTAGGCTGAATGGGCATTATTGAGTGACAGGAGGGTGAAATGGAAAATAAACAGACAATTCAAGTTCAGTTACAGCAAATAACTTCAATGTGAAATTGCTGGCTTCTCCAGATTGAGTTAAAGCTTCCACTGAATATACATCTGCTTTAAGGATTGATCTGAAACTGGTGATATGTGAATGTGTGTATCTGTGCATGTGTAGGTGTGTGTGAAGGTCAGGGTTGAGCACCACAAATTACCCATTGTTACTTTGCCAACACACACTGATCGTAGATTTTTTAAAAAGTGTATTTAGTGTGGTAGAACCATTAATCGTCAAGGTCAGCAAACTTGGAAGAGGAAAGCAGGGAAACAAAAGCAAAAACAGAATTTATTTAAATCGGGCAGATAAATGACTCCTCCTTTTAATAATGCTAATAATAATAATTGTTCCATTCGATATAGTGTGTTACCATGCCATTGAGATGACTCAAAGTGTTTTACAGAACACAGCAAAGTTAATTGGATTTGGGGCGAAACGTGGCAGCCAGTGACCCACAAACAGTCTTGGATTGAGAGACCAAATAATTTTTATTTTTGTTTAATTTTACTTTGAAGAAATTATTACACACGGAAAAGTGATCCGCCAATCAACTAATAACCGAGTTTTTCTACTTACTGTTAGGTAAACAGAAGTGCGTGGAGTAAGGAAACCTGCCCAATGTTTTACCATGGTGGGAATAGAACACAGAATATGATGTAACGTGAATTGACTGTATATTTTGTGAGAGAAATCAATGTTATAATATTATATGAAGCCAGTCCAGCCATGTGGTCAGTTGAAATCAAATACTTCCAGTAACATCCAGATTACATCAGTACTGCAGTGATGATTCCAGTGGAAGTGAACTGCTGAATGCTAAATAAGGGAGAAGGAAGTAGAAATTTAGAGAGGAAATTAGAAGGGGTAAGGACTCAAGTGGAGTAAAAACATTGACACAGATTAGTTGGTTTGAATGGCATGTATCCATGCTGTAATGTTCAATGAAATTCTATACAGTATATTTTTTCCTGCTCTTTTGATTACATCATGCCATCATCTACCATTCTGTTTTGCCCCACCATCATTTCATGGTAATCTGTAGAGACTTTGCAGAATTACACAAAGTAAATTATTTTAACTTGTGCAATGTATATGGTTTCCTTGATAAAGCGCAATATTGAATGCAAGGATTATTATTATTTATTCTTCTCCTCAACAAGCAAAGCTCGTCAACTCTCTAAGGAAATTTAAATAATTAATCTTTAATCCTCTTAACATATTATTCAGGCAGTGTGTACTTAGCCATAGGTATGGGGCTCCACTGGCTCCCCATTCCTCAGAGGATAGAATTCAAGATCATTGTCCTCACTTTCAAAGCCCTCCATGGCCTTGCCCCCTCCTACCTCTCTGACCTGATGATCCCCTATTAACCTATTCACTCCCTCTATTCAGCAGGCTCTAGCTCCATATCTCCCGCCCAACCTGCCTTACCATTGGTGGCTGGGCTTTCAGCCCCTATGCATTGGAACTCCATCCCACAATCCCTTTGCCTTGCTCCCTCTCTGTGGACCCATTGAATGTATTATAGCACTTTACAACCAGTTCACTAGCTTTAACACCATGACAGCAGCAAAACATGGCTGCTCTGAAGAGCAAATAACACTAGGCTGAGTCATGGAGACTGAGTCCCTGCTGGGCATTTATTTATCACTTACAACATCCTCAAAGACATTCACTGTCCAAATAGTCCCACTATCCAAACACAAGAAAAAATGTCTGGCTGGCAGTAGGCAGCAACGAGTCAAGGTTAAAACATTTTTTTTGAATATAAATTGTTGAAATTCAGAGATTCTAACTTATTGCTATGTTCCCCATCATCCTATTTCCCCTCAAAGCGTGAATGTTTCAAGGAAAAGCTGAACGTTAAGAGAAGTATGGGAAGTTTTGATGCAGTGCCTAAATGAAGTACTGCCTCTTCATCAAGGTTACAAAAGATTTACACATGGATCCATCGTCAGTGGACGCAACAGGCAATGATTGATACTCAAGTCACTTGAAGCAGTAAGCTGTGCATCTCAGCTCCCCAGAGAATCAAACAATTTGCTATTAACACACTACTTCCCGTCCTCAGAGGAAAGAAAGCTAATATTATTAAGCTGTCAGCCAAACAAAATCAAACTTGAGAAGATGTACATTTAATTATATTCTTTATATGACTTTGCTGTATGCCAAACAGATTTAGTTGTGAATGACTGCTCCAAGATGTAGTGATCTTGCGTGACGATTTAAAAGATTGTTTTAGATGAGCAGCAAAGTAGATATCTTTGTGTGGCCACGCATTGTTGAAAGTGTGACCAACCTTGGAGAAAGGAATATTTTGCTGGAAAGCAAGTTGAGTGCCACGTGATGACTTGTTGTACCGAGCTGTCTGCGCTTTGCGAAATAACAGAATAACAAAATGTTGATTGCTCATTAAATATTGGAATAATTCCCTTAACTAACATTGTTCATTTTGAATTCTGACAGTCAATAAATTATTTTCTAAAAAAAAGCATTGATTATTTTTCTAAACTTTTCAAGTTAGTTAGTGTGCAGATATCCTAGAGCAGATTTCCTGAAATAAATTGTTACATAAAAATATTATTGCTAACTCACTACACTGAAACTCTTAACCTGTTCCCTCTAAACTCAGAATTCATCATGCATTACTTCTGTTATTTCTAATCACTAAACAACATCTCAAAGGGCTTCAACTCACCAACCTATCACCACACACCATTTTGGTTATTTTGCTGCCAAAAGTAGTGGTTTAGATCCTGATCCATAGTCAATTTACCTTTGCACAGAAGCATTTAATTTGTTTCAGTTATATAGCAAAATTATCAATGGGGTGAAATTACAATGTGTGATGTTATCACTTGTGTTATTATTTCTGCTGCAATTGGAAATCTATTTATCAAATGCATCTCATAGTTCTTTGTTTTCTTTAAGCCATCTTATCCAAACCTGTAATCATACTCAGTAAGCAAAACTTAGCCAAGGACGTGCAATTCTACTGTCTCTTAAAGGCATAGATAAGCTAAAGAACAATACATTTTGATACAGATAAGACTTGATTCAAGTTAAAAGGGGGAGTTTGGTTAAGTGCTTTACATGGGGGTTAGAATGTACATCTAATCTTTCTTTGAGAGAGGTAATGAGAAAGCGAATAATACTGTATTGCATTTAGAAAATGGTTTGATCATTTGCACCATAATGATTGATATGGTACAATACCATAATCCTGTCTTATACATCCTTATGGACCATCTCATATCCACATTTTTAGTTGCTTGTGAATATTCAGACAAGAGCACTGACATTAACAAAACACAAAATACTACAGATGCTGGGAATCTGAAACAAAAACAGAAGTTGCTGGGGAGACTCAGCAGGTCAGGCAGCATCCATGGAGAAAGGAAAAAGAGTCAATGTTTCGGGTCCTCAACCCTTCGTCAGAACTCAACACTGACTCAGCACTGACACTAAATTGGTTGATTCGACTTTGTATCAAAAACAACCTTCAGCTGTCCTACATTGGCACCTTGAACAACTCTTACCAGCAGCATTCCTCTAATGGAGAAAAATTACTTTTCTAATGTGCCCAAATGCTTCTTTTGGCAACAGCACAAGGCCATTTATAATGTTCAAAATGTGTGAAAAACGAATGGGGCACAAAGGTGATCTTCAACTTGGTAGAAGCTGAAGACCTTTCTCTTCGACCGCTCCTTTTGTCGCCTTTCTACCTGCCCCTGCCTCGGTCCCGGGATCCGCTATTGTGAAGCGCTCTGAGATGCCGTCCAGCGTGGAGGGCGCGATATAAATCAAAGTTGTTGTTGGTAACTTGCTCTGCAACCTTTTACTCCCCTCGCTGACTGCTGGTTCTTTTCTGACTTTCTGCTGTTTCCATTTAACTGTTTGTGCTTCATGTCAACACTCATTCTCCTTTACCCAATAACAACGTAGTGTCACTGGGTATTATTTAGCTTGCCACCGCATTGAGCCACCAGATCATCAACAGTGTCATGTAAACCTGTTTAGCGGACTAGGGCTCAGGACATTCAGCCCAGCATTTGTGGAATCCTGTAGCTCAGTGGTTAGAACACTCGCCTTACAAGTGAGAGACCAGGGCACAATTCTAGGCAGGGTAAAACCTTGGGCAAGTTTCCTCATTCCACACGTCTGATAATAATCCCTTGAAAAAACAACAATAATAAATTAGTATTTCAATCTATCACTATTTGTGGGATACTGCTGTGTACTATTGGCTGCCACATTTTGCCCACAAATGTACAATCAATTCACTTTATAATATATTCTGTGAAGCGCTTTGAGAAGGCTAGAAGACGTGAAAAGTGCCATATGAAATGCAAGGATTATTATTATTATCTCCACTAATCTTCACCAAGTCTGTTCAACAATATGAAAATAACAAGTTCCTTTCCTCCTCAGCTTGCTTTATTTAATTTGTTGTCAGTTCGATAACAACTTTTAAAAGAGAGGTAGACATTTATTTAGGAAGGATGGGTTTGCATGGTTATGAGAAAAGAGCTGGGGAGAGAGATTGAATTGCTCTTTTTCAAAGAGCCGGCAGAGGCTCGATGGGCTGAATGGCCTCCTTTTGTGTCGTAAGATTCTATGATTCTATTCCATAGATCATCATAGGCATCGAGACATTTCAGATACATAGACTGAACACAGAAAAGATTATGTAAGGAACCTTTTCTCACTTAGAAAGAGATGAGTGCAGGAACAAAGACGATGATGATCACTTCAGGCGAAGAAGAGATCAGTCAAAATCCTCGGAAAAAAATCGTAAAAGAAATTATCAAGGAATTATAATAATAATCCTTGCATTTGACATAGCACCTTATTACATGTTTTGGATCTGATCTGGGGTCAGGATCATGGAGGGTGGAGGGAAGGGAGGTGAAAGCGGGTGACCAATGGCACGGTTGAAGAGGAGGTTCTTGAGGCGGGACTTGAAGGATGTTAGGGAGGTGGGGGATTGCGGGATGGAATTCCAAAGATTGGGGGCAGAGGGGCTGAATGCTTGCCTGTCGATGGTGGGGCAAGTAGGTTGGGGGACATGGAATAGGCTGGAGAGTAGAGGGAGCGGACAGATTGGTAGGGAGTTAGGATGTCGCAGAGATAGAGTGATGCAGGCCATAGAGGGCTTTAAAGGTGAGAGCCAGGATCTTTAATTAAATCCTCTTAATGAAGTGCTCTGAGTGAGGTACTCCTGTAAAAGCCGGCAAAAGATGGATCAGGTTGAACAGTGATTTGGATGCGTGAATGTCATAGGCAACAACAGTTGTAAACTATATTAATTAATGGAAAATAGGCTTTCAAATCTCAAAATGACAATACATATTTCCACCACTGGAGACAGCATGGCTGTAGGTACAATCCATGATAACAGGGAACAAATTAAATCAATACTTTTTCTGGACTTTACATTGGGCGTTCTTCTTGAAATTATCTTCACAGAATGTGCTTTGGTTTTATAAATGGTTAAATGAGAAGTTTTAAAATCTAATGAATGTGGGAGCCAGTTAATTGTTTTTATATTGAATTATTTTATTTAATTGAAAAATATTTTCACAACTCTCGACAGCACCTGCCTGCCTGCCTGATACCTCACTAAATCTCATGCTGGTTTTACAAACAATTCATTACACTGTTTTCATTTTCACAGGCCCTGTCTTGGCTTCCTGATGCAATAATTTTTGTCAGACCAACTCGTTTATTGCTGGAATCTTCCTAGATTTTTCAGGAGTTTCCCTCCCAAGCAGGTTATTCTTCATGAATCGCTTGCTATTCATAATGCTGCATAAAATCAATGTTTAGCACTATGGATCTACATTTGTTTTGTGCCAGTGAACATGTAGATAAAACCATTATAATCTCACCCTGCTAATATCAACATCTTAAAATATTGGATATTGCGAGCATGATGGTGTGAATGCTTAGTAGGGTTAGGATTAGAGCATAATTATTCAATAAAGAGAAATTCCAAGAAAGAAACTGGAGCAGTGACAGATTCAGTGAATTATAGGTACGTTCACATTTGCTTCTAATCTCTGGGACTCCCTGCTTCAATCGCTCTGCCTAGCCTACTCTTTATCTTTCAATCGCATTTTTAGACTTGTTCTTGCCTGTTGTCACCTCACTTTCCCCCTTTTCACTTGCTTGGCATCCAGCCCTACCACTGTGCTGTTCTTCCAGTTGCTATCCTGTGTGAAGGGTATTATATAAATGCAGAATGCTGTTGCTGATGTGTAAGATGTTAGCTTCTGTGAATGAATACGGCAAAGAGTGTGATACATTTATTCATGGTGGGGCTGCAGATAGCACCGTATCCAAAATGAACGGTTGAATTTGGTTATGTTCCAACCCCTAAATCTCTGACAAATTATAGTTTGCACTTTTAAATCTGCTAAGCAATTTAACTGGCCTGACATTCTCTAAATCTATCCAAACCCTTCAGCTTTCACGAAGAAAGGTCACAGTGATGATAAATATTTGAATACGATTTGCTCAGAGGTCATTAGTTTTAAAATGAAAGATGAATGTGCAGCCTACAGAATTATTACATCCAGACTCGATTATGCTAAGGTTCTACTTGCTGGACTCGCTAGCTCTTCCTTGCACAGACCTTGAAGCCTGTGTACTCCACCATACCAGATGCCGAGAGCCTATCATCCCCATCCTTGCTCTGCTCCACTGGATCATCATCACCTGGCAGATGAAAAATCAAGATCCATGTTCTAGCTCTACCCTAACCACCTACCATCTCCTTCACCCATATGAATCCGACCAATTCCTTCACTTGGCAGATATCGACCTACTGCATTTCCCCAAACTCCTCCCAACAATATTTCAACAACAACAACAACTTGCATTTATATAGCACTCTAATGTAGGGTAGCATCCCAGAGTGCTTGGTGCCTCCCCTCTGGAATTCCATTTCAAGGACTCTCCAACTTGCACATTTCCTTCCTCTTTCAAGGTACAACTCAAACCATACGCTTTTGACTGTGCTTCGATCACCTTTTCCCCTACTCACCACCTCCTCCAAGTGTCATTTCAATGCCCATCCACTATCCTCACAATGTGAAAAGCGCAGGGATGTCCTCGCAATGTGAAAAGCACAGTATAATTGTGAATTTTATTACATTGTATTGTCACTACAGTAATCACAGATAGGGTCTTTTGGGATGTTTAGATGTTGGAAAATATATTTGGGATTGTGACTGGTGGGGGGTGCGGGGGGAGATTTAAAGCATACACCCATATTTGTAACAGACTGAGAATTGGCAGTGCAGAAACTAGCTATGGTGGATCTTTGGGTTGAATCAGAGGGGAGTGGTTGGGTGGGGGGTGGGTGAGAGGTTGGAGGAATCTGTGCCATACAGAGGAGGTGACCGAGGAAGCTCTCTCTCTCTGTCTCTGGAACTACTGGGAGGAGGAAAATAAAAAAGCATGAGGCCTAGGCCACCGTGTTGGCCAGATGGTGTGTCGAGAAGGGAGCGATCGTGAGGCCAAATATACATAAGCGAGATTGCAAGACACTGACCTCAAACCCAGGTGCTAGCAGGACTGTAAACAAAGTGAGTGTGCCATGCCCTGGTTGGGGCTGCTGGATTCCCCCTCCCTCCTGCGATAATAAACTTGTTGTCCTGAACAACGTGTGTGTGTGTGTGTCTGTGCGTCAGTATCTGCCTAGCTCGGGTGGTCCGCGGGTACAATATGTTCACTGTGCTGCGTCTGTGCCCCATATTGTTTGGTGAATCACTGACGTTCTGCCAATAATTCCATGTCACAGATGCAGCCTAACAAACAGCTCAAATTCCAAAGAAGATCTACTTGTTCCTGATGCCATCCAGAGCAGATAGTTTCAGGCAGGACAGTGCAAAAAACTGCATAAATCCCACTCACGTTACTTTATAATAATAAATAATAACCCTTGCATTTGGTACATTGCCTTTTCACACCTTCAATATATCTGAAAATGCTTCCCAAAATATGCTGTAAAGTTAATTGACCAAATATTTTGTGGATGAAACGCGGCAGCCAATTGCACGCAGCAGTGGCCCACAAACATTCATAGATTGAATTGACCAAATTTTTTTTAAAAAGCTTTGAAAGGAGTTATTACCCCGGAGAAGCAATCCATCAATCGACTAACAACCAGGTTCCTATTTACTGGAAGGTTCACAGAAGTGTGTGGAGTAAGGAAACTTGCCCAACTTTTACCCCTGCCAGGAATCAACACCCATGTCTCTCGCTTGTGAGGCGAGAGCTCTAACCACTGAGCTACAGGACTCCAGCTTTCTTTAGAAGCTCCTGGGTCCATCCATTGAACTGCACAGGAACTTTCAAAGGAATATTTTTCAATACTAGGCTAAGTAATAGTAACAACCAGGGCTGCAGTCAAGTCCTCCTCATCCAAGTCCCTGGTGTCCGAGTCCGAGTCGCTGCCATTTTTTAATGTCCAAGTCCTCCATGTAAAAATTCACACCCATCACCAACTTATACATACTAGTATTTCAGTCTTATACCTTTTTTTGATGTATATTGCTTGCTACACTTTGTTTACAGGGGTTGGGTTCTTACTTCATGGCATTATGCAATAAATTGACTAATTATCCCGAAGTTCAAATGCTTAATGGTTTGGTTCAAGAACGAATTAAAATTCTATTTTTAGTCCCTGAAGTACAAGGAATTTTGACTTCTCAAGTCGTCAGTCACTTGTCTGATAAAGCCATTGCACGGATATTCACTGAAATAAAGATTCACAAAATGCTAAGACAGTGATATGCGTTCATTAATTTGAGGAAGGTAACGTGGTCGGGCATGAAAAACAAGTGTCTAGAAAGTTGATGTTAATCCTCTCCAAACATGCAGTTAAGCAGTAGTTCTGCAGTAAAATTGCAGTTTAAAGCTGACTTGGAACTAGTAACTTGGCTGGCTTGTGGTATACGCTTTTATTCAAACTGGTGGACGAGAATTCAGTGAATTCCTCTTACGAGTCCCCTACAATTTGCGTGTTTTCTAATTCCATTTTCCTTTCCTTTCTGTCTGTCCGTCACTCTGCTCCCTGTCTTACCTGTCCCAACTACTCTCATCTGTCTCCCTTCCTCTGTCTGAAGCAGATTTATAAAGTCAACCCAGAAGGTATCCGGCTGTGGGCAAACTTTAAGAAGCAATAATCAAGTCTAACCTTTAATTTAGAGAGGCAAGGATTCACATGGTACAGGCATGATAATAATAAGAAGAATCCTTGCATTTGATATAGCGCTTTTCATGTCTTCCAGATGTCGCGCGATGGTGTGAATGGCCTCCTTCTGTGTTATACAATTCTATGATCTCCAAATCCATCTAGATTTATAAATCTAAACCTTGTTTGGCAAATGTATTTGAAAAGGCCTGCCTGGCACGATTTTCCTGGAAATGCACATGTATAAACCCCAATTGAAGACAAAAGGATTGGGTTGGCTTTTGTGCGTTTGTATGCGTGTATGTATGTCTCTCCGTCTCTCTCTTCCCCAAACCCCATTTGTGTCGAGGAGAGAGATTTTAATTTTTTTTTCCAAATATAAAGTCTAGCTGCAGATTGCTTGCCTAGGCTTGTACTTGTATATATTGGTGTGCGACTGAGCGCTCGTGAATGCTGCTGATCCGAGTACGAGTCAGTGCATTGCGCACAAAGAAGAAAATTGCAGGGCTGTAGGACTTGAGTCCTGGACTCGGACTCGAGACCGGTCTCGAGTCCTCATTTCAAAGATAGTAGAATGCTTTGCGGCGCTCACGCTCTACTTTTTACGCGTATCTCTATGGGGCTAGATTTTTGTCTCCGTATGTATTTCTACTATAGACCTAAGATCTACCCCTAGTAAGGCCAATTTCAGCACGTAGCGGTATATTATATGTGAGATTTCCACCTGTGTTGGAGGAGAGTGACAACTCCTCCAACCAGATGGATTTTTCTGTAGAATGAGGCCTACCCAACATAGTTCAGAAAATAGTCTTTATTAGATTAAATCTTCAAGACTATTAACGTGACAAAATTTATTCATGAGTAACGCGTTACGACAAAAGTCCACAAACACACTTAATTTATTGTGTAGTCTAATCGTAAATGAGTACGAAACTTACTTTTCTTTATGACGTCGCTGCAGATGGCGTGTGAAATTCGATGTGGTGCCACACGTTTCAGTTACAACACATTTGCAAAACTTACATTTTGCTTGATGTTTGTTCCCCCCTGTTGTTGTGAATTCCTTATGATCCGTGTACCCAATCACTCAGGACACAGCAGACATGGTGATACTCGTATGCGCTGGGCAGGTAAGAATCAGCGAGGTTTCAGTGCGTAGCACGCGATATAAGACTAGTACGGTAGCCCTTGTACAGTTAGTACACAAGGCAATGTACAAAAAAATACTCACAGAGTCTCATCAGAAATCAGTGTGACTGCTCACACAATGGAACTGGAACACATGGCCATCCAGGGCATTGGATTTAAACGCATCACTTTTAAAAGGGCTTTTTTAATTGGTAGAAAATTGACATGTGATAGACAGGAAGTAGTATCCCACGTGGGATACCGCGTCACAGTTCATTGACAAGCAACTTTCGCTGCGAGATTTCTGGTTAGTCGGCCGGTGTAGTATTTGCGCAAACTACAGAAAATCCCGCAGCTCGGCTCATACCTGACGGACTCGCGGCGGTCTCGAGCCCGAGTCCTCGAGTCGCTGCTGTCAAGTCCGAGTCTGAGTCCTGCACAGCCAAGTGCGAGTCCGAGTCCTTCAAATGACCAGGACTCGAGTCCTCCAGCCCTGGGAACAACGTCAGTAACTGCTCTTTAATATGAAAAAAAAGTCTCCCATTTCAGACTAGTTGAACTATTATCTGTCGTTTTGAGGTTCAATGAGGAGTGGAGGCATAAATCAAGCTTTCTATTCCTACTTTGCTGTATGGGTGGAAGTTGCAGTTCAAGGACAGCATAAATGTGCAGATCTACTAAATGATAGCTGATGCCATACAGTTCTTACCTGGATTAACATATCCATGCGTTTATGAGAGTAGAGCAGAGATGCTTGTGTCCATTGGTTTGAGGTGACTGATGATAGTGTGTAGTGTTTCCACACCCCAAACCTCACCTCCCTTAAACGGCACTGTGATACCCTTGTAAGAGAGAAAACGGGGAAATAGAGAGACTTCTGATGAAATGAGTTCTCTGGTGTCAGTCAGGCATGGGGCCAATAGAGCAGCAGGAAGGGTGCTGGGTGAGTAGCAGGCAAGGTGTCCGGCAATATGGTACAGAAGAATAGGAACATAGCCAGGAGTAGCACCAAGGTATGAATGAGAGAAGCACAAGGCAGTACCAGCACAGCACAAGGTATACACTGATCTCATAGTAGTAAGTTGGCCAAACAAGAGACATTTTTGCAAAAGCACAAGCCAAAGACCATGGAGTGCAAACAAGATATGAGTGCGTAAAACACAACACAACAGGGATATGTTGAGCACACAATAGGATGTTCATCATAATAATACTCCTTGCATTTGATATACTGCTTTATCACATCATTGAGACATCTCAAAGTGCTTCACGGAATATACCATGAAGTGAATTCACTGTCGTTAACAGTTGTGGATTAAGGGACCAAATTCCACAATGCCTGCACCTCTTATCATGAAGTATGTTTGAATGAACTAAAATATATTAATGGTACTGAGCAGACTATGAAGACAAATTCAGTTACTTCACTGTCTCCGTAATGTGCAAGAAAGCAGTTGCCAAAATGAAATCCCACTTGGGAAAAAACAATACTATTTCACTTTGTTTCTGAGTAATGGACATTTTATGCACTCACTGTGTAATCTCTGGATCGACCTGGCTCACTCATCCCTCCACTGTTCCCTATAATTCCTGGATGATGTGTGAGAACTGGATAAACCGTGCCTTACTTTGAGGAGACGATATTCATTAAACCACCAAATCAGATTAGACCAGGGCTCATATTAGAAGCACACACATTCACATCCAAACAATGCACTACGCATTTGCAAACATGTCACGTTATATATATATATATATATATATATATGTATATGTAGATATATATATATAGTTGGAGTCTTGTAGCTCAGTGGTTAGTGCACTCACCTCACAAGTAAGAGACCTGGGTTTGATTCCCCGCAGGGTAAAATATTGGGAAGCTTCCTTACTCCACATGCTTGTTAAAAATTCCTCAAGAGTTTTTTGAATTAATGAATCAATCAATCAATCAATCAATCAATCGATCGATCGATCGATCAATCGATCAATAGATCAATCGATCAATAGATCAATAAGTAGATGAATGAATGAATGAATTGGTCACACAATCCATGCCTGTTTATGGGACCCTGCCTGCAATAGGCTGCCATGTTTCACCCACAAATATACAGGTAGCCCCGCTTAATGAACTCACTGTTAACGAAACTTCACTATAACGAGGGTTTCTGTTTGTAACCCCCCCCCCCCCCCCATGCGCATAGCGTCAATTAAGCAGTGCTGAACCACCCATATGGGAGGAACGTAAGCGGCAGGATGTTTCATGGCTTCAATAATACACTAGTAAGTCAAGATATGGGGGTGGAATAGAGATAGAGAGGGGGGGAAGGGGGATAGAGATGGAGGGGAGGGGGGGCAGAGAGAAAGAGAGGAGGGGAGGGGGGGCAGAGAGAAGGAGAGGAGGGGAGTGGGGGCAGAGAGGAGAGGAGGGGGGGGTAAAGAGAAAGGGGGGAAGGGGGGCTAGAGAGAAAGAAAGGAGGGGAGGGGGGAATAAAGAGAAAGGGGGGCTAGAGAGAAAGAGGGGAGGGGAGGGGGGGGGTAACGAGAAAGTGAAAAGTGGGAGGAAGAAAGAAGCACTTCCCGAGTCAGGAAATGCCTGCGCCCAGGTTGCGATATTTCAGTGCGGTGACTGTGAAGACCTGGCCTGGAGCAGGTAGGATTGGCGTTTTTATTCCTGCAATTTTTGTCACATTCCGGTTTCTGGAACTCCGGACTTTAGGTTGAGCAGCCAATACACCGAGAATGTTAGCGCTGAGAACCACTATGAACTAAACTGATGTTAGCAGGAAGGCTCGGGTCGGGGCGGTATTTTGGCTGCCGCCAAATACAGTAATACAGTTAAACTCTTGCTTAACGAAATTTTCACTTAACGAAGGGTTTTAAAGTCCCTAACTCCTTTGATAAGTGGGGGATACCTGTACAGTCAATTCACTTTACAGTATATTCCGTGATGCTCTTTGATACATCCATATGATGTGAAAAACGCTATATCAAATGCAAGGAAATATATATATGATGCATCCATCATTGTCAATTTTTATCTAGCGTATCCCCAGCGCACAGCTAAGTTCTGCACTCGACTTCCAACCATATCACCATCAGATAGAATTCAAGGGCTCACCGACCCTTGAACGAGGCACAATAGTTGGTTGAACTCTGACACGCCTGGCTTTCAGGAGATGGAGTGCTAGAAAAAAAGCAAGTGTTCCATCATCGGGAACAAGAGACCAGAATCAACCATTCTCTCATTCAAAGTATGGCTCCTGATGTCAAGCCTCAGAACAGAATAGAAAATAATTTTGTGTGGAGTCCTGTAGCTCAGTAGATAGAGCACTCAACTTGCAAGTGAGAGATGTGGGTATGATTATAAGCAGGATGAAGCGTTGGGCAAGTTTCCTTACTGCACACCCCGCCCTGTTTACCTAACAGTAAGTAGGAACCCAGTTATTAGTCGATCAGCAGGTCGCTCTTCGAAAGGGTAATAATTCCCTTAAAAATAATGATTAAAATAATTAGGTCACTCAATCTACGATTGTTTCTGGGACACTGCTGTTTGTAATTGGCTGCCGCATTTTGCCCACAAAATATACAGTCAATTCACTTTACAGTATATTTTGTGAAGCGCTTTGAGACGTCTCGATGACTTGATAAGCCGCTATGTCAAATGCAAGGATTATTATTATTATTTTAGAAGAGAATATCACAGAAGCTCAACAAAGCATGAAAAAAGAAGGAATAGGAATAAAAACCTCTTTCACAAATGTGATATTTGACTGAGAAATATCTAGAACTATTTTCGGTCAACCAGGTGTAGAGATATATAGAAAATGACTGCTAGATGCGATGTGCAATCTGCATATATATATTTTTTAAAGTATTGAGACCTCAGCTTGAGTCAGCCAGCTCACATTACTGACCACACTGCAAGATTTTTATATCTTAAAAATTATTGAGCACAAAATATATATATAAAACAATAATCCTTGCAGTTGATATATCACCTTATCATATCGCTGAAGCTTCACTGGAATAGCTTCACTGGGTTTACTGGAAAGTGAAATGACTGTGTATTTGGCAGCAATATACAGTACATGTTAAACAGTGCAATCTTGAAACATGAAAATTAGATTTACAAACAGTTTGGTGGACGACTCAAGACATAGACCCATTTTAAAAACAGCTTGGTGCCATGAGGGAAGGAAGGCAGGGACTATTCTGGAAAGATGAGAAGGCACTGCTTCATCTGACCAATCTTGAAATCTTCCGATCTTGTTAGAACTTTCACTGACAAATATACAGTCAATTTATTTTACAGTATATTCTGTGAAGCACTTTAAGATGTCTAGAAGATGTGAAAAGTGCTATATCAAACGCAAGAATTATTATTATTAATACTTGGAGAGTGACTATTAAGTTTCTATTAAGATAGATATCTTAATAGAAACTATCTTAATTGGCAGGTTTGCTTGTTCGGGATTGTAACATTCTCAGTGAAATGAAATTTGCAATGCTTCTTAATCTATTCATTTATGTTAACCAACACAAACAACGTGTTTAGAAACATTGCAAATTTGTTCGTATTACTTAACTAGCACTTACTTTGTAAATCTTCTGTGTCTGTTTCTCTGGCCTTAAAATATAGTTTGGAATGTACCTTGGGTAGTTGTTTCATTGACCATTGTTGTGTTTGTTGTATTAAATATTCAATACCAGCCAGGAATCTAAATCAGCAGGATGCAAAGGGAAATCACAATCCACTCTGATTGTGGAAGATTGCACATCTTAAAGATGCGACAGAGAATAAAAGTTAACACGTAGTTTGATGGAACATCACTGCTCCATCCCATAAACAATTCAATGCATCTTGGTTATTTTACTGGCACTGCACTATTAAATATTCTAACGTTTTGGGTCCTATGTTCATTCTTATTCTCTGATGAGCATCCAATTCATGGAGGTATGATAAGATCAATAATATAATTAATAACAATTAATAATAATCATCCTTGCATTTGGTATAGCCCTTTCATGTCAAGAGGACGTCCTAAAGTGCTTCGCAGTATATGCTTGCGTATTATGCGGGTGAACGCACCTGCCAATTTGTGTACAGCAATGTTCAAACAGCCATGCATGAGTGACCAATTTTATTTGGGGGATTGTTGGTCAGAGCATAGGGAGAAACTGTCTTTGTTAAATGTGTCATAGGATCTTTAATATTCACCTGAACAGGCAGATGGGTCCTAGAACATATCTCATAGGACAATGAATGCCATGTAACCCCAGCACTGTATTCGAGTGTTAGCAATCCATTTCTCAAGGTGGGGCTTGAACCAACAACCTTCTGACTCAGAGGCAAAAGTGCTATCACCTGAGCCAAGCTGAGCCTAATAACTAAATAAATAAATAAATAAATAAATAAATAAATGACTAGATAGACAGACAGACAGACAGACAGACGGACGGATGGACTGACTAACTGAGAATTCCACTTATGCCTGCCACAACTTACAGAAATTTCTTATTTATAATAACAGTAATCATTGTAATTGATATAATAATAAATAATAATCATCCTTGAATTTGATATCGTGCTTTTCACATCCTCTAGACATCTCAAAGCGCTTCACAGAATATACTGTAAAGTGAATTGACTGTGTATTTGTGGACGATATAGTGCCTTATCATCTTCTCGCTTGCGAGACGAGTGCTCCAACCAATACGCAACATTCCATGTTTTTGTGTAGAGTGGAGTGCGAACACTCTCCTCAGAGTGTTGGCCAGGCAATGTTCACTCGTGTGCATCAAGTATGGAACTTTCATTCAGATTAAATATCAATATCAGTGGGGCAGTAAATAAAACAAATCACTCCGTCGGTAAAGTAAAATTCTTTCCATGTGGGACGTTATTGGATCCTGTTTCCTATTGGACTAGAAATCTATAAACTGCAGCACTCAGGCAATAAATCTCTCACTCGCTCTGAATGTGACATAGCGAAAAGATGCTGCAAGCGTTCCAGATTCTCCTTGGCCACATGAACTCACATATATATTTACAGTGCAGCACTCTCTGTTGACAAGGTCACTGTAGGACTTGAAAAGTGTCACGTACTGTAGAGTCTGATCCGTGGTTAGAGTCCCCCTGCCTTGCAATCCTGGCAAGTGTTGGCCTCTCTTTTGCTTCTTTTAATAAGTGATGGCCAGAGGCCCTATTGATGGCATCCTATAATAGATGCAATTCATCTGTTTCCCTGAAGAGAGGGTTATTAGCAGTGAAGCCCTGAGCGCAGGAGAATGTAGATACTTTCATATCTCTTGCTGGGCTGACAGATGGCTTGCACACACCACACCCCGCGCATGCCAATTCAGCAAAATGTGTTTGCTCTCGGTGGAATGCTGTGGCTTGGCTTTCTTTATCGATGTATGATTTAACTGGTGCTGAAGCTCCATCTGTCACGAACAGGCCTGGTGATTCACATTAACTAGCCAAGCAATGCGAGGTCAAAGATTTATAGACGGTGCACAGAGATTATTGTCTGCAGGCCGAGGTGCTGTTGATAACCTGCTGATAAGAACGATTTGTTCCTCACTAAAAACTGCCTGTGTTAAAAGTGCTGCCAGCAGGTGACAAGGATGGCAGAAGTTGCTGATTTTGAGTGTTCAAAGTTACGTAGAATGATAAGACACGGAATGAGGCCATTCAGCCCAACTAATCCATGCCGGTGTGTATACTGCATGGCAGCCATCTCCACCCTCCTGCACATTCCCCTCACCTACACCCCTCTATTCACCTTCTCGCTTATGTATGCATCAAGTTGCTTCTGAAAAACATTGAAGCTTTTGCTTCAAGCATAGCTTCCGGCAGCGAGTTCTACCATCACACCACCCTCTCCGTGTAACATAGACTCCAAAAACAGTTACTCCAAAAATCACACTTCGATCCGCAGTGTGACCCCCTTATTTTTATACTCCCTCGGTTCGGACTGACTAACAAGTTGGAAGCAGCCTATCTTGACGTCTGCTGTACTGAATCCTTTCGTATTCTTAAACAGCTCAATTGGTCTTTTCTCAATCATCTCAGCTCTAAAGGTTAAATCAAATACCTATCCAATTCTTTTTAATAGCTGTATCCACCCATATTTAGTAAGATCCTTGTAAGTCTATTTTGTAGTCTTTCCAATGTTATAATATCCTTCCATTTTATTCCATCCCAGTACTTTCTGCTATTAAGGATAAGAGACTGAGCTGCCAATCCCATTGCCATGTTCGTGTTACTGACCCTGCAATGAATGTACATAAAAGGTGATGGTACTGGCAATCTTCTCCCGTGTTGTGCTTTGTGTGAAAAACTTCCCAGATTCAGCACCAAGCACCAGCACCTAGCAATGTTTAGATTCAAATAGTAATTATGTAGAAATAGGTTCCCTAGGGAGATGGGGAAGTGTTAATTCCTTCAAACGCAGATTAGTTATTTTTCTGTTAGGAAATAACATTATGGGATATAGTGCATAGTAGGGTCCGTCGATATGGAAATTTTCCGATTTAGATATATCGATGGGCTCATATCGAGATATACCGAAATATCGATATTTTCGGGGTTTTCGTACTGCGCATGCGGCGCGTGGTGCGCGCGCATTCGGGGCCTATTTCCTCAGGAGGTAAATATCTCTCTCTCTGTCTCTCACACTCACTCTCTCCATCTCTGTGTTTTTCTGTCTGTGTCTCTATGTCTCTCTCCTCTCACACCCACCGCCCCCATCTCTATCTACCCACCCACCCACCCACCCACCCACCCACCTGCCTATCTACCTACCTACCTGTATATTATCACATCCCCCCGTCTCTCACCCCTGTCTCTCCACCCCACCCGCCGTGTCTCTCTCACCTCCCCCCCCCCCCCCGCCGTCTCTCTCTCACCCCCCACTCCACCCCCGCCGTCTCTCTCCCCCCTCCACCCCTTGTATATCTGTATATTGTATTTGAGGACTATGAATACAATATGGCGGCTTGCACCTCGGTCTGTGCATTGTCTATAGAGATGAGCATTCTGGGTCTTGTAGTTCAGTGCGCGCGCATTCCGATTTTTCGATATATCGAGTTTTTTGATATATCGATATTTTCAAAATGCCTATATCAGCGTATCGATATGAAAATTATATCGGATATAACTGATATATCGATATATCACCGGACCCTAATGCATAGGTAGTTTGGGACATGTGCACATGAGACCACTAGGAAGGTAAAAGGCAAAGTAGATAGACCTTGGTCTATTTATTCTTATTATTCTATAGCACTTCTTATGTTATATAATAATAATAAATAATAATAATAATCTTTGCATTTGATATATCACATCTTCACATCTTATCGACATCTCAAAGCGCTTCACAGAATATACTGTAAAGTGAATTGACTAAAATGTGTTGGTGAAAGCTGGCGGCCAATTGCGCACAGCAGTATCCCACAAACAGTTGGGGATTTAAATGACCAACTTTTATTATTGTAGTTTTTGGGGGGCGGATTATCATTCGGCATGTGGAATAAGGAAGCTTGCCCAGGGTTTCACCCTGATCTGCCTGGATTCGAACACAGGTCTCACACTTGTAAGGTGAATGTTCTAACCATTGAGCTATAGGAGCTCAGTGGTTAGAGTTCTTATGTTTAGGATCAGAATTCATTGAATGTCAATGAATATCACACCTGGAAGTGTAAGGTAGTGACAAGGAGATCTAAAACAGAATTTAGGAGGAACTATATCACTCACTGCCTGAATCTGTGGTTCATTCAGATGGTATAGAAAACTAGAACTTTACATGAAGGAGATGGGAATAACAACAATAATAAAATGACATTTGTTTAGTATTTTTCACATCGGGAGGATGTCCCAAGATACTAGACAGCAGTGTTTTGGATCGAAGTGTGGTCAGGATCGGGGTGGATGGAGAGAAGATGGGGAGGGGACAGTGGGTGATCGATGGCACAATCGATGAGAAGTATATGAGGGGATGTAAGGAGTGGGTGAAGACTCATGTGGAGTAAACACAGGCATGGACTATCTTTGACTTAATCTTTCACCCAGTTTTAGACAATAAGACACCATTTTAAGTTTAACGATTGTGTAGAATTGTGGAAAATTCTTATCCAGCCTTAATTTGGAAACTGTTTTTTCACAGTTCTTAAAACAAGAATTAAAACTCATTTTTTCAACAGTTCCACGTGATCTTAAACTAGAAAAGTAGAAAATGGTCCTTCACCTTTCAAATCTAGGTGAAACATTGGACTTCTGAGCTTCAATCTGTGCTGCAGTTTCCCATGATAAATGTGATTCACCTGTAAGGAAAGAGGAATCCTCCACAGCGCTGTGCAAAAAATGTACCTCATCACTAGGCTTACAAATGCACAGTGGTGTCCCTACTTCATCAGATTGGCACTTTATTTCACAAACTCTCTGTTCATTTGTTCTTAGGGCAAAGCTGGCTGAGTCAGCGCTGATGAATCCAACAGCTGCTGGCTGTCACTGTGCGCTGAGGTTTAAACCAGAAGAGCCTTCGTGTTACAGATCAGCTTCAGTAAGTAGTGCTGGGCCTGAACATTCTTATGCCCTTAGGCTTAAGTCCATTGTCTTAAACATTTACAAATACTTCAAAGGTGATGGATTTAAATATTTAATTGTTACGGATTTTTTTTTTAATTGGTCACTCATTCCACGACTGTTTGTCAGCCACTACTGTGCACAATTGGCTGCCACTTGACACCCACAAAACATAGTCAATTCACTTTACAGTATAATCTGTGAAGCGCTTTGAGACATCTCAAAGACATGATAAGGCACTATATCAAATTAGAAAATTATTATTATTGTACAGTATTTGGGAAAATATTCTTAAATCGCAGTCTTAAATCAGCATCTTAATTTGGTAACCAATTTTCCACTATTTGTGTTTATCTTACTGCAAAAAATTGGCCCAATTTATTATCTAAAGCTGGAAGGTTGTCCAAGAACAGAGTTAGTATGGAGGAGCTTAATTAAAAACGATTTAGGATTTTTTCACACTTTTTAAATTGGGCACAAAATGCCACTTTGGCCTAGTTTTATTTTACAAAACTATAAAATGCAATCCTGAAACATCAGAATAACAATCTTCAGTTTTAGATTTTATTTAAATTAGGTTTAAAATACATTTATCCGAGGGGGGGAAATAAGCTGTACAATTTTGGCTTTGCTCAGTTTGATTTTTATTTTTGCTGTGCTTATCATTAGACTAAGGTTTAGGAAACAACAACAACAAAATTTCAGTTGTATAGTGCCTTTCACATTAGGAGGACGTCCAAAGGCGCTGGACATTTTGTGTTTCGGACCCGTACTGGTATCAGGAATGGGGTGGGTAAAGGGAAGGGGGGGGGATGGGGGTGGTGACAGATCGCATAGGTGAAGAGGAGGGTCTTGAGATGGAACTTCGAGGAGGCTAGAGAGGGTGTGAGGCAGAGGGATTGTGGGATGGAATTCCAAAGGTTGGGGGCAGAGTGGCTGAAGGGGGACATGGAGCAGGCCGGAGACCGCTGAGTGGAGGGAGCGGACACGGAATGCTTTGAAGGTGAGTACCAGGATTTTGAATTGAATCCTCTGTGTGATGGGAAGCCAGTGAAGTCAGGCATGGATGGGAGCGATAGGTTTGCGGAGCCTGCTGTGGGAAAGAACACGGGCTGTAGAGTTCTGGATGTTCTGCAGCCTACGGAGGGAGGAATTGGGGAGGCCAACAAGCAGGCCATTGGCATAGTCAAGCTTGGATTTAATGAAGGCATGAATAAGAGTAAAGCACATTTTGGCACAATATTTATGTTGAAATGATCAATAATAATCAAGTAATATTCTTACGTTTAATGCGGCATCTTTAAAATTTGTAGGACATCTCAAAGACATAGCAAGGTGCAACAAACAGCTTTCAAGTGAATGACCAATATTTTCTGGGGGAATGTTGGCCAGTACATAGAGACAAATTTTCTGTTTTCGAATAGTGCTATGAGATCTGAACAGAAAGACAAGACCTTGTTGAATGTCTCATCTGAAATACAGCACCTCCAACAATGCAGGATACCCTAGCACTGTGTGAGATTATCAGCCTCGACTAAATCACCTCCAAGTCCTCACAAGAGGCATAAACCCAGAACCTTCTGACTCACAGGAATTGCACCAACTGAGCCAGGCTGATACACAAACATAATAAATGAATCAATGGGAGGTTAGGACAATTTCAAAGCATCTAGCAATAGGAATTTTCCAATCAGGTAACCCTTGACTATCCATTGAGCTTTCCTTGGAATGTGTAGTTTACAATTTTACATGACAGATTCATGACTATAATTTGTGGAGATTCTGTGATTAAAGTCACGTCTGTCTGTGATCACGACCATTACCCACACTCAATGTTTTCTGACATAAATACTACAACATTTGTTAGTGAGTTTGGCAGAATGTATGGGCCTGCATTAGTTACTGATTTTAAAGTCTCCTTGGATAGCTGTAAAGTTTGAAACACGGGAATGACTTCACATTTATCTGTTTATCAAATAAATACTTCAGCAGTGATTAAAATGTCACGTTACAAAGGAATTATTTTCCTCCATATCCAGATCTATATGAGCAGAAATAATGCTTGCTCGTACTTACCCTTATTGCATAATTTAGCAATTTTTAAAAAACGACAGGCAAATAAATCAGTGTTCTAATTCTAATTCATGGCTTTGCCTAGTTTAGAGTGCAGACCTATAGATTTCAGTGGCAATAACAAGTGTAAAGACAGCAACCAATTCATCAGTAAAATTTATCCAGCGATATTTCTGAAAGTAAAAAGAAAAGGTGCCATGTGTAAATGAGATGCACGAATGGGAAATGAAACAAAAATCTAGATAGTTGGAACAATGGTAGGTCCAAACTTTCACCTGCTCTTTGCCTGTTAGACCATTTTGCCTATAATTTTAAAATTGAGCAGAATTGTGGAAATTTCTTCAATTCAGTCTTAATTTGGAAGTTGCTTCTTTAAAGAGAACAGTGGGGAAACTGCTACCAAATTAAGGCTAAATTTAAGATTTTTCCACATTTCTGTCCTATCTTAAATTTTTAAAGACTATATAGTCTCACATATTAAGACTAGATGGAATTCAGGGATTTGTACATCTCTCTTGAATCCCAGTTGGGCACACATGGAATTTCCTACACATGCAGTTGTGATTGATTGATTATAATAATAAATAATCCTTGCATTTTCATATAGCTCTTCTCACATCTTTTAGATGTCTCAAAGTGCTTCACAGAATATACTGTAAAGTGAATTGACTGTATATTTGTGGGAGAAACGCTGCAGATTGCGCACAGCAGGGTCCCACAAACAATCGTGGATTGAAATGACCAATTTTATTATTGTGGTTTTTTTGGAGGGATTATTATTAGGTGTGTGGAGTAAGGAAACTTGCCCAATGTTTTGCTCTGACTTGCCTGGGTTCAAACACGTTTCACATTTGTAAGACCACTGGGTGGGTGGGTGGGTGGGTGAACAACAACAACAACTTGGATTTATATAGCTCCCTCCATGCCGGACGGCATCTCAGAGCGCATGAATATGTATGTATGTATGTATGTGTGTATATGTGTGTGTGTGTGTGTGTGGGCAGGCAGGCAGGCAGGTAGTAGAGTCTGTCGATATGGAAATTTTCCGATTTAGATATACCGATGGGCTCATATTGAGATATAACGAAATATCGATATTTTCGGGTTTTTCGTACTGCACATGCGCGCGCATTCGGAGTGCGTGCGCGTTCCGGGTGCACACGCATTCGGGGCCTATCTCCTCAGGAGGTAAATATATTTCTCTCTCTGTGTCTCTCACTCTCTCCATCTCTGTGTTTTTCTGTCTGTGTGTCTCTCTCTCACATCACCCACATCTCTATCTGTATAATATCACATCCACCCCGTCTCTGCCCCCCCCCCCCCCCCCCGCCGTCTCTCTCCCCCACCACCCCCCCAGCCATCTCTCTCCCTCTCCACCAGCCATCTCTCTCCCCCCCCCCACCCCACCAGCCGTCTTTTTACCCCCACCCGCCGTCTCTCTCCCCCACCACCCCCCCAGCCGTCTCTCTCCCCCCCCACCAGCCATCTCTCTCCCCCCCCACCCCCAAGCATCTCTCTCCCCCTCCCACCCCGCAGCCATCTCTCCCCCCCCCAACCTCCCACAGCCGTCTCTCCCCCCCCCACCACCCCAGCCGTCTCTCTCCCCAACCCCCCACAGCCGTCTCTCCCCCCACCAGCACCCCAGCCGTCTCTCTCCCCCTCCTCCCCCAGCCGTCTCTCTCCCCCTCTGCCCCCAGCCATCTCTCTCCCCTCCCCCACCCCATCTGTCTCTCTCCCCCTCATCCACCCCCCAGCCATCTCTCTCCCCCTCAACCCCCCCCCCCCCTACAGCCGTCTCTCTCCCCCTCACCCCCCCAGCCGTCTCTCCTGCCCCCCAACCCCCAGCCGTCTCTCTCCCCCACCAGCCGTCTCTCTCCCCCTCCCCTCCAGCCGTTTCTCTCCCCCTCCCCTGCCACCCCCCAGCCGTCTCTCTCCCCCTCCCCCTCCCCCCACCAGCCGTCTCTCTCCCCCTCCCCCGCTCCCCCCCAGCCGTCTCTCTCACCCCTTGCATACCTGTATATTGTATTCGAGGACTATGAATACAATATGGCGGCTTTGCACCTCGGTCTGTGCATTGTCTATAGACATGAGCATTCTGGGTCTTGTAGTTCAGTGTGCGGCATTCCGATTTTTTACCTCGATATATTGAATTTTCGATATATCGATATTTTTAAAATGCCTATATCGGCGTATTGATATGAAAATTATATTGGGTTTTAGCGATATATCGATATATCGTCGGACCCTGGTAGGTAGGTAGGTAGGTAGGTAGGTAGGTAGGTAGGTAGGTAGGTAGGTAGGTAGGTAGGTAGGTAGGTAGGTAGGTAGGTAGGTAGGTAGGTAGGTAGGTAGGTAGGTAGGTAGGTAGGTAGGTAGGTAGGTAGGTAGGTAGGTAGGTAGGTAGGTAGGTAGGTAGGTAGGTAGGTAGGTAGGTAGGTAGGTAGGTAGGTAGGTAGGTAGGTAGGTAGGTAGGTAGGTAGGTAGGTAGGTAGGTAGGTAGGTAGGTAGGTAGGTAGGTAGGTAGGTAGGTAGGTAGGTAGGTAGGTAGGTAGGTAGGTAGGTAGGTAGGTAGGTAGGTAGGTAGGTAGGTAGGTAGGTAGGTAGGTAGGTAGGTAGGTAGGTAGGTAGGTACGTACGTACATGAGAAAGTCAGGCACACAGTTCAATGCTCAGCAAACAATGAAACTGGGTCTCCAAGAGTTGTTGACAATTGATTTGTTCATACTTCACTGTCTGAAGGCAAGATTTGGTTTGTGTGCCTGACTTTCTCATTAACTACTCTATTGGATTTTCAAGCAATTAATTATTAGTTGGTCTACAGCAACTTTAGATCATAGATTACAGAATGCTTGGTTTGGTGTTAGTCTAGCTAAGAAGTAAACTGAAGCAGTTTATTCTAAGAAGCTTACATTTTCATTATGCATAAAGTTGACACGGGTTACTTACTTATGTGTAATCAATGTACAGTATGTGGACGTCCACCCGACATAAAAGGCGAAATACAAATGTAATATTGTTGTTGTTGCTGTTGGTATTTGAATCAATAGCTTTCCTATTGGAAGTGTTGTTGTTTTTATTTCAGGATTCCGTTTTGCAAATATGTACAGTATGAGTAGAAATTCCACCTGGGTCTAGATTTATTCAAATCAACGGAACATTTCAGAGAGTCCAGAATTGTTCAGATTCTTCAATGCATACTGTCTTTGAATTCTGTAAGATTCTCTCGAGAAACTGCGGGAAAATGGCTTCAAAGCTAAAACTGAACTCAACAATTTGACCCAACCCAAGTGACTTTTCACCCCAGTAATTGAATGATAATGCCCCAAACAAGTTGGATGGAGGAGGGATCAGCTACATGACAAGACTGGAATCAATATATAAGTTCATCAACACAGTAAAATTACAGGCTTTATGAGCAGTATCAACTGTCCAATGCAGAAAGAGACATTAACAAACACAAATTTACATTTATTTACAGTAGCGACTTTCATGTCAGGAGGGGTTTCCGAAGACATTCTAAAATACATGAACCTGAGAAACTGATGCAACTTACTTTGGACCAAATGGATCAACTCAGTGGACTATTAGCTTATGGAAGAAGTTCCCATTTGTGACTCAAGAGATGCTACATTATTAAGGTATCCTGTTAGAAATTGTCACATTCGGACCCAGTGTCAGACAAACTGATTCAATATTATCATCGCAGTTATTCTTTCACTATTAATGTGCTAGCAATTCATTTAATATTGATCCAGCCTGTCATTGGCAGTACATCATCGCTACAAGAATATTTATGGGCCGACATCTGTAAGAAATACGGAGGCAATGAAGCAGTCTTTTGCACATATGTGAGAGTCAAATTATCGGAGAAAAGGGACATGTGGAAACTAGTTTCAACCAAGCTTTTTAAAGCATGATTCAACTTGCTGATGTGCGCAATGGGACAATTTCACAGGGTCATGACTTAAACATTATTGCTAGTTTAATTGAGTGTCGGTGCCGGAAATGAATATTTCATGTTTTTTCTACAATATCTCCCCAATATCTCAGATCCTTCGCAGTTGACATTAGCAGGAAAAGTGCAAAATTTCTGCTCTGCCTTCCAAGTAAATTAAAGCCTAAGCTTGGAATGCCAGAGTTAGATCTCCAGAAAGGCAAAGAGAGTAATAGACTGTGATTCAATGCCAGGATATCAACTATGTATTTATGTTTTCTATCGGAGGTCAGGAATGCAATTCATTTTGTCGCACACAATGTATCAGCGCCCACACCTAATAACCTTCACAATGTTCCAGTTATGCTTCCTTCACAAATTGTAAAAGGAGAAGCTACACCAATCCAATTAATTCTACCTCTTGCTAAATTCCATTTCCACTACTGCACAAAGATATTTTCGCATGCAATTTTACAATTTCAAATTCTATGAATTGCTAAATAAATATAATAGATATAATTGAAATAGAATCATAAAACAAATATGGGTTAAAAAAAATTCCATTCAGCATTTTGTAGTTTGACTTTGCTGTGATTTACGCCTTTAATGTGATCGGCCATTATAATCTCACCTGATCAATAGCATTGTACGTCATGCTGAACAGAATTTAATAATAATAATATTAGTAAGTGCTTTGAGACATTACTCTGCATGGAGGGAGCTATATAAGTGCAAGTTGTTGTTCTTGCTGCTGCTGTAATCCTCACATTTGGTATAGCACCTTCCACGTCACCAATTGAGGGGTCACCACCTTAACTATTGTCAATCTGACTCTTTTGTTTTGTTCAGCAGCGTGTCTGACTCAGTTGGTAGCAGTCTCATCATCACTATTCAAAAAAAGAAGGGCGTGCAAGCCATCAAGGTAACCATAGAGAATAAAGGAATATACAGCATTTTACTAAATGTTGTTTGTTAAAATCTAACTGGTGTGAGACTTGTCAGCCTGACTCAGTTGGTAGCATTCTCAACTCTGAGTCAAAAGGTTGTGGGTTCAAGCTCCACATAGGGTCTTGGAACTCATATTGTCTAGGTTGACACTCCAATGCATTGCTGGGGGTGGGTTGCATTACCGGAGGTGCCATCATTTGGATGAGACCTTATACTGAGGTCCCATCTGCCTGCTTAGGTGGACATTAAAGATTTAATGGCACTATCTGAAAAGAGAAGGGACTTTCTCCCACTGTCCTGAGCATTTGTCATTTTATTTGTCCCTCAAATAAAATTGGTCATTCACTTCATGGCTTTTGTCCTCCTGATATGAAGGATCCTATATCAACTACACCAAATATAAGCATTATTATCATTAACTGCAAGAAGGATAATATGGCACTCTATCAGTACTGATGCGCCAAATTGTCAGCTCTCCTATCCTCTGAGCTGAAAGGGCTTGAAGCTACAACCTTCCGACTGAGCAGTCAATGTGCTATCAACTGAATCAGGATGACACCTGTTTTACCCCATAGGAACATTGTCTACCTTGAAAATAATACAGTGTCACGTGTAATGTGCTTTAAATGCCCTGCATTTGCTTTACTGCTTTGCAGCTGGATGATGAATGGTCACTGCAGCAGTTTCTGTTTGTGCATTTAATATTCCAGTCACAGACCACTGGAGCTCCCAGTTAAACAGTTGTTTCAAAGGCGGATAGTTTATTCTTTCAGAAATTGGCATGACTTCTTTGCGCAGCACCACTGAAACAGTTATGAAATCAAGTGTTAAACAGAAACAAAAGCATGAATACATTCATAAATTCCATCCTCTTGAATTTTCTGTCGTTTCATGAGTTTAGATCCACCCTTGTGTGACCTATCTGACTCAAAAAGCTTGTATCCTCATTTGATACGATGAGTATGACATTGGAGGCCTAGAATTTCATCTTGTCTTACCCTATGAGACCCTGTTGTCTTAAAATTTTAAATTGTGCAGAATTGTGGAGGTTTCTTAAATTCAGCTTTAATTTAGAACTTTTTTTTCTGAAAATGTTAAAAATTTCCAGGAAAATACTGGATTTAAGAATTTTTCACAATTCTGCAATAGCTTGAATTTTAAGGGAAAAAATGGTCTGACCTGCTGTGATTAGAAACTTGAGTTACTCAAGACTTGAGATTGATTGTGTTTGCTCAAGGATAGCATTCACTCTATATTTAACCACTATGAGTCTACAACCTTAATGTCTGCAACTCGTTCCCTCTAATCCTTTGTCTGGACTCCTCTCTCTACCTGTCTTCAAGTCCCGCCTTAAAACTTACCTCTTTGCCGCTTCCCCTTCCCCCTCCCATTCTCCCAACCCCTGTATAGCACCCGACCCTATCTTTTTACAGCACTCTGAGACATTATCTTATGCGAAGGGTGCTTTATAAATAGTTGTTGTTATTTAGTACATAAATAGCATCTCTGTATAAGCATGACTACACATTTAATGTAAATTTGACTCTTCAATATTTCATAAAGTGTCAATCCAGAAGACTAATTAATATATCAAGCCAGAGACGATCTTCCAAATACTAAGACTATTTTTGGTCTTTGACTACAAAACAAATCCCAAATGATTTGTACAATGGATGGGATATAATTATTCCAATTATCCCAAGTGTTTCTTCTGCTGTTTGTGAAACCGTCACTGCTGCTCAGCAGTTCAACCGACTTATTTGAAATGCTTTAATACTAGTATCTTAGTGACAGATTGCCTAGCTGTCAATAGACTTTCTGCAAAGTCCTGCAGAGATAGATGATTCTAAGAAATGTGCAGGGTTTTTTTTACGCATCTCAAAGATGAAGGGGTCAATCAGTTGCTTTTGCTCAATGCAGCAAATCTACTGAAGTAAGCTTAGTTCTCATACATAACATTAACTCCGTATTTAACCCCTCAGAGTCAACATCCCTAATGTCTGAAACATACTCTTAACTTTTTTCTCCCTTCCTCTCTATCTGTCTGCAAGATAATTTCCCCAAATTTAGTGAATGGAACATACGGTTTCACCCACGAAATATAAAATCAATTCACTTTACAGTGCATTCTGTGCAGTGCTTTGAGATATCTCTAAGACATGATATCAATTGCAGAGATTATTATTATTAAATCGGGAATTTTTTTCCCTCTTCGTTCACTGTATCAAGGGAAATTTTCATTGTGTGGACTTGTGTATCATTCATCATTTTATTTTTATTTTATAATGCAGTTATTTATCAGGACAAGGGTGAGATAATGTGCTAATCATCAAATGGTCATTACATTTAAAGCATGTGTTAGTTCATTGGCAAATCACACATTCAGAACTGTTACCTCATTAATACTCAGCTCAAGATTATGCATTACTTGCATTACTAAGTATTATTATACTTCTGTTTGTTAGATTCAAGCAAATTACATTGTGTTTCTTATTTTGTGCATTTCAATTTACGACCATTCATAAAATACAGCTGGAACAAGACTAATTTAATCAACCTTCTTTTATTTTCAAATTGAAAGTCCACTGGATGATTCATGGCAGCACATCAGGATTTTAAATTTTGTTTGAGAGAGAATGCAAACCGTTGCAATTTGGGCTGTAACTCAACTTGTGTCAGTGCCTGTAACAAGAGCCTCAGATCCCCTCAGAATGCATGAACAGATGTCCACCTTCTGGGATGTAAATCACGGTGTGTTTCAGGACCTATCCCTTTGAAGGTGCTGTACTTCGGAGAAGTTAAAGCAAGATTTGGTGGATGTTAAAGATCCCACTGCACGACTTGAAAAAGAGAAGAGAATTTATTTTGGTGTCCTGGCTGACTGTAAAACATTGTTTAGGTGCTGATCGCTAGTAAATAGACCATTCACTGCACTTTACAAAAAGATTAATGATAATGTACAGAATACACAGACTTCCTTTACAGTGTATTGTCTAAATGCTACAACAATAGCAAAATAACATTTGTATAGCGCCTTGTATATCACATTGTATAGTGCCCTTCATGCCGGGAGGACGTCCCAAGGCGCTGAACAGTCAGTGTTTCGGACCCAAGCTGGGGTCAGGATCGGGGAGGGTGGAGGGAAGGGAGGGAAAGGGTGGGTGGGCGATGGCACTGTTGAAGAAAAGGGTCTTGAGGCAGGATGTGAAGGAGACTAGGGAGGTGGTGAGGCGGAGGGATTGCGGGATGGAATTCCAAACGTTGGGGGCAGTAACTGAAGGGTCGTCCACCGATGGTAGGGCAAGTGGGTCGGGGCACATGGAGCAGGCCGGAGCCTGCTGAGTGGAAGGAGCGGAAAGTTTGGTAGGGGGTTAAGAGGTCATAGAGGTAGGGTGGGGTAAGGCCATCGAGAATTTTAAAGGTGAAGACCACGATGTTGAATTGAATCCTCTGTGTGATGATTTAATGCCACAACGATTCTCAATCATTCCAGGAGCAGAATTTCAGGCAAAACATGACCAAGCTCTGCTGCTTGATATCTTCCATATTGTCAGCACAGCCTGATTTCAAATCTATAACTTTCCTAAACAGGTGCAATCAATCCATTTGCTGACAAATCTGTTACGCAAGGGCAGAGGAAGGGATTGGAAATGTTCAAGTACTTGGCACTATCAACTCTCAACAAAGGCTATAAAATAAAATCAATATCAACACATCTATGTGGCTTTTGATCAGATTCAAGACCATTAATAAAGATAAGACAATTGTTTAATTTTAATTAGGAGTACATTGATAGCAAAATGATCAGAATGTTGTAGGATGGGAGAGGGAGGATTCTCTCAGTGTGCTGGCCAACAATCCCCCAGATAAAAGTGGTCAATCACTTAATGGCTCTCTGTGGGACATTGCTGGGTGCAAATCGTCTGCTGTATTTGCCTGCAAAATACATTGTCATTACATAGACGCCGAACTATCCAGTAAATCCTGTGAGGAAACTCAAATGGGTAGTTTCTATTCCTATCATTGATATTACAAATTAGACCTCATTACGGTTTATTTATTTTGCTGACTCTTTTATTATGCAGAAAAGATTAATTATCAGGAAATACTGTATTTTCAACATGTTTGAAATTATTTACACTGGTTCTTTGGATTTTTAAATAACATATAGCATCTGGCCAAATGCAGAATATAAATTGACAGAGCAATTAGAATGAATTGGGATTATATCGCTCCTGCCCCCAATTACATTAAGGTTGACCAAAGCTAGATTTGCTTGCTGCAGTAAATTATTACTTTATTTCTCTCATTTAATTTTTGTGTATTGAGAATGCAAATAAAGAATTACACAAAGCATAAACTGACCCATTTAAACTGTTGATATTTCAGTGACTGGCATCATTGCTTTATTACTCCATAGATAACGTAACACTTTATGCAAATTACATTCACATCCAGTGAGCGTTATTCAGTGACATCAGTACATTTCAGACTCCTTTTCTGCACTTCTGTGGACAATGCCCCATGTATTATTCCTACACCTGCTCAGTCGTCACCAAGCCAGCCAAGAACCTAGGTGTCTTGTTCGATCCTCAACTGTCTTTCCTCCCCCACTTCCAAACCATGACCCGCTCTGCCTTCCCTCACCTCCGCACTATTGCCCAACTACCACTACCTCACCCCTCAGGCCACTGAAACCATTATTCATGCTTTCATCACATCCAGGCTCAACTACGCCAATGCCCTGCTTGTCGGCCTTCTCAATTCCTCTCTCCATAGGTTGCAGACAATCCAGAACTCTGCGGCCCGTGTCCTCTACCACTCCTAATCTGCCAGCCCTCTCCATTCAGCAGGCTCTGGCCTGCCCATGTCCCTCAACCCACCCACCACACCATTGGCAGGCGAGCTTTCAGCCAATCTGCCCCTAACCTGTGGAACTCCATCCAGCAGTCCCTCAGCCTCACTCCTTTCCCTCAGCCTCACTCCTTTCCCTAGCCTCCTTCAAGTCCCACCTCAAGACTCTCCTCTTTGACAGTCCCATCGGTCACCTCAAACCTATCCCTTTCCCTTCACTCACCTCATCCCCGACCCCAGCTCAGGTCTGAAACAATGACTGTCCAACGCCTTGGGACGTCCTGCTGACATGAAAGATGCCATACAAGTGTAATTTTGTTGTTGTTATTGTTGTCATGCCCATTACACCATGTAATAATCCCTTAAAAAAATAATTTGGTCATTCAATTCACGACCGTTTGTGGGACACTGCTATGCTCAATTCGCTGTTGTGTTTTGTCCACAAAATACACAGTTACTACACTTTACGGTATATCCTGTGAAGCAATTTGAGACATCTCAAAGATGTGATAAGGCGCTATATCCAATGCAAGGATTATGATTAGGAATGCATTGATTAGGGCCTCTATGAAAACGGTATCTCCAACTTTGCTCAGTTTGACTAAATTGGAATCTTTAATTCCAATTTAAAGATTGTATGTGTATGTGTAAGTTGTGCAATAAAAAGGCAGGTACCGTATGAGGAATGCATGATTTGCAGCCCACATTACCACAGATCTTTCTCAGGTGTCTTGAACAATAAGCCAGATTGCAAATGGGCTGACGTACTTACAATAACCAGGAGTCTTCATTTGCAAAGCTCAGAGTCTGATTAAACAATTGCTTTAGAAATACTGCATTTTTACACTAATATTTCGCATTAACCTGCACAGACTTTGGAGCCTGTTCATCTCATCTGCCTTTTTGCACACTCTGGTTGCCCGGACTTGCATCTATTTTCCAATTGATGCACACCGCATTGCACATTTGCAAATAATTTGAATGAGTTAAACGTTAAATCCAATTTTTCTGTGGAAGTGCACCAAGTGGACGTGCACTAGTTGTCAGCTCTGCTGGATGCCATTGAAGAGTCACCTCTCATTTAAGATGTTACATGAGTCCTTCCAATTAAAACGCTTTAACCCAGGCAGCCTCCAAGCAGCAAATTAAAGGATAAGACAAAGTAACAAGGGATGACGAGAGCTAGCTGCAAGTGAGCAGATACCTCCCTTGAGGCTATCGGATCAATTTACCATCTGAATTCTTTTTCAATGACCATAAGGCTGAATGGAGGAAAAATCCCTCCCGAATATAATAACACCTGTAGAGTATTAATTGCATTTGATATAGAACCAATAACTTTGAAACATCACAAAGTGCTTCACGGATAATTGCTATCAAGTGTATTAACTGTATATTGATAAGCAGAATTGAATGTGGCCAGTTGATGGATTTTTTTCCCTGCCAATATTTTGAAATTTACCCCCAATTTTTGGCAAATATGTCCATACTTTTCTATTGGCTCAGCCGATGATTAAACAATTTGGGACTAAAGAGTAAATGGAGCGGTGCCATCCCATCCAAAGCTGTAGGTGGGTTCCATGTTGCCCAGTCTGCTACCGCCAAATCGACAGTAATTCAACCATTGAGTAGTAAGGACCAGCCATTTACCATCCTACAGTCGTCACTTGTAACTAAGAATAATACAACCCCAATAATCTGCACAAGGACATGGAAGAGATGCTATCATTATTAGATGCATTTGTTCCGTCCTTCTCGTGATGCAGAATAGATGAAGGCTTTGAAGCTATAGTACTTTCCTCAGCATCTTTGTACAAAATGCATTAAAGTCAGCACTGCACATTTGAATAATAGAACTCACTCACGGAATTTCAAATACAGTCTATTGGAAAGATAAGATTCCCAAACTGTTGGGTGTGAATAATACATACAATTATGACTGAAGTTTGCCCTTGGTGCAGGGGAATGAAAAAATAAAATTTTTTAAAAACAAAATCATGCTTTTGAAAACACATTTCCTTATTTAGAATTTTTTTTTGCAATTCTTTCAAACCTTATCATTGGGGGAGGGAGGGATGGGGGTGGGGGAGAATGGGACACATGGATGGACTAATTTCAAGCAATCATTGGGCTGGTTAATTTTTGACTCTAAGGATATGCATTTTCAAAAAGTACTATCATCAAGAATGCATGGGATGCTATGAAAAAATAATTTCTCAAAAGGATTATGCAGATTGACTGAGTCATCAAACTATCTCTCGGTGCCCTGCTTCCATGAAGCCAAGTGGAAGTAATATCTTTTCCATGCCAGAAGTCATTCGGCTGATTCAGTAAGGAACAACATGACAGAGAGCAGCAAAGTGTGACCCAAAAAAAGATTAATTATAAGTTGCGATCCAATTGGGTTTCCTGTCTCCTTGTGATGTAATATGACCCAACTCTCTCTCATTCCTGCTCTCTCGTTCAATGGAATCAATGTGGCACTGAGTGTCAGTGCTTCAGAAGAAAACCGCTCCAATTCTCTGAATATAAATTCTTACTCTGAGCAACGGTGGAACAGATGACAACCAACAGGAAGGAGACACAGAAGAGCAGAAAGCACACTTAAAGCAACTGCTGAAATTTCAGCATTCCCTGTCTCGTCTCCCTATTGTTTATATTGACTCAATCAGCTCAGCTCAAATCTAGTGCCACCATCACCTGTAAAAAGTGTGTGGTGATTTAATTCTGTTCACTGTGTATTTTCCTTGTTGGGATTTTCCTAGAGTCTCTAGATCCGGGTCCATTTGTTCTTCTCCGCACATTCCTTTTTGATATTCTGTGGGCAGGGATCTTTGGGCTGTGTTTTCAGTCACATTTGCTTTCCCCATCCCTTTCGGCTCCTATCCCCAGCTCGGGTACCCAGACAGCACTATGAGACATCCTCTCAACTTGAAAGGTGCTACTTAAATGTAAGTTGGACTGCATTGTATTCCCTGGAGAAGTCTGCTTCATTCCAGCTAAAATAATACAATTATTGATGCTGTGATAGAGCTTTCATTTAAGCTAGAACTGTGTTCACACAGCTATGATTACTTAGATGTCAAAGGTTAGAATGTTATTGTAGGAGAGATTTAGACAAATGCCTGTTTGAATGATACCTGAGAAGAGTCCCTTTGTCTTCAGGTGATGCAGAAGATAAAGATTGATTCAAAAATCATTTGGAACACTGATGCAACGTAGACCCATGGCTGTGCCCCTCTTACATCTGGAAAACTGATGTTCACATCATTATTAGGACATGTGTACTAGAAAAATGACACTGGTACTTCTCACTTACACACCTGTCATGAGATCATGCTTTTGATCATGGCAGTGATTTAATTGGTTTCAACATTGGTGAGAATAACAATAACAATGTTTTGGTTATTAAAGGGATTCTGAGATGGAGCAAAAGAGGCATCTCCTCCACTATATTCTTCTGTAAACACTTTGCATTCTTAGAAGTGCACCTCTTCAAATAAGAGTCAACTAGCCCAGACTTCTCGGCGAGTTTGTTTTGTGGGCTAACAAGGCAGCCAATGTGTACTGTCCCACAGATGACAATGAAGTGAATTATCAATTTAATTTAACATTGCCAGGCTCCGCAATTACCTCACCCCCCACGCTGCAGAAACACTCGTGCACGCGTACATCACCTCACGGCTGGACTACGGAAACTCTCTCCTCGTCGGCCTCCCCAGTTCCTCCATTCACAGGCTGCAGGTCATCCAAAACTCTGCAGCCCGTGTACTATCCCGCACCCGCCTCCGCGACCACATAACCCTCACCCTCGCCCGTCTCCACTGGCTCCCCATCCTCCAGAGGATCGAGTTCAAGATCCTCATCCTCACCTTCAAGGCCTTACACGGCCTTGCCCCGCCCTACCTAACCAATTTACTTTCCACCTACACGCCCACCCGGACCCTCCATTCAGCAGGACTTGGCCTGCTCCAAGCCCCCCGCCCGAACCGCCCCACCATCGGAGGCCGGGCCTTCAGCTTCTCCGCTCCCACCCTGTGGAATTCCATCCCCCAATCCCTCTGCCTTGTTTCTTCCCTTTCCTCTTTCAAGGCTGGTTTGAAGACTTTCCTCTTCGACCGTGCCTTTTGTTCCCCCCCGAACATTTCGACCTCCCCTATGTGTTTCACCCCTTCCCGTACACTCCCCTCCCAGCTCGGGTCACACGCCTCCTGTGCAGCGCCTTGGGACGTCCTCCCGACGTGAAAGGAACTTTATAAGTTTAAGTTGTTGTTGTTGTTAATTTGGAGGTTGTTGGCCACGACACCGGGAGAAACTTCCTTTTCTTTTCGGGTAGTCCCAAGGGAATTTTTAAGATTCATTCGAACAGGCAGACTGGACCGTGGTTTTATATCTCGCCCAAAGGGTGGCAGCTCCAGCACTGCAGCACTCCACCAGCTCCGCACTGGAGAAGTGAAATCCCTCCACTCCTCTGCTCCCCCCTACCTCTCTGACCTCTCTCCTCAAACCAGCACTTGTTGCCTTCGCTCACCGGGTCTGGCCTCCTTCTTGTCCCCTGAATCCTCCGCTCCACCATTGCTGGCCGTGCCTTCAGCCACTACGCCCCGAGGCTCTGGAACTCCTTTCCTCACTCCCTTCGCCTCTCCCCCTCTCTTCCCAGTTTCAGTTCTCAGCTAAAGACCTTTCTCTTCGACCTTTCTCCCCCTGCCCCTGGCTCGCCCCTGGGATCCGTTATTGTGAAGCGCTCTGAGAAGCTGTCCAGCGTGGAAGGGCACTATATAAATCAAAGTTGTTGTTGTTGTTGTTGTCTTTCAGAGTTTCTCTCTCTCTCCAACAAAGTATATTTTCTGGTACGAATGGCTTAATTTACGTGAGAAAGGGATACAAAGCCTGTGAAACATGAAATACAAAACAATAAATTACTGGGACATCAATATAACCTCAAATAGAATGGGTTAGTAACTGCTTCAATAGTAAGTTCCATGTATTCAATCTATTCTTAACAGTGTACAGTGCAGTGCTGTACTGACAAACCAGCTACAAAAAATTGCATTCTTGTTACACCATCGCCCCCCAGTGGTCAGCGTTGAACATTACAAGCACCTGATTACTTAGTTTGGTTCAGGTAATTGTCATGCAGTGGCAAATACTGCAGCTCATAAACACTAATGTGCATGTTAGAGCCTCTCTGTCCGATATTTTGTGCTGACGGTGGAAACATGTACTTCGCTGCTTTAAGTGTTACCCGTGAGAAGGGTAGTAACAGCGTGTTATATAAACGGAAGTTGTTGCTTTTGTCCCGACCCAACTGCCCCATCAGCAGCGAGCGAGCCCTAAACCAGTCTGCCCCCAAACTTTGGAATTCCATCCCACAATCACTCCACCTCGCCCCCTCCCTAGCCTCCTTCGAGTACCCACTCAAGACCCTCCTTTTCGATTTTGTGCCATCAGTCACCCCCTTCCCTTCCCTCCACTCTCCCCGATCCCAGCTCGGGTCTGAAACACTGACAATCCAGCACCTTGGAACATCCTCCCAAGGTGAAATGTGCTATACAAATGTAATTTTGTTGTTGTTGCTCGTAATCCTGTGTATCAGCACCTGGAGAAATTTTAGCTCACACAATTAAACTCAATTTCCACTTTGTGCAATGAAGATTGATCGTTTTAATTTAAAAGAGGATCCTGAGCTTATACACCGAGTGCATGATTAATTCATGGCCATCACAGTATTCGCAGAATTGCAAGAGTGCTGCAAAATGGTAAATTGTAGTTTATAACACGAGTTTTACTTCTTACTGACGTGGTCACGTATTGGTAAAACACCAACAATCGCTTGTTTTCACCCTTTACACGCTCCCTCTGGGCGCGTCATCCACAAACATGGGGTAAAGTTCCACATGTATGCGGATGACACCCAGTTGTACCTTTCTGCCTCATCCCTCAACCCCCAGACGATCGATGTTCTGACAGCATGTCTGTCCGACATCGAATCATGGACGAGGGACAACTTTTTGCAATTGAACGTGAATAAGACCGAGGCCCTCCTGATTGGCTCAAGCCAGCGCCTCCGCACATCGGGCGCTGCCAGCCTCAACATCCAAGGCTGTACTCTCCACCTCACAAAGCCAATCAGGAACCTCGGCATCATGTTCGATCAAAAACTTTCCTTCCTCCCCCACATCCGCGCCTTGACCGGCACCGCTTATTTCCATCTGCGCAACATTGCCAGGCTCCGCAACTATCTTACCCCCCGCGCTGCCGAAACACTCGTGCACGCATACATCACCTCACGGCTGGACTACGGAAACTCTCTCCTAGTCGGCCTCCCCAGCTCCTCCATTCATAGGCTGCAGGCCATCCAAAACTCTGCAGCCCGTGTACTATCCCGCACCCGCCTCCGTGACCACATAACCCCCACCCTCGCCCGTCTCCACTGGCTCCCCATCCTCCATAGGATCGAATTTAAGATCCTCGTCCTCACCTACAAGGCCTTACACGGCCTTGCCCCACCCTATTTAACCGATCTACTCTCCCCCTACACTCCTACCCGGGCCCTCCGTTCAACAGGACTTGGCCTGCTCCAAGCCCCCCGCCCGAACCGCCCCACCATCGGAGGCCGGGCCTTCAGTTTCTCCGCTCCCACCCTATGGAATGCCATCCCTCAATCCCTCCGTTTCACCTCTTCCCTTTCCTCTTTCAAGGCCGATCTGAAGACTTTCCTCCTCGATCGTGCCTTTTGTTCCACCCCAAACTCTTTTACCTCCCCTTCGTGTTTCACCCCTTCTCAAACACTCCCCTCCCAGCTCGGGTCACACGCCTCTTGTTTAGCGCCTTGGGACGTCCTCCCGACGTGAAAGGCGCTATATAAATGTAAATTGTTGTTGTTGTTGTTGTTGTAAGAAACAACTGAGGGTGATTCACAAAGGCGTGGTCCAATACCAAGCATGGAAGGAGAGGGAAAGGAGGAAGGTGACCTTGGATGCATTCAAAGAGGTAGAGTTTTAGCTGGGTTTTAAAAGCAGATAGAGAGAGATGGCAAGATAGAGGGACTAAGGACAAGGGATTGAAAGATAGATAGAAAAGGAGACAAGATGGAGGGGTAGAAGAGGAATTTCAAAGGTTGAGAGTTTAGTTACTGATGGTGCAACGAAAGTAGAGCAACAATGGTAGCTTTGCATCCATGATTCCACCATCCCCTCATATTGCCAACCACAATGGAATAGTCAGCTGCATCTTCCACCTGCACTGAGTGGGATTAATGATCATTCTGCTCTTTACAAAGATTTTGTTCAGGTTTCTCACACATTATCATATTGTCGTTCCCTTCCTTGCGACTGTTTGTGGATCACTATTGTGCGCAATTGGCTGCCACGTTTCTCCCACAAATATACATTAAAGTTTCTTACATTCCTTCCCCCAACCACGACCCTTTCCCCCCTTCCTGCCCTCTTGTCTTCTCCCTCCCACTCTGCTCTGGTCCCAACCTTGGAACATTGTTGTATCCTGTGAAACGTTTTAAGACATCGGTAAGACGTGGAAATATAAATAAATGTATATAATATATATAAATGTAAGGATTATTATTATTATTAATGCTGTGCGCAATTGGCTGCCACGTTTCACCCACAAATATACAGTCAATTCACTTTACAGGATATTCTGTGAAGCGCTTTGAGACGTCGATAAGATGTGAAAAGCGCTGTATCAAATGCAAGAATTATTATTATTATTGCAGTTTGATTGCATAACACAATAGTAATTACGTATTACATTTGATGAAGTGTTTATCACATTGAAAGGTATCAAAAGTTTCACATTTAATTAATTGTTGTTGAAATAGTGACTGTGTATGTTATGGGACTTTGCTAATGCAAACAGTTGACACAATTGCCTACAGAAGCAGTCACTAAGCCTGAAAGTAATTACTGTACTTGTAAGCACTTTGAGACATCTTGATGTTATAAGGTCTCTAAAAATTGTTTGTTCTTTCTGATACTTTAGCCGGGCATGCATCAACCTACAATCACATAGTGACTGCACTTTACTCACAGCAAATCTGTGAAATGCTTTGGGGGGTTTTGGCAATGTGATGAAATGTAAGGATTCTTACTTTGAATTTCAGATAAAAATAGTTGATTTTTAAATTTGAGCTGGAATGGAAGTCAATGACCATTCAGTGCCCAGGGAGTTGTGGATTGTAACTGGCCCTTGTTATGTGTAACCTGCTAATCACTCCCTATTTCAAGTGGGTTTGGTGGGGAGAGGGGGGAGGGAATACATGATCGTATTCAACTGGTGATGTAGAGGATTTGTCTACAATTTTAATATTCTTTATGAAATAGGATGACAGAAAACCAGCTAAACGATGAAGCAGCAGAGAAAATGGCAGAGATGCTTAAAGTAAACAGAAGCCTGCGTCATTTATGGTAAGCATCGTAGAATTTTACAGCTCAAAAGGAGGCCATTCGGCCCCTCATGTCTATGCCGGCTCTTTGAAACAAGCTATTCAAAGTCAATCCAACCCCCCGGCTCTCTCCCCATAACCTAGCAAATAACCATCCACCTCTCTTTTAAAAGTTGTTATCAAATTGGCCTCCACCACCCTTTCAGGCAATGCATTCCGTATTCGAACAACTCGCTGCATGAAAAATTTTTGCCTCACCTCCCTTCTGCTTCTTTTAAAAGCTGTTTTAAATCTGTGACCTCAAGATTTACTGACACACCCACCAGTGGAAACAGTTTTTCTCTGTTTTAGCTATGGAATCCCCTTATTATTTTGAAAACCTCTATTAGGTCTACTCGCCCACAAACTTTATGGATATTCCCTTTGCAGTACATTCTGTGAAGCGTTTTGAGACATCTCAAGGTCATGATATGGTGCTATTTCAAATGCAAGGATTATTATTGTAGAAAACACTTGTCTCACACAACTGAATTCACAAGCTCCATCTCTGAGATGGGGGACGAGGTTCGGAAGTTGAGATACAGGGCAAAAGATCTGAGGCCCCCTTGTGCGTTTGGGTGTTAATGCTTCATAAGGAGGGAAGAAAAGGGGACATTTTTATAATTCTGATTTTTTTAGCTCTTTAAAATAAAAAAATACGATGTTGGCAGGGATTGTGAGGTAGAATTTTACGTTTTTCCTTATTTCCTGATGTGTGATGTATGCAAACACAGGTAAAAATTTCTTCCAAGAACTGAGTTGCAACCTTCAAAAATAATTGGGAACAGTGCCTGAAATTTACCTTAACAGAGAACAAATCAATGCCTTTGGGTAACTCAGAACTAGGAGACAGTTGTAGAACAGCTAGGAGACAGTTTGTGGGACACAGCTGTGTGCAATTGACTGCCGCGATTCACCCACAAATATACAGTCAATTCACTTTACAGTATATTCTGTGAAGCGCTTTGGGACGTCAATAAGATGCAAGGATTATTATTATTATTATAACTTAGTACGCTGAGGGGGCTTCACTCAAGCATTGCTCTTGTACTTTCTGATGTTATGCATTCCAGATCCGAACAACTCACTGCATAAACAAAAATTCTCCTCACCTCCTCTCTGTTTCTTTTCACAACAATTTTAAATCGGTGTCCTTGTGTTACCGACCCACTTGGCAGTGGAAATAGTTTCTCCTTGTTCATCCTATCGAATGCCCTGATTACTTTGAAAACTTCTATCAAGTCTCTTTTAACCTTCTCTGCTCCAAGGAGCTTCTCCAGCCTATCCTGATAACTGAAGTCTCCCAACCTAGTAAATCACCTTTGCACCCTTTCCAATGCCTTGACATCCTTCTTAATGTGTGGTGCCCAGAACTGAACACATTGCTCCAGCTGAGGCCTACCTAAAGAAATAGTAGATTTAAGAATGTCAGCAGAAAGTGAGATTAATGAGCTACAGTATGTGTTTAGAGCTGTTTTGAAGGCAGGCAGGGAGAGAGGAGGTGGGGAAAATGGTAAGGAAATGGAAAGTGAGCTGTAAACCAATTGAAAGAATGGCAGATATAGACTGGAATTTAGGGCTGGAGAAAACTGTGGTGAAACTGTGCTTCGATTTTAAAACCAGGAAGAAGATCTTAAACTCCATCTGCTGTGTGACTGAGAGGCAATAGAGCTGGGCAAGGACAGTGTGGAGAGACTTGTGGGAGAGAGAACCCAAGTTATAAAGTATTGAATGAGTTGAGGCTTTTGGACAGTGGAACTAGTGAGGCTGGCAAGGAGAAAATCTGACTTTAAGCCGTTAAGCCCTACTTTCCAGATACTCTTTAAACACCATCTTGTTGTTAATAGATGTGGGGGAGCAGCTGGATTGATTATTCCTCCCAGTATTCTCATCCTCTCTGAAACAAGATCGTAACCTTATGCTGAATGTATGGTTGAGTCTAAAACACTTGACATTTGCGGATTGCTGGAGTGAAAACATCCCTGTTTATTACAGGATCCCCAATCTAGTGTTGCCTCTCCTGATGTAACAACTAAGACACAAAGCCACCCTTCAGCATAACCAGGAATGAGTTCTCTTTCCTATTCATAACACTCAAATATATTTTCCATTTGCAGGCTGATAAATAATAAAATTACAGTACTTGGAGCCAAATACTTAAGTGACGTACTGAAAGAAAACCCATTCATAGAAGAGATCTGGTAAGGATTTGTCTATTTGATTCGGGAATGATGGCATAATTATCTCCTTTCTGTTGATGAGCGTTGTCTTCTCTTGAGTTTCTCTATACCACATGTCACATGAGATTACAGGAGAAGTTTGGATGAAAAAGGCCTGTTTGATCACATACTCACAATAGACCCAGCAAACTGTCCTCTCATCAGAGCATCAAGCGGTTTCTTAATAAGTCAAACATCCTGGCCTCGATCAGCCTTACCTGGTAACTCATTCGTCGTAAATTACCCTGTGGGTTTATTAAAAAACTTGTGAATGTCTGCCCTGAAATTGGCCACACAACCCTCTTGTTCTGCTCCTTGACTTGCCTGAAATGTATCTCCCTGCAACAGGATGGCAGGTTCACTGCTGTGGGCTAATGTCAGTGTTGTTGGGAGATGGCTAATTGTTAAGATGTGAGGGAGCAGCCTGACTGACTTGCTCCCTCACAGCTTAGCCAGCTCAATCCCAACTTCATCTCCCTACAGTGTTCTTATGAAGACAGGATTTAGACTGAAATACCCAATGTGGGGGTTTGCAATGAATAAATGGTAGTAATCACTTAGCACAGCATGTTAAAGCACCAATATACTACTGTCATTTTGACATCAAGGGTCTGGAGTACCTTCTGATATTTAGAATACGAGTCTCAGCAAAGATTACATCTACGGTCACCTCTCCTTCCCTTGTTCCTTTGTTCTGGGTCGTTCCCTGACTTTAGTTGATGGAGAAATCATGCAACATTTGCTCTACGCTTTTTTTTATACGTAGAATAATCCTTCATCCTTGTGTGTTCTTTCTGATTCAGCTTGAATGGCAATAACATATCTGCAGAAGAAGCCAAAAGTTTCGAGAGTCACCCAAGAATTGTGCTCTGATCGCGAGGAATAGATCCAGCCTCTGCCAATTGAAGCTGAGCCTCAACACTGTGCAGAAGAATTAAACAAAACGTTCAAATATGCTGTGACTAATCATTGTTGGGTTTTGTGTGGAATGTTATTAAAAACTTGTAAATAAAATTAAACAAAACTGGATACATTATGTAAAACTATAGCCTTCAGCCATTACGTCCCAAGTCTCTGGAACTGCCTTCCTCACTCCCTCTCTTCCTACTTTCAGGTCTCAGCTAAAGACCTTTCTTTTCAACCGGGCTTTCGGTCATCATCTTCCCCCTCCCTCTGGCTCGACCCTGGGATCCGTTATTGGGAAGCTCTCTGAGACGCCGTCCGGCGTGAAGGGCGCTCCACGTTGTTATTGCTGTTGTATGTTATATAAGCTGTATCCAGCAAGTAGTCGCAGCACTCCATAAATGTACAAGATGAAGCTGCTACTCACTGTTCCATTTCACCAGGTAAAACAATGGCTGGGAGTGCTTCAACTCCTTCATTACAGGGGATTCACACAAAAAAGTGATGTTGAAAACGCTCGCATTCAGGATTTTTTATGGCGATTTTCAAAATAAATCAAAAGTTTGTATTTTTGGTTGGTTTATATAACAAAAAGAATAAAGCTGTGGAAATGAATTGATCTAATTTGCAATTGTGTTGTTTTGAAACGCGGTGGTTGAATCAGATAGAAAAGATGCAATTAAGAGGAAACTAGATCTACAGAAGAGGGAGAGGGAAAAAGAGGTTCACCAGAAAGAGACTTTACCCAATACAGGTGGTGTGGATTACAATTTTTTTAATATCCTACACAATTCAAAGGTTAATGCTTTAACACATAGAATTATTATAATGTTAAGTTATATTAAAACAGTAAGATTCAACAAAACCAATATTACCCAATTCTATTGGGGGAAGTCGGTGACCACCAGCTGCCTCACAGCTGTTTCTCCTACAATGATTCCAATTATTCCAAAGTTACATCTTTTATGTGTTTCTAACTCCACCTCCCTTGTCACAGAGATGGCCCAGGCTCCTAATGATCTTTTCAGATAAGAAAATAATAATAATCCTTGCATTTGATGTAGCACATTTCACGTCTTCCAGACGTCTCAAAGCCCATCACAGACTATACTGTAAAGTGAATTGTCAGTAGTGTCACTCAAACAGTCTTAGATTGAAGTGACCGATTTTATTTATTTTTTCGTTGAGGGATTATTATCAGGTGTGTGGAGTAAGGAAACTTGCCTAAGGTTTCACACCCAGCCAGGAATAAAACCCAAGTCTCTCACTTGTGAGGCGAGTGCTCCAACCACTGAACTACAGGACTCTCTCCATGTACAGCAGCACAGACTGGTTGGAGGACGAGCTTGTTTCTATGACGTACAATCTATACAAATCTTATCAAGATAATTTCAATCTACAGCACTGTACTTTGTGGCAGGGATAAATAATAAATAATTTGTGCATTTGATATAGTGGCTAGTCAGCGTCATTCTCTCTGTGAGCGAATACATAATATATGTAATCAGGAGGTGCTTTTATTTCTAGGCAGATATGCTATATTTTGGCTTCAAAATACATAGTTACTACACTTTACACTAAATTTTCTGAAGTGCTCGGAGATATCCTCCCGAGCCTGAAAGATGTTATATTGAATGCAAAGAGTAGTGAGGGACAAAAATCAGTGTGAGGGTTGCATTTATATAGGTATAAATGCAAGTTATTGTTGTATATAGTAGGGTCCGGCGATATATCGATATATCGCTAAAACCCGATATAATTTTCATATCGATATGCCGATATAGACATTTCAAAAATATCGATATATTGAAAAATCGGGATGCGAGCACACTGAACTACAAGACCCAGAATGCTCATCTCTATACACAATGCACAGACCGACGTGCAAAGCCGCCATATTGTATTCATAGTCCTAGAATACAATATACAGGTATGCAAGGGGTGGGCGGGGGGGGAGAGACGACTGGGTGGGGGGGTGAGGGGGAGAGAGACGGCTGGGTGGGGGGGGGTTATGGGGAGAGAGATGGCTGGGGGGAGGGGGAGAGAGACGGCTGTGCGGTGGGGGGGAGAGAGACGGCTGGGGGGGAGGGAGAGAGAGACGGCGGCGGGTGGGGGTAGGGAGAAAGAGATGGCTGGGGGGGTGGTGGGGGAGAGAGACGACGGGGGTGGGGGGTGCGAGAGAGGGATGGCGGTGGGGGTGAGATGTGATAATATACAGATAGATAGAGATGGGGGGGATGTGAGAGAGGAGAGAGGGAGAGAGACACAGAGACACACACACAGAAAAACACAGAGATGGAGAGAGTGAGAGACACAGAGAGAGAAAGATATTTACCTCCTGAGGAGATAGGCCCCGAATGCGCGCGCACCCCGAATGTGAGCGCACCCGGAACGCGTGCGCACTCTGAATGCGCGCGCCGCGCGCGCATGCGCAGTACGAAAAACCCGAAAATATCGATATTTTGGTATATCTCGATATGAGCCCATCAATATATCTAAATCGAAAATCTCGATATGAGCCCATCGATATATCTAAATCGGAAAATTTCCATATCGACGGACTCTAGTATATAGCCTGTGCTGCTTGAAATTTCATTTATCTGTGGTGCAAAAGAAAAATAATTTTGTGTTAGCCCCCAAAAAATCTCGGGCAAAAATCAATGTTCTGATGAATTGTTTAAAACTTCCAAGGAAAATCCGTCCCCAAAAAAACACAATAATAAAATTGGTCATTTCAATCCACGACTGTTTGTGGGACAATGCTGTGCGCAATTGGCTGCTGCATTTTGCCCACAAACATGCTGTCAATTTGCTTTACAGTATATTCTGTGAAGCGCTTTGAGACGTCGATAAGATGTGAAAAGCGCTATATCAAATCCAAGGATTATTATTATTGTATAAGGAAGCTCCTCAGAAACATTATACAACAAAAACATTTGTCTTTGTGTTATTCCATACCATCAGAACATTTACTGCTGGCACTTCAGTCTTTGGGACTGTCTTTATCTCATGGTGAATGTGTTTGTATTGTTGCGTTTTCTGTATTTTTCTCGAGTTTATTATGAAAGACCATGGGTAAGATTTCTGATGGTGTAGATGGAGCTAGGCTGTAAAACTGTTCACATTACATCAACATGTTACCTTTTCAGGGATGCAAACCAATTTCACGTGAGGCCTTATTGTCCGGAGCATTTGTTTGGGTGGAAGGAGTTTCAATAATGATAACATCAACAAAGTCACAGCAGTTGAGGGTTTTATGTAGTCTTTCCTTTGCAGAGCATCTTAGAAAGCGTTTGCTTAGAGTGAAAAAATAAACCTTAAGAAATAATCTTACGACGTTTCTGTTTTGCGATCTTAGATGTGTGGAACCTACTACTTCTCCAAACAACCTGACAAAGTCTTACTCTTATTGGGAAAAAACACAAGTATTCTCAAGTTTGCATTGCTAGGTTCTGAAACAAAGTCTGAATATGTTCTATATTAGTCTGGAACTGCTAAAGGAGTGGGAAGGGAAACACATTGAGGAAGTTAGTTACGGGAAGCTAACACCGATGATAATCAGTGGGATTCAATGCAAACTTTGGTCAAACATTCCCTCTTGTGATCGACTTTCTTGCTTTTGAAATGACAATGTTGTTTAGATTTCTCAGACCTCGTCTTGCTGAAAAAATTGGAAAGTCACAGAAGAGCTGGTGGCGAACAACATTGAGGCAGTCTTTGACAATTTAGGGAAGAAAAGAGTATAAATAATTTGTATTAGTTGTTTGGTAAAATTTGATTGGTTATTCAATGTTTGTGATATTGTGATATAATATACTATGTTATGATATTGTTTCCAAAAGCACAGGAAGAGCTAACTGCTTAGCCTCCCACAAGATAATGAGGTAGAAGGGAGTTAATGGGTATGAGGGGGGTGGGGGGGGTGAGGCTAGGAATGGGAGATTAGGATAGGTGGAGTAACAGCGCCATGTCCTCCCGACATGAAAGACACTCTTCCAATGTTATTTTATTATTGTAACAATACTAGCACAACTTAGATAAGAATAATAACCCTTGCACTTTATATAGCGCTTTTCATGTCTTCTAGGCTCCTCGAGGCACTTCACAAAATATACTGTAAAGTGTATTGACTGTGTATTTGTCGGCAAACCGAGGCAACAGTCGTGGATGGGCAATGGCCGGTTTCACAGCTGGTGATTCATTTTAATTTGATATTGTGGAAATATAGTTTAGAAACATGATCAAATATAACCACACCTGATCATGTAATAATAATAAAAGTGGTAAAGATTATAAACTTTGGACATTAAAGTACATATAATTAACAAACTAGAATAAGTAAAGTGCTGACCACACATGGTTCACATTAAGGTTAGATTGTGCTAGGGAAAGAATGCAGGAATGCCATTAGCCTTGATTAATAAGCAGGACAAAGCTTCTCACAGACGGCATAAAAAGTCTTATGATACTTATATCAACCACTATCTTATTCTATCAGATAACACAACTGTTACAGACCGACTCCAGTACCATCAGTATTTGAAAAACGTCTAGTCAGCATACTCTTTCCCATAGGAACAGACGAATGTCCTCCTAGGATTGGATGGTACCACTGACGCCATAAACAGCACCTATCTTAGAATTGTAATAAGGCTAATGTGGTAATTGATTATAAGTTTCAAACAAACATTCATTCTGTAACTAACTAAATCAACTACATTGTATTTTAACTGTAAAAAAAAGGGTAGTGGGATTGTCCCAGATCCAGAGGCAAAGTATCGACTCTCATTGTGAGACGTGCTTTCCCTCTCCCTTACTAGTATTGTAATAAAGCGCATTTCTAATATATCTTGTTCGAGTGTCATTTCTTTTCAGATTAGTTAGACAAAAAAGATCAAATTCAACAATATACAGAGAAAGAAATTGATGAAATTGAATGTGGAGAGGTGAGAAGACAGCAGAGTCTCTCATCTTAACCTCGTCGCCTCAGGTCACATCAGGTAGGGATTGGAATTAAAGAATTAAAACATTGACTGTTCCGTGGCTAACCTGCTTTAAATTTCACATTTAAAGATGAATGTCACCCAATATAGCAAGGTACAAACTGCAAAAAAGTACAAATTAAAAACGATTGTCCTCCTGACGTGAAAGGTGCTGTACAAATGTAATTTTGTAGTTGTTGTTGTGCAACCACTGAGCTACAGGACTTCACTTTTAGTGTGCACTGAGCACACTAAAAGAAGCAGAATCGGTGACTTATGGGTTGGTAAAAATCATTCTGCTTCAGAAACCTACATGACAGAAACCTCTTAGATGCAGCCCTGTCCATTGAGTGTTATGCAAGAAGTTTGACATGAGCAACACAAAACAAACTCTTGCTTCCTGTTTGATTAAAGTGGTGACGTTATTGTAGGGAAGAGGTGGAGCTTTGGGAAACCACTGCAGCTGCGAACTTCACAGTGAAGAGGAACAGGCTGGGGAATGATTCTTGAAAACGTATTGCAGCCAAGTCTTTTGAGAGGTGCCTGCGAATCCTGCCCCCAGTTACTGATAAACAGTTGAGACTAGACACAGGCCTGCGGACCCTGATGATTGAGTGTAAGTAAAATAACTTCAAGGCCATTCACGGCCTTGCCCCCCACTACCTCTAAAACCTACGGGCCCCCTATAAACCTCCCCGTCCCCTCCGTTCAGTGGGCTCCGGTCTGCTCCATGTCCCCCACCCGACCCGCCCTACTATTGGCAGATGGGCTTTCAGCCTCTCTGCCCCCACTCTGGAACTCCATCCCACAGTCCCTTTACCTCACTCCCTCCCTTGCCTCCTTCAACGGTGATCTCAAGACCCTCCTCTTCGACCGTGCCTTCTGCTGCCCTCCTAACTCTCTCCCGCATCCCCTCCCTGGCTTCTCTCCCTTGCTCGAGTCCCGACCTGACTGTTCAGCCCCTTGGTCCATCCTCCCGACATGAAAGGCGCTCTATAAATGTAATTTTGTTGTTGTCGTTGCTTCAGTTGCCTAGTGAGTATATAGAGATACAACCAGAAAAGTACATTTTGCCCACATATCTACAGTCATTTCACTTTACAGTATATTCTGTGAAGCGCTTTGAGACGTGTAGTGGACATGAAAAGGGCTATATCAAATGCAAGGATTATTATTATTATAATTAAGTACAGTTTAATTGTGTCATTGTGTTTGTCTGCCTCATTGAAATTAATTTTGTTTATCACACTCGACAAACACAGTGATCCAAATGGCATTGAAAAATAACATTAATAATTCTTATTACCAATTGTCCTACATTAATCTGGATGATTTTTGCCTGTTTAGGAAAGCAGACTTTGTACTTTTACCTCCATGGAGCACCTAGAGAACCCAAGACACAAGAGTTCTTCTTATCTCAAAATCCTGAGGTTGCATCGGGAGGAATTAGTGAATGGCATTAAAAACACTGGATGATTGCTAGATAACCTGCTGCTGGCTGGCCACTTCACACTTGAAGACACTGAGGTTATTCAACACACTGTGACTCAACATGGAAAGGTACAGGGAATAAAGGACAAGTGTCTACACTTAGGTGTCTTTTACATGACCATGTGATTTTTCCCCACAGATTTGGTAACTGATATTACAAAGGATATCTTCTAACACATTTAAGGTTCTGTCTTTGTATGAACCTCCTATTTGACCCAAGACCCTCCTTTTTAACCGTGCTTTCAGCCTCCCTCCTGCTACCTCTGCCCTCCTTCATCCCAAACCTGCCCCTCACATTCGGGTCCTGATCCTTGATTGTTCAATGCTTTCCCCTTGATATGAAAGGCACTTTTACAAATGTAACTTTGCTGATGTTCTATGAAGATTTGAATTCCAATTCATGTCATGGACAGTCTCTTGGATATGAACGGCTCACCCAGAGACTTTAACCATCTTAAATTTACTAAATTCAGTAGATATGTTGATTTTTTTTTAAGTTAGCTCATCTGAACAAGGCAAAATGCATCCATAACCCAAAGCAGCTAATTTGTGCACAGCCTTGTCCTATAATCAGCCATGAAGCGAATCACCAGTATTATTTGGGGAATTGTTGGCCAAAATACTGGGAGAATCTCGCTTTTCTTTTCAAAAAGTGCCCAGTGCTGTTTAACATCCACTTGAACAGGCGGACAGTACTTTAGTTTAATGTCTCATCCAAAGGACAACACCTCCGACAATGAAGGGCACCCCAGCATTGCACCAGAGCAACAACAACAATAACAACTTGCACTTATCATACACCCCTCATGCAAGGTAGTGTCCCAGAGAGGTTGACAGTGCAGAGTGCGAAGCCTAGACTATGGAAGTAATGTCCAAATGCAGGACTTGAACCCACAACCTTCTGACTGAGTGTTGAGGGTTCTACCTTTATGTAGGTTCTACGTTCTACATTTCTACCACTGAGCCAGTTTTACACTAAAGACATTAGGGCAAGAATTTCTACCTGGGTCTGTATGTACACTGTTTATGTAGCCTTTTAGAAATCCTTAACCTGACAGTTTTTTGAATTCAGTTTTAAGGTTAAAGATGTTTTTCTCCAGTTTTTGAACGAACGTCCCCCAAAAATCTTCAATATTAAGTCTGTATTTAAGAATTTGCTAAATTCTGACCACTTTAAAATACTTGATAAACAACAATAATAATCCTTGCATTTGATGTAGCATCTTTCATATCAAGAAAACATCTCAAAGCCCTGCAGTTTGTGGGCAAACATGACAGCTAATTTGGCACAGTAATAGCCCACAAAATGCTATAAAGTGAACAAACATAAGAGTAAATCCAGACCTGGTGGAATTTCCATTTTACAATGCCTCAGGTTGAAATCCCAATCTTTGATGTGTTAACTAATCTCAGTGGGAGCAGTAGAGGTTAGTTTTAATTTCCCTGGAGGTGAATAACAATTAGACCGATTGTGAGAGTTGTGTTTAGGGATGTTGTGCTCAACCATGATGCTCTCCCCTCAGAATAATAATCAGGGCTGCAGTCGAGTCCTCCTCATCTGAGTCCCTGGTGTCAGAGTCCGAGTCCGAGTCCCTGCCACTTTTTAATGTCCGAGTCTGAGTCCTCAATGTCCGAGTCCGAGTCCTCCATGTAAAAATTCACGCCCATCACCAACTTATACATACTAGAATTTCAGTCTTATACCTTTTTTGGATGTATATTGCTTTCTACGCTTTGTTTACAAGGGTTGGGTTCTTACTTCATGCAATAAATTGACTCATTATCCCGAAGTTCAAGTGCTTAATGGTTTGGTTCAAGAACAAACTAAAATTCTATTATTAGTCCCTGAAGTACAAGGTATATTGACTTCTCAAGTCGTCAGTCACTTGTTTGATAAAGCCATTGCACTGATATTCACTGAAACGAAGATTCACAAAATGCTAAGACAGTGATATGCGTTCATTAATTTGAGGAAGGTAATGTGGTCGGTCATGAAAAACAAGTGTTGAGAAAGTTGATGTTAATCCTCTCCAAACATGCAGTTAAGCATTAGTTCCGCAGTAACCTGTGCCTTTTTTAATTTGTCTTTCGAAGTGCTTCAAATTGATAAGTTTGCCTAACTAAAAAATTCTAGCTCAAACATCTGACTGCAATTTAGAGACTTTGCAGTTTAAAGCTGACTTGGAACTAGTAACTTGGCTGGCTTGTGGTATACGCTTTTATTCAAACTGGTGGACGAGAATTCAGTGAATTCCTCTTACGAGTCCCCTACATTTGTGTGTTTTCTAATTCCGTTCTACTTTCCTTTCTGTCTGTCCGTCACTCTGCTCCCTGTCTTATCTCTCCCACTGACTCCCACTGACTCTCATCTGTCTCCCTTCCTCTTTCTGAAGCAGATTTATAAAGTCAACCCAGAAGGTATCCGGCTATGGGCTGTGGGCAAACTTTAAGAAGCAATAATCGAGCCTAACCTTTAATTTGGAGAGGCAAGGATTCACATGGCACAGGCATGATAATAATAAGAAGAAGAATCCTTGCATTTGATACAGCACTTTTCACGTCTTCTAGATGTCTCGCGATGGTGTGATAGGCCTCCTTCTGTGTAGTACAATTCTATGATCTCCAAATCCATCTAGATTTATAAATCTAAACCTTGTTTGGCAAATGTATTTGAAAATACCTGCCTGGCACATTTTTCCTGGAAATGCACATGTATGAACCCCAATGCATGTGTATATGTCTCTCCCTGTCTCTCTCTTCCCCAACCCCCATTTGGGTCGAGGAGAGCGATTCAAATTTTTTTTCCAAATAAAAAGTCTAGCTGCAGATTGCTTGCCTAGGCTTGTACTTGTATATATTGGTGTGTGACCGAGCGCTCGTGAATGCTACTGATCCGAGTACGAGTCAGTGCATTGCGCACAAAGAAGAAAATTGCAGGGCTGTAGGACTTGAGTCCTGGACTCGGACTCGAGACTGGTCTCGAGTCCTCATTTCAAAGATAGTAGAACGCTTCGCGACGCTCGCGCTCTACTTTTTACGCGTATCTCTATGGGGCTAAATTTTTGTCTCCGTATGTATTTCTACTACATAGACCTAAGATCTACCCCTAGTAAGGCCAATTTCAGCACGTAGCGGTATATTATATGTGAGATTTCCACCTGTGTTGCAGGAAAGCGACAACTCCTCCAACCAGATGGATTTTTTCTGTAGACTGAGGCCTACCCAACATAGTTCAGAAAATAGTCTTTATTAGATTAAATCTTCAAGACTATTACCATGACAAAATTTATCGTGATTCATGAGTAACGCGTTACGACAAAAGTCCACACACACACTTAATTTATTGTATAGTCTAATCGTAGATGAGTACGAAACTTACTTTTCTTTATGACGTCGCTGCAGATGGCATGTGAAATTTGATGTGGTGCCACACGTTTCAGTTACAACACATTTGCAAAACTTACATTTTGCTTGATGTTTGTTCCCCCCTGTTGTTGTGAATTCCTTATGATCCGTGTACCCAATCACTGGGGACACGACAGACATGGTGATGCTCGTACGCGCCGGGCAGGTAAGAATCAGGGAGGTTTCAGTGCGTACTATAAGCCTAGTACGATAGCCCTTGTACAGTTAGTACACAAGACAATGTACAAAAAAATACTCACAGAGTCTCAGAAATCAGTGTTACTGTTCACACATGGCCATCCAGGGCATTGGATTTAAACACATCACTTTTTAAAGGGCTTTTTTCATTGGTAGAAAATTGACATGTGATAGACAGGAAGTAGTATCCCACGTGGGATACCACATCACAGTTCATTGACAAGTAACTTCGGCTACGAGATTTCTGGTTAGTCGGCCGGTGGTAGTATTTGCGCAAACTACAGAAAATCCCGCAGCTCGGCTCATACCTGCCGGACTCGTGGTGGTCTCGAGCCCGAGTCCTCGAGTCCCTGGTGTCGAGTCCGAGTCCTTGAAATGAGGACTCGAGACCGGTCTCGAGTCCGATTCCAGGACTCGAGTCCTACAGCTCTGATAATAATCCTTGCATTTGATACTGTAAGGCACTTTTCATATTTTCATGAAATAGCCTGACAAATTCCCATCTGGGTTCACGCAGAGTGAACGGAACAGTACTCTAGCAAGTGTCGTGACTTTCAGGAGGCAGGGAGGGAAAGAAATGAAACAAAATAAATGGGCCGACTGTAAGAATGAGTGAGCAGCCTAATAACAGGGACACTTCGCCATCTACATGAGAGACTACAGATAAAAATAGAAAACACTGAAAAAAAACATTCACAGCAGATGGAATAGCGTCTGAGAGAAGGATAGCTTAGCTTTTTGGTTCGGTTGCTGGAGTGTCTCAAGACTAGCCTATTGCAGCTTCATCCTTGTCGGCCTCCCCAACTCTTCCCTCCTGCAGATCATCCAAAACTCTGCAACTCATGTCCTCTCCCGCACCAGGTTTGCGACCATCACCCCCACCTTCGCCCGGCTCCACTTGCTCCCCATCCCTCAGAGGATTGAATTCAAGATCCTCATGCTCACTTTCCAGGCCCTCCATGGCCTTACCCCCTCTTACCTCGCTGACCTGCTGACTCCCTATCAACCTGTCCGCTCCCTCCATTCAGCAGGTTCCAGCCTGCTCCATGTCTCCCACCCGACCCGCCCTAGCATCGGTAGCTGGGCTTTCCGCCTTTCTGCCTCCACGTTTTGGAACTCCATCCCACAATAATTCGCCTTTTTTCCTCCTTTACCTCCTTCAAGACCGGTCTCAAGAGACTCCTCAGAGACTCCTGTGTCTTCAGCCACCATCCTACAACTCTGCCCTTCCACAACCCACCCCCCACTCCGCCCCTCCACGCTCGGGTCCTGACCCCTGACTGTCCAGCGCCTTGGGACGTCCTCCCAATGTGAAAGGCGCTGTACAAATGTAATTTAGTTTTGTTGTTGTGTTGTCTTTGTGTTCACTGTAAATTATAGTGTTGCAATGCAAACAAAGGACTGAATATAGCTGGAGCGAGTTCCATGCAATGTTCAACATCACCGGGTTAACTGTTCTATTGTTGCTTCACAATTTGGGTGATTTTCAGCTGTACAGAGATGACAGACAATCTGTCACAAGGTGGCAAACTATTCATTGCACAAGTGTTCAAATACCTGGGAAGGAAATAGCGGCAGTTACATCACAATACAATTTATACACATATAGGACTTTTCAAGTCAGCAATATGTCTCAAAGCATTTGATATGCCGGCTAGGCATCGAAAATGTGGGTGGGAACTGAGGGGGGAGGGAAAAAAATGACCTAAGCACAGTCAAAGAGTTATATGTATTGACAAGGTCCTTGAAGGTGAGCAAGGGCCTGAACCGAAGGGACTCTGGGGATTCCAGAGAGCAGACCTTGAATGACTGAAAACACACCATCCCCCTTAGATAGGGCAGTGGACATGAAGCAAACCAGTTGAGGACACAGTTGGGAGGAAGGGAAAAAGAATGAGCGATGGGAGGAAATGCTGCTGAACGATTATATGCTAGAATTGAGCAACAAGAGGCAGAGCATAGATGGAGGAGACAGGGAAACCAGATTTGGAAGTGTCACAGCTGTGTGCGGCGTTTGGAACTCTAACACTCCGGTGTACTGGGCTGGGTGGGGGTGGGGGGAGGGGGCTGCACTGTTGGAAATGTAGTATTAATATTATTAAATCTTATTAAATGACGTGCTTCGAGGCGGGCGTCCACTGACATGAAAGAGGCTAAACCAAATCTGAGGATTCTGATGTCTGATGACTGTGAAAGGCGCTATACTAATGTAATTTTATTGTTGTTCTATGTTTTGTGGGCGAAATGTGGCAACCAATTGTACACAGCAGTCTCCCACAAACAAAAATTGTGATTAATACTATAATCATTCCATAATTCCTTAATTTTTTATGGAATTATGATTAATTAAATTGTGATTAATACAATAATCATTCCATAATTCCATAATTTAAAAATTCCATAGTTTTTTTCCCTCATACCGTTATTTAAGAAAGTTCACTGCAATCGTCAACTCCGTTTATAACACCAAAAACACACGTGTTTATGCAATGATTATGGAATATGGAGAGTACTACAATTAATACTTCCTAAAACAATGTTGTGGAAAATATTTTACTAATCTAGTGCTTGTGTGCTTCAGTTTGCCAGGACACTGAGAAGCTCATGAACTGGGAAGAAACTCGAAGTTCATTTCATCATATGCCCAAACAGAAGACACTTTGTTTGAAGATACATACACGGAGACTCTGACGGAGTTAATCAATAATGTCAATGAAACCAAAGGAATGCTGTCCTGTTTGGATTAGTGCATTTGGAGTTATCAGTCAAGAGGCAGAAACAGTGATAATAACTGGTGATGCTGGAATTGGTAAAACCATTCTACTTCGGAAACTGCAGAGCTTGTGGTCCAAAGGAGAGCTGTGTACTGACGTCAAATTCTTTTTCAAATTCAGCTGCCAAATATTTAATAGCTTTATGGAGGAAGACAAGATTTCACTCAAGGATTTGCTTTTCAAGTACAACTGTTACCCTGACCGAGACGTGGATGAAATCTTCAGTTACATCTGTCAACATCCCGAGATTGTTCTCTTCACGCTGGATGGATTTGATGAGATTAACATTGACTCTGACGTGAATGATATTCCTGCCATTTCCTCGCCCTTTGTCCCCCCCACTCACCCTGTGGCCTTGTTGATGAACCTTCTCCAAGGAAAATTATTAAAAGGTTCTAAAAAGGTATTGACGGCCAGAACTGGCACAATCCTGCCCTTGAGAATCGTGAGGAAGAAAGTCGTACTGAAAGGATTTTCGAAGGTAAATTTGTTGCAGTATTTGGAGAAGTTTTTCAAAAACAAGAATTATCACAGTTCAGTCTTGGCCCAGCTAGAAGCAAACCCTCACCTGTGCAGCCTGTGTTCAGTGTCACTCTTCTGCTGGATTATATTTAAATCTTATGAGCACATTCTGAACGTGCCAGACACTCACCAGCTCTCAGATTATATCACACTGACCGATGTTTACTTGGTTGTGGTAGAAGTCTTTCTTAATCATTCTTGTAAAATGATTGGAAAACTGCTAGAAGCCAACTGGATGTGTTTAGAACAAAAAGGGACGCATTGATGCACTTGGGTAAATTAGCCCGAAATGGCATCAGAGACAGCAACTTTCTCTTCACCCAGGAGCAAATCACAGCAGCAGAGATCACTGAGCAGGACTTGCATTTGGGTTTCATCAAAGCTGTGGGCCATTATGATGGCCTTCGCAACCAGTCTACCTATGAGTTCCTTCACTTGACTCTGCAGTCGTTTTTTGTTGTACTTTCATTAGCTGTGGATGATCAGATCAGTTCTATTAGTCTCCTCTCGTTATTTAATGACAGTGATGTGCTCAGCTCAACTGCGAAGAAACTCTGCACTTTGTTTTTTATGTGTTTAAACCCTGTCAGGCAAGGCGCTAAAGATATCCGCAAGCCACACAGTGAGCACGTTCGTTTTACCAAGCTGTTCCTTTGTGGTCTCCTGTCCAGCAATAATATTAATTTGTTAATGAAACTGGTGTGCCCTACAGCGGTTCAGGAGAAACATTCAGTGCTTACTGACTGTGAAATCGTACAATCGCACAGGAGCTTACCCCGATTAAAGCTTGAGGATGGCTGCAAGGTCCATGTCCTGCCACGCTTTGTCTGGCTGATCAGGTATATATTTGAAATGCAGAACAAGTCTGTAGCCAAGCTTGCAGCCCGAGGAATATCTGACATTTACATAAAGCTGACCTATTGCAACATCTGTTCCTCCGACTGCAGTGCTCTCACATTCATCCTGCTTCATATCCCAAACCCCATCGCACTCGAAATGGACAACAACAATATCAAGGACTATGGGGTAGAGCAACTGCTCCCTTCCTTCAGTACGCTTACAGTGCTCAGGTAAGCTTAGTCACCAAATATTCCTCTTGCCTCTCAAATTAATTTGAAGAGCTTAGTTTGGTATTCAGGTGGTTATACTTGGCTCTTCAAGGTGTCCAGAAGCAGGAACTATCAACTATGAAATATACAGCTAAAACAAATATGCAACTTGACGGGCTTCACGTATCAGGTTAAAGTTTGTTTCATTTCCATTTGTGCGTATTACAGGAAACCTGTGTTCCTAATAGCATAAACTAATTGTATTGGATAAACTAATTGTATTTTTCAGCCATATTTGGGGAAGTTGGATGGAATAGACTGGATGGACCTTCTGGTCCATGTCTGTCTGAAGCTATACTAAGTTGCTGTTGGTTCAGGTACTGCTATGTTCTAATACAGGTTGAGTGTGAATCAGATCACAGACCATGGGGCCTGCATCTTGGCAGAAGAATTCCGAAAGTATCAACAGATCAAGTCACTTGGATAAGAATGCTTTACATTATTACTGTATATGCATAGTATGCACAGTAGAACGTGAAATATTATTTGCCTTTGTTCTCGTGCTCAAATTCTTTAATACCCTTGCACCATCACTGTGTGTTCAAACTTCTTTTAAGTTTTTTTCTGCTTTTTGAATCCAATTTAATCCATGCAAAAAAAAAAACAATAATAAAAATTTGTCATTTCAATCCACGACTGTTTGTGGAACAGTGCTGTGTGTAATTGGCTTCTTTTTTTGAGGGATTATTATTGGGCATGTGGAGTAAAGAAACTTTCCCAGAGTTTCACCTTCACCAGCCTGGAATCTAACCTAGGTCTCTCCCTCATAAGGTGAGTGCTCTAACCACTGAGCTACAATACTCCACAAATGACCAAATTATTATTATGTCCAAATAGTCCTATGAGTGCAGCCCATCAACGGAACTAAATCATATTGATTTTCAAAACAGCACACCATTTACACTAGTGTTCGTTTCTTGTTTAAGACTGAGTTTGTTTTTGATTACTTATCTATCTGATTGTGCTTGCTTCCTTTTAGCCTTTACAAAAATCATTTAAGTGATGTTGGTGCCAGGGCCATTGCTCAGCTGATTGAAGGCTGTCCCAGTATCGTTTTCTTGAGGTAATTTACTTCTTTATCACTTAGTCACACTCTATTTCATTTCAGTTTACATCTCAAGGTGTTTTACCGCAATGGTCAAGGAGTAACAGGATCCTAACCATATTTGCTATGTCTATTCAGGCTGGGAGCCAACATGACCCATGAAGGGGGCGCAAACCTAGCAAAAGCAATCCAGAATAGCACAACCATAGAAGACGTTGGGTGAGTAGATCGATACACAAGCCTCAAAATATATTCCAAAATAATTTCCACTGTTGTAGTTATCAACGTGGCATTGCACAATACAAGGAGTCTTGCTGCCTAGGATTTTAATTTAGATTGAATATATTGTAATGATAATCCCTAGATAGAAGTCCTGTAGATCAGTGGTTAGAGCACTCGCCTCGTAAGTGAGACACCCGAGTTAGATTCTCAGCAGGGCAAAACCTTACTGCTCAGGTATGGAAATAATCCCTCAAAAATAAATAAACAATAATAAATTGGTCACATCAATCCACGACTGTTTGTGGGACACTGATTTGTGGGACACAATCCGCTGCTGCATTTCACCCACAAAATATACAGACAATTCACTTTACAGTATATTCTGTGAAGCTCTTTGAGACATCTAGAAGACATGAAAAAGTTCAAGGATTATTCTTACATTACATTGTTGAGGTATCTCAAAGCGCTTCACAGGATACAATGTAAAGCGGTCTGACTATGTTTTTCAGACAATTATTGCAGCCTGTTTATACACAACAATGTTCCACAAACAGCCATGGAGTGAGTGACTGATTTTATTTAGGATATTGTTGGCCCTGGCACCAGGAGAGAGAGATTCCCTTATACAATATAGATAAAACATGTTGGATTTATTTCTCCCTCCTTTCCCTGTCACTGCTTCTTGCATTCACAAAGCAACAGGAAACATTGAATCTTCTGAGCTTGTGGATGCCTTTGTTGCCATCCATGTCATTGTGTGATGGGCTGAGAGTAAGATGTGCTTGGAGGAATAAGACAGTTTACAGCTGGCCACTTTAATTATACATTGGACTGGGTACCTAAGCTATGAGGATAGTTTATCATTGTTTGATTCCCCTCCCCACCCTTGCCCCCCCACCCCCTCTTCTTCTTCCCTCACTCCCTTTCTCCACTTTCTCTCCCACCTTTTCCCCTTCTCTACCTTACCCCCCTTTCTCCCCCCTCTTCCTCCTGACCTTACTCTACCCCACCTTTCCCTCCTTCTCCCCCCTTGCCCTCTTTTCCCCCTTTCTCCCCTGGCCCCACTTCCATGACTATTTGTGGACACTACTGTGCGCAATTTGGCTGCCGCGTTTTGCCCACAAGTATACAGTTAGGCATTCCTGCTTTTCTTCTCCCTACACCGACCCCTCCCCCCCTGCCCTTGTCCGTACCTAAATGAACAGCGCCTTGGGACGTCCTCTCGACGTGAAAGGCACCATATAAATGTAAGTATTGATTGATTGATCGATCAATCGATCGATCGCAGCAGCTTGAAATATTTCCATTGGAGAATAGACAATGACTGATGGCAACCTTATTGAAGTTTTCCAAATATTATAGGATATATTTCAGCTGGACTTCAATTATTCAATATGGACAAATGGGTTCTCAATGTTTGAAGGAGAGTTTAAATGGACCATTTAAACACCAACATTGTTTATGGCATTTCCCAGTCAACGCTATCCTTTAAAGGTCAGAGAAAGACTTGTCCATACATGGCGTTATCAATGCCACTGCATACTCTTTTTATGATCATTACCTGTTGACTTTATGAGCTTTCTTGTTCCTCCTCCTTGCTGTTTACCCACTGTCCTCCATCCTCCCCAATGTGGAGTCCTGTAGCTCAGTGGTTAGACCACTCGCCTTTCAAACGTGAGGCCTGTGTTCGAATTCAGGCAGGGCGAAAGCTTGGGCAATTGGCTGCTGCGTTTAGCCCACAAATATACAGTCAATTCACTTTACAGTGTATTCTGTGAAATGCTTTGAGATGTCTAAAAGACATGAAAAGCGCTATATCAAATGCAAGGATTATTTTTTAATTATTATTATCCCGAGCCCCAGCTCGGGTCTGAAACACCGATTGCCAGCGGCTTGGAATATCCTCCCAAAGTGAAAGGTGCTAAACAAATGTAATTTTGTTATTGTTGTCAGGCATTCTGAAGCAAGATCGTCCAAATGAGAATCCAGTATGAGAGCTTTGCCTATGCCGGGTCACTGTATCGATCATCTCAATCCACAATTGAGATATTGCATATATTGCATCTCACTCTAGAGCTCCAATTGCTGAATATAATTTGTTTTCATACTTGACATGTTGTGGGGCAATCAGATAGGAGACCAGCGTGCTAAAGCCTTTGCAGAAGCCTTTGCCGGATCAGCAAAGTCTGAAGAATCTGATGTAACCGAATGCGCATTGCACATAGCTCCCAAATAGCCTCCACTCCTAAAGGAGCAGTTCTACGGTACATAATAATAATCTTGCATTTGGTATAATGCTTTATCACATCTTTAAGACATCTCAGAGTGCTTCACAGAATATATTGTAAAGTGAATTTATTGTATATTTTGTGGGCGAAACACGGCAGCCAATTGCGCACAGCAGTGTCCCACAAACAATTGTGGATTGAGTGACCAATTTATTATCATCATTTTTTTTGGAAGGAATTATTACCCTCGGAAAAGAGATCTACCAATCGACAAACAACTGGATTCCTACTTAATGCTAGGTAAATAGAGATGCTAAAGGTTTCACCCTGCTGGGAATCAAACCCAGATCTCTCGCTTGCGAGGCATGTGCTCTAACTATTGAGCTACAGGCCTCCTTCCCCGATGCGAATGGTTCCCATTGTAGCACTGGTCTAGTGAGATTGTAACCCGACTCTTTCAGGACCATCATTCAAGCCTCGTTGGGACCCGAGAGAGAAAGAGACAAAAAGTGAAATGGTCAACTCCTTGTTGATTGGATATGATATTAAATGACTTTTAGTCACATTTAATCAAATGTGTATCTTATTGTTGCCCATCATTAAAGTATTGATTCTGCAGATCACATTTTATGCGAATAAAAGTGAGATTGTTAGCAATGTACAGAAAATCATTCATTCTCAGAAAAGCAGAGCGTATTGTAGTGAGATGGTTATATTCTTACTTTATCATTTCTATTGATCCGCCCCGACAGCGTATCCTGCCTGTTAGTAACAAACTCAACTTTGAAATCGATTATTTTCCCCTCTAGTCTGGAAGTGTAATGTGGGTTAAATTATAGTTTGGGGGTGAAATCATGGCAATGAAGACAAATCTTATCAATTCTTTTCAGATCTCCTCAGCCTCGCAGCAAATCAGATCTCACCAGAAGGCGGGAAACACTTAGCCACTGCACTCTGCAGCAACAACGCCCTGAAAATATTCTGGTAGGCAATCCATGAGGATCACTTGGGGCACTCAGCAAACATCTGTAGGATAATAATCGTTGTATTTGATAGAGATGTGTCAAAACGTTTCACAGAATATACTGTAAAAATGAATTTGCTGTGTATTTTTGTGGATCAAACATGGATTGAGTGACCAAACTATTCAAATTTTTTGAAAGGGATTATTACACTTAGAAAAGCGATCCGCCAATCGACTAACCGGATTCCTACATACTGCTAGATAAACAGAGGCGTGTGTCGTAAGAAAATTTGCCTAAGGTTTCACCCTATGTAGGAATTGAACCTGGGTCTAACCAATATGCTACAGGACTCCACTATGTTCTATATGATCTTACCTACCGAGATGCTTTCAAACCATCACTATAATAATAGTAATTCTTGCATTTGATATAGGGCTTTTTACATCCTCTAGACATCTCAAAGTGCTTCACAGAATATATTGTAAAGAGAATCGACCATAATAACAATATTGGGAAGAAATAAATGTTTGTAAATTAATGCTCAGAACTAATATATTTACAGGAGATAAATTTAGTTTACCGCAATATTCTCCTGTAGTGAGTGCAAATATAGTGGTGGTGCTATACTTTAAATGTGACGTGAAATCATCCTACCTGCTTGTTATTGGGGTGGCTGTTAAAGATCATAAGGTGCTATTTGAAAAGATAGGGAAGTCCTGGACAACAATCTTACAGAAAGTGTGTCCATTCACTTCATGGATGTTTGTAGGACCTTTATCATTCAATAAGATCAGCCAGGCTCCAGGGGAATATCCTGCTCCTGCTCCTTATTCTTAGTCTTATCCTATGCACATAAATTAGCTACCTCACTACACAAATAGTCACTACATTTGACAGTACTGTACTCACCCATGAAGCTCTTTGAGACATTTCAATGTCTCAAAGAGCACTTTTATTGAGCTAAAAGCTCAATAAAAGTGCAGGTTATTTTTTCTTCTGTAGTAACAAAAATGTTCAGCCTGCAAGAATGAACTGTACGATACTGTACTACAAGGAGCACACAAACATATTTTTGATTTAAATATTCTATTTATGAAGAAAATGTGGGCACGGCTGTATTGCAGAAAATGTGATCAGTGCACGGTTTAAATATATATACTCACCCTAATCGCCCACTATACTACAGATATGGAGCATTACCTGGAATTGCGTGAGTAAAATGCGCAGAGTTATAGTAGCTTTGAATATACAGCACAGGATAAAGTAACTGTAATGTGAATTTTTTTTTCCAATCCCCGCATGAACTTTATGTGACCAGTAATCAAAGACTCAAGTTTGATTTTTTTTCTCACATACATTTTTTTTAATTTTAAAAGTCTTCTCTTCAATACAAATTGTTTGTGTGAGAGGGCTCAGAAATTTTATTCCATATCTGGATGGAGGGACGGATGGAAGACGGGAGGGAGATAGAATGAGAGACACACAGAGAGGGAGGGAGGGAATTGCACAAGGAATGATGACAAACTCGGATTTTGTTTTTCTTCTAGGTTTACACAAAATTATTTAGATGATGAAATGGCTAAAAGTTTTGCAGAAACGTTGAAAATAAACACATCGCTGGAAAACTTACGGTAAAGTTGGCAGAATTCTGGGCGAGACAGACTCAAGCTATATGGTGATTTCCTCAGACCACACCTCAAACACTGCACTGCAAACCGTTGTGGCCACCACACCTTCAAGCGGTTGCCCAGCTCCTAGAGGCAGTGGAGAGGAGATCCCCAGTATTTAGAGGAATGAACTACGACTCTTTGTCCTGAAAGTCTCATAGGAGACTTTATTAGATTTTAAATAGGATTGAGAAAGTAAACCCAAACAAAACAGTCAGATTCACTGAGACAAGAGAACAAGAGGATATAACAACAACAAAATACAACAACAAAATTACATTTGTAGAGTGCCTTTCACGTCGAGAGGTAGGTCTAGAGTCGCAAAGGGCACAGTCAGGACAGACACAGGAAGGGTAGTTGAGACTAGTTCAAAAGATAAAAGATGCTTTGAAAGGCTGTTGGCAAAAGGGGTGTTCTAGAAGGTTGAGATCGAATGGTCTAACTTAATAACATTGTATAATAATAATCTGAACCTCTCTTAAGATTCATAGCTTTCTCCTGCAGCACCATGTCCATTCTCTGCTGTAAAGGGCAGTAGGACTGACCTAGTTTATTTGTGTATGGTTCCCTCTATATACAATGCTTGGGTTTGCTGTTTGTTTGTAGAAAATCTATGCTTTTTCCACAATTAAAATATTGGCTCCACACCACTTAATACAACAACAACAAAATTACATTCACAGAGCGCCTTTCACGTCGGGAGGACGTCCCAAGACATTGAGGACATCCCAAGGCAGTACAGTAGCTGCTTAAACAAAATTCTAAATTCACCTCAAAATTTTTCACAGGTTATACAATAAAGTATAAAAATTCCAATTTGTAGACAAATACAGCAAAAATCAGGTGGTCGCAATTACTGTGATGTACTGTATTAGTAGACCAGCTCCTAGTATAATTATCTTAAACCAACTGCCAGACGTACACAGTAGTTCATAGCATTTGACCCATCCACAACAGCTTACCATGAAACATAACTAAAGGAAGATTGTACCAATAAATCTCAGCTCTCTTATATCCTGTCAAGCTCTGCACACGTTTCTTGTGGTCGGAGAGTGAACACCATTCAAACACATCAAACCTGGTGAATAGCTGAGCCAAACACAGGCAATTGTGAGTTTGGATTCTTCTTGCAAAGACAAAGCAAGCAATTTTTTTTTAACCCGTTTTAAAAGTGGTGCAGGAGTGAAAAAAGTAATGTTTCATAATAGATTCAATGAGAATTATCACAGCAAATGTTATGAAATGATCTAAGCATCCGTTTGGAATCCGTTTGGAATTGAAATCTTCAGACCCAATCTTTGTGCTGAAGACTTTCTACAGCCTGTCTTTGAAATAAATGGAACACTATGATGCCTCATGATGAATGATGAGGCATCATGATAATGATAATGTCCTGATGAAGGGTTGTACACCCGAAACATTGACTCTTTTTCCTTTCTCCATGGATGCTGTTTGACCTGCTGAGTTTCCCCAGCAACTTTTGTTTTTGTTTCCAATTAACTGAAAAGTGCTCTGCGATAAAAGAGGGAAAAAAAAGTGAATTCTGGAAACCTGAAACCAAAACGGGAAAGTGCTTGATCAGCAGCTGTAAGAGAAAGATAGCTTTAGTGAAACAGTGGCGCTAATCTTGTGGTGTTAATGTTCAGAGGACGTTTTGCAACAGTTAGAATTCAATATAATGCCTATTTGAGCTCAGACAATCCCAAACATCCCAATGAATTTGCAGGTTGATTGAAAATGAGATAATAACAAGTGGAGCTACTTACCTGCTGCAGTCACTGGAAGAAAATAGAGCTATAAAGGAGATCTGGTAAGGCTAAGATTTCAATAAGTGATTCCACGGCATCATCCATCACTGAAATTGAAAGGCATAAAAAAAAACTTCATTGCACTGCCTGAATGAGGATACCAAGTAATAGCAACTTCTCCAGCACTGTCCAGAGGAGATAGAAACCCACTCACCAAGTCTGGTGCATCTTCATTTATATGCCCCATCATGAGCATTCTTCTTCTGTGATTCCCACACCACCCACCCCCTCCCCCCACCCCACCCCACATTTCTCAGTCTCATTAAAAAGGCAGGTGAATTTTATCTTTTGCTATTTGAAGAATTTGAGGCGGAAGTCTGGCAAGGCATATGTTGCAATAAAACGTGGGTTGATTTTCCTCGGAGGAAACAAAAGTATAATGTACCGGTAGACAAGAACAACAAAATCATCAGTCTACCCACTGACCCGCGATGGGGTTGGGGCAGTGGAGGTCAAGAGTAGGCAAAGAATTGGATTCGAGAATCAGAAATTTCCATCAGCTTTATTCATAGGTGATGGATGACAATATTCTTGGGCAGGGGGTTGGGGGTGTGGGGGAAGGGTTGAAATGTCAGTTAAAATGTCAGTCCTTTTTAACTTAAGTGAATCTTTGTGTTGACTGACAGCCGATCAGAGGTGAGCTGAAGATAAACAGGGTGGGTGAGGAGAAGCTGAGCCCCCTCTATCCTCCTGCCAACTATGTATTTATAGAATGGCCACCCACAAAAGCTGTCACATGCCTGCCTTCCCCCAGTCACCCAGATTCTGACAATGACAATATCATGAATACCCATAGCCACATCCAGCCGGTGGTTGTGAGTGGGTTTCTATCTCCTCTGGACAGCGCTGGAGAAGTTGCTATTACTTGGTATCAATCGCGCTATAATGGGACCATTCAATCATTGTCTGCCCCTCTTGTATTCACCGCCAGAATCACTGTTTAGCAACCGTGTGAAGAGCAGCCACTTCCCTTTAGATCATGCAGCAAGTTTAGCTGTTGCTACGAAAGATAACCAGTTGTACAATTTTGTGCCATTTCTTTCTAGCCTAAAGGATAACAAAATCCCCACTGAAGACATTGAGATTCTTGTGAAAGACAAACGCATGAGCATCTAGATTCCTCCAGGACTCCCGTGTTTCAATTTTCCTGGAAACTGAACAATTTGAAAGGATAAGAGGTCATTTACACCACGATCAACACCTGCCTGTTTATTGGGATCAGTAAAGTTTGTTTGCACCCCTCAAAAATATGTGCGTTGATTGTGGCTACAGTATTATAATAATTCTTGCCATTGACCTTTCACATTGGGAGGCCATCTCAAATCTTCACAAGATTTATAAGCTAGGCTATTAATCATCATTAACCAATAGTGCCTTAATAGCCTCATCTCAATAGATGATAAGAAAAAGTTTAGAGGCAGAGGTGTTTAGTCTGATAAAGTTTTCAAAAACTTTCCGCGTACATATCACCTTCTGGCTCTGTTAATCCAATGTTGATTTTTTGGCATAGCTCCCTCGCTCCACCATTCATCAAATCCAATTAATACTACACTGTCACCTGTATCCTCATCCGCATAAAATATCCCCAGTCACCCTAGTCCTTGTCAGACTCCACTGGCTCCCTGTTGCAAAATAGATCAATTTAAAGATCCTCACACTCACCAACAAATCGCTTCATGCCCTCGTACCTCCCGACCTCTGTGAACTGCTGTAGCTCACTGGTTAGAGCACTCGCCTTACAAGCGAGAGACCTGGGTTCAATTCCAGGCAGGTCAGGGTGAAACCTTGAGCAAGCTTCCTTACTCCACATGCCTAATAATAATCCCTCACAAAAAAAAATTGGTCATTTCAATCCAGGATTGTTTGTGGGACACTGCTGTGCGCAATTGGCCGATAAATTTCGCCCATATGTATACAGTCAATTCACTTTACAGTATATTCTGTGAAGTGCTTTGAGACGTCCAGTAGATGTGAAAAGCTCTGTATCAAATGGAAGGATTATTATGATTATTATTATATCCTACTCCACCACCTTCATTCAGCCTCCAGCCTCCTGCACATCCCTCATCCCAAATGCTCCTTCGACAGCTGGGCTTTTAGCCACTAGGCCCCAAACGTGTGGCACTCTCTACCTCTAACCCACCACCTTCAACACCTGAAGACCTTCTTCTTCGATCGTGCCGAGTCACCTCCCCAATCTCCCCAGCTTGGTGCCAAGCTCCTCTATTTTTAGCACTCCAATTTGCTAACCGGTCTAAGGCCGCTGATTAAATGCAAGTTACCGTTATAAAACCTGATGCAGTTTGTTGACTTGTAACAAAGACACTGCCACAGATTGCCATATCAGCACATCAACATCTGCAGGCCCAACAGGCTGCCAGAGTGTGAGCAACTTCCAATCTCTTGAGCTTTACTGCTTGGAAACTAAAGAGCTGAGTTCATTCCGGCTCCTCTTCTTCAATTGGCTTCTTTCAGAGGTTCATTTGGAGTGCATTAGAAATACATTAATCCCTGCAAAACTACAACTGCTCTTTGAAAAAAGTTCAGCATTGCAACTTTCAATTGCACTTATATTTTGTTGCTGCCAGTTCCAGCTCATGCATTGCATAATTCTGATTTCGATTCCCTCAAGTAAAAAGGTTTCCAGGAAGATTACCTTATATCTGTCACCAGTGACAGGCAGGGCTGTAGTCGAGTCCTCCTCATCCGAGTCCCTGGTGTCCGAGTCCCTGCCACTTTTTAATGTCCGAGTCCTCAATGTCCGAGTCCGAGTCCTGCATGTAAAAATTCACACCCATCACCAACTTATGCATACTAGAATTTCAGTCTTATACCTTTTTTGGATGTATATTGCTTGCTACGTTTTGCTTACATGGGTTGGCTTCTTCCTTCATGGCTTTATGCAATAAATTGACTCATTATCCCGAAGTTCAAGTGCTTAATGGTTTGGTTCAAGAACAAATTAAAATTATATTTTTAGTCCCTGAAGTACAAGGAATATTGACTTCTCAAGTCATCAGTCACTTGTCTGATAAAGCCATTGCACTGATCTCAGCACAAAAACCTAGCTAGAGTTACAAGAAAAGGTAAAACTGACAAGAAATTGACAAGAAATCACAATAACTATACTAGCACACAGATGACAATTAGTGTCTTCACTCTCTGTTTTAATTTTTTAATATCTTTTCTCCTCTGCTCTGGTTTGATCATAATGCTCACAGCAAGATGTTTTTAAACACCTCTTGTGCTCTCTCCATCATTTGTCTACGGTAAGCATAGAAAGAGTACTTATGAGTTAGTTTGTCACTTCACTTTGTGGAAGTCAAATTTAAACCAATGCTGACTATCTATGGACGTTCAACAGAGATTCTACACCAAACGCCAAACTAAGGAGAATCCAACTCCTAACACAGCCCAGGAACTTGGAGAAAAACTATGGAAAGTCAACTTGCTGCCTCATGCTGAAGGCTTGCCGGGGTATCCTGTATTATACAAAGACGACAAGAGTAGATAATAAATGCAGTGGAGACTGACAAGGTGGCAAACATGAAATGGCATATCACTAATCTGGTCTGAGTATGCACTCTTCCTTCACGCAGTAGGCAATGGAGACTCGAGTGTGCACGGCTTCCCAAACTTTGAGATGATTTTTACTGCTGTTGGGGAGGGAGGGAAGAGATGCTAAAGGATTAACAGCAGAATGTGAGTTTGTCCAGTCCTATCCATTTAATATTCTCCAGCTGTCTTATGGGGGGGACACAATGGAACCATTGGAAGGAAGTGTCAGTCATGGCAACAACTTACATTTTTGTAGCACCCTTCACATAAAAGCTCTCAAAGCACTTTACGGAGCATAATCCTTGCATTTGATAGAGCGCATTATCACAAAGTGATTCAAATAATATGAATTGGTTGGGTATTTTGTGGGAGAAATAAATCTTACATGGACCAATGAGACAGCCAATCTGAGCTGGATGATTATATAATTAATTAAAAATTTGATGGGTTGGGGGGGAATTTAGATGAAGATCAAATCAAGCTTAAGTTTTTTAAAATAATGGGGCTCTTACCGTCTACCTCAAGGTATTAATCACAATGCACAAATTATAACCAGAAGAAGCCTGCTTCTGATGTAAATCTCCACTATTTTGTTAAGGAAGCTAGTGTCCCAACTCTCTGTGTAGCTATGGCTTAACAATGAAATGGCACTGGCTTGGCATAATATTCAACACAGTATTGAGCAACACACTGAAAACAAGCAAACAATTACGAGACGTGAACAACAACAAATTTACACTAGTATAGTGCCTTTCATGTCAGGGGGACGTCACAAGGCGATGGAGGCTGAAGGGTATAGACTGCAGGATATGGAAGGTAACATGGGAAAATAACCTTTCTGTGTAGCAGATTGAGGCAGACTGAGAACCTCTGAATGCAATTGTACCCAGGGATCCATCAACCAAAAGAAAAGAATAAAACCCAAGTAAAAGTAGCACACTCTTATTAACAGGAATTATTTAATGAATAGATCCAGTCTCATACCAACCCTCCCACACCCAACCACCAAAGCTGAGTGGATTAAACAGACCAGGTCCACAAATGATGAGGATATTCTCTGCATTGAGATAAGTCCACTGACAGCACAGAAAGGGATATTAAATAGAGACCCTTACAATCATTCATGTCAATGTTGTGCAGTGAACTTAAATGGGCTCCATATCTCGCTGCACAAAGCAACCTCCAGTGGTAGGAACCTGCAATTTCCTACTGTATAACAGCAATAGAGTTTCATATTACAAAATACTGATCTGCAACTTGAATTCTGACTTCCTCATGTTGTTGAAGTGACTGCCACTCCAACACACACCTCACAATACACTTACTTCTTAACAAGGTGCAAGGTGAGCTGAACTTAAATCGCACCATGCACATCACCAAACTAGGCTAACAAATCAGTTATCTGGACCTTTCTGTGACTTTCTTACCTTCTATTATGAAAATAATCCTTGCATCTGATCTTGCACCTTATGTTGTTGCAGTGTTTCAAAGTGCTACACAGCATGTTTAGTGTAAAGTGTAGTGACCGTGTACCGGTAAGAGAAAAATGGTGGGCAAATCAGATGAGAGGAGAAAGAGGAGGGATGAGATGGCAAAAACTTCAAAAAATTCAACTCTTAAGGCACGTGAATGTTTTTTTTTATCCTTTTGGAAGCAAATGTTCAACCATTTCTAAAAAGTGCATTAATTTCTCTGCTGATGGCTCAGTATGTTTATTCAATGAGCAGCTATAACGGCAATAAATCAGGAATATCACAGCTTTAATGCACTCGATCTGTGCTGATTTAGCTATGTGTAATACTAGACATTCTGCAATAGATCTCAATGTCCTGGGTTAGGATGATGCATAAAATCATCTGTTTCTATCATCACCGGAATCCTGCTGCGGGTCACACGGTGACCTCTGGGTGAGGACAGGGTTTCCTGCAATGGAACCCTTCTGCTTCTTTTGTGAATTTGATTACAAAGCAAAACCAAAAAAAAATTCCCGGACAAGACCTTAGCATACACACAGCATGGTTTGTACCCTCTGCTTTTCAGAATCAATATCTAGATGCTGAACTGTCCATCCTAAGTGGCACAAAGCATTAAAATATACCGTAAGCAAGTCTAGAAGTGCTCAAATGTAATGACATGCATAATAAAACCTATCTCTGGTAATGCACGTTTATGCACACATTTCTTGCCTTGTACTTCAAGATAAAAGCTTTGCATAATATTGTTATTAAAATAAATGTAGGCTCTTGCCGTACTGGAATAAACAAAGTCCATTGACTAAGAACATTCATTGTGGCACTTAAATGCACTTTGGACAAGAAATCACAATCTAGGAGACAGACAGACAGATCAATACTATTTCCTTTGGTTAGGCATTACATTCACAGTCAGCTTTTGTTCTGTTCTTTACTCTCCCACAACAGAATGGTTTGGAGTAACTTTTTGTAACAAAAATGGATTCAGAAACCTTATTCAAAATGTGATCTGTAGAGTATGAAGCTTCCTGGAAGAAGCAATGGGAAGTGTAAGCAATGTCCTATCTGGAACTTGAACTAACTCTGAGATGACAAAGTGATTATTTATTAAAATTTAGCATTCAATGATTTACTATTTTTCTCCCCAGAGTGTATTTGCCTCTGGTCCTTTGCCTCCTCCAGGCTGCATTTTCATGAGCGCCTTTTGCCCTCTGCTAACCGGCCCAAAGTTGATGTGTGAGCCTTGGCAGCGAATGTTCATAAGTAACTTGACTGAAAGCAGCATCACAGCAAAACACCTTCCCATCTACACTCATCAACAACTACTAGAGAGTGCTGTAGAGGGAACAAGAATAGGAACTCTGACTAGTTTTGGCCTGGGAAGCACCTGCCCAAATTGTGCCCCACCTGACAATCCTATTCCGTAGCCCTGACGGGTACCAACAAACTGAACACGTGGAATTTGACCAGTCGATAAGCTCCCGCTCTAACCACTACACCACTAGTGCTGCCATGACATAGAAATTTAAGGCAGACTCTCGGTTGGATATCAAAGACAATAACCTTTCTATGCTTTTTGACAAACTTGGCACAAATTAAGGCAACAGCACCTATTGTTAATTTAGGAGAACTACGAAAAGGATTTTGTTTTGGGTGGGGAGTTGAAGGAGATTCTTACAGAATCGAACAGAATTTGTATCCTTAGGTGGCTACCAGATTTCAAACATTTCAAACGCACTTAGCTACCATATTTGCATTGGTGAAAATATCCAATGTGAATATTGTGGTCCTTTGCAATTTCATTCTCCTGTAATTTGTGTGGAGAGTGAAGCTGACGTTTGGCATCACAGCAAACGTGTGACTGTAGATCAGACAGTAAATCAGCAGACTACAGAAGGAAACTGCTGACAAGCTCCACAGTTTCAAGCACAGGGAGACCATTAGGTGGCTTTGGCAGTAAAGACTTTGATCCTATCTATCCTTCGGACCAAGAACAAAAGCATACTGGAGCGGTTACCAGCTACTGTACTCGGATTCAGCAATACCCAGGGCATGTTGGAGCCCCATTGTGAAGGCCAGGAATTGGAGGCAACCTTAGGTTTGAAGCATGACCATTTAGAGCAAGGATCATGGTAAGGCACCAAGAAACAACTAGGTGCCTCTCAATCGAAAAGCAAGAAAAGGTAGAGAGAGTGGGAAGCAGGGAGGGCCTTCATAAGCTCAGGTGCATCGCCTTGTGGCTTCAAGGCAGCGTAGGTACCATCGCTGAGGGCCCAGGAGATGTACAAGTATACAGCTCCTTTAAAGTGGACGAATATTTTGAAGCAGTTCAGAAACAACAGATTACCAAGATCAAAGATAGTACCAAGGTTAGATATGTTTTTTTAAAAAAAAAAAATGTTAGAAAGCAGGGTGCAAAGGAGCAAGATACGCAAATTTGGGGAAAGTTCCACAGAGCAGAAATTTAGTGACAGAAGGCTCATCCACTAAAGGCAGAAAGTAGGAAACAGACAGAACACCAGATTTGATGAAGCAGTAGGCATTCACAGAAGAACAGGGCTGAAGGAATTGTCATTTGGGGAGAGGTCTGAAGATCGGGATGGGGATCTTAAAGTTGATCCAGGCCAGCTTGGGGGCAAATGGATATGCGGAGCCTTGAGTGAGTTTACAAACTGCTGAATTTTGTATGGGCTGTGGCTTGTCGAGGGTGCAAGTAGGGAGGCTGGTGGGAGAACATTCGAGATATCTAGCATTAAAGTGAGAAAGACATGGATAATGTTTTGTGGCTGCAGAGGATACGAGATGGATGTACAATAGAGCAAAGTTCTAGAGGAGTGGTACCCAACCTTTTTTGGTCGGCCAACAAAATCAATTCTCTTGATTGAATATTTCTTGATTATTTATGGCATAAGCCAAGACATATTCAATGAAGAAAAAACTGTCACAAAGCATCGATTTAAAACAGACTCGGCTAGATTAGCATGTATGTTCATGGGGACACTTATTGATGGCCCCACGGGCCACATCCAGCCCAAGGGCCAATGGTTGGCTGACAATCACTCTTCTAGACTGAAGAAAGCAGTCTCAGTTAAAAACTCGATGTAAGGTTTAAAAGTGGGGAAGATTCAATCCAGCTACATTGGTTCAATTAGTCAAAGTGTTCAAGGATACACATAGAGAAGTTAATGGAGTCTGAGCTCCAGAGGTGACAAGCCATTGGACGAGAGCCAAACAAGATAGTTTCAGTTTTGTAGACGCTCAGCGGAGAGAAGAGTCCTCCAGGACTTGATTTCCAACAGACATCTGGACAAAATATGAGTTCTATAAGTGATGGTGGAAGTTGAGAAGCAGAGCTGCATGTTATTGGGCAGACATTTGGAGAGTAGAGAAAGGGGAAAAATAGAAATTAAGTCTTTTTTTATAAAATACAGTTGACTTATGGCTAATTCAGTAAGCTTACTGCATTACTATGACTTTGACCCTTACGCCCATACAGAAGCTCAAGCAAACCCACAGTATTTGACCATAACTTTTCAGAAAGTTGTTCTCCCCTCTGTTAGGTAAACATCAGAATTACATTTGTTAGAAACCGAGCAAAATACCAAAGACCCTAGTGCAGAACACGACTTAGCTTGAAAAAAGAGCAGAGAAAGATGTAATAAATCGAGAAATCGCAGTGACATCAGAGTTTGTTTTATACTCAGGACAGGTCACACAGCAAAGGTGCATTGAGTGATAATATCAAAGGCATCAGAGAATTAAGTTACAAAATCAACAAAATTATGCTCGTATAGCACATTGGGAGGACATCTCAAGGTGCTGAAGTTAAAACTAGAATATATTAATATTGTACTACTATGTAATATATATTATATATTGATATGCCGAATCACGTCCTCTTGTGCTGATTTTGTTTTCTACATTTCTAGATGGTGAGATTTGTCCTGTCATTGTGGTAAATTAACTGCTGGAATGAACTACATGCATGAGTGATTTTATTTTCCCACTGTGTACGTGTTCTTACCTTAGGCACCAATTCATTTTTGTCCCTTGATTGCCCTTGATAAAATCCATATTTAGAAAAAGGTCCTGCAAAGGTACAGATGTGTTTTTAAGGAGTTCAACCACAGGAGGGTTGCAGTAACACTCTTTGGCCTATTGCAATAACCAGATATGCATCGGTCAAAACTATGTCACAGTGCAGAACAACTGACAGGTCAAAGCACACCGGAGGGCAAACAGGCAGACCAGAGTTTAGGCAGAAAAGAACTGGGATGGATACTGAGAAAAAGAACAATGCTGTAAACACACTGGCTAAGATTAATTCTCAACCACGTTTATTATGGTTTAAAAACAATTTGGACTGAAGTAAATAAATTCCCAAAAGAACGTCTTCCATCATGTATCATGATCGCATCACCGCCTACACTTTTCTACTTGCTCAAGTAATAACACATCAATTAATCATTATATTTTCATTTGTTTCAATTTTCCAGGTTTGGTTATGAGAAGCTTTGACCTCTGAGTGTGAAGTCGAGGAGACGATTCCCTGAATCTGGTCTGAAAGGTTCTCAATTAACCAATTGCTTTTCACTCTCTGGTGGCCGGGTAAGATAGGCAAACAGATTAACCTTTTTTGGGGGAAAAAAAAAGTTTGCTTCTGGATAGCTCAGCACTGAGCAGAAGTACAATTGAACCTCCAGTGTCAACATCAAGCATTCCCAGATCAGGCACAGCCAAATCCAGAGTAATCCTTACTCTACTGCAACAAAGTGCCGTAACCCCAAACTCAGATGACTTTTCACTTCTCACTCCATCTGTTCTTGTGAGCCCCTTTGATTCAGGTTGGCAAATTAATGTTGGCTTGCAGACAGTTTTGTGCTGTGAACTAACACTAGAGTTAGATTGAGGCAGGCCAAACTAATTTTACATTGGACCTTACAACCAACCAAGAAGTGGTCTTCATCATCCACCATCCATCTGAATTGGATCCAAACTCATGTCATGTTCCAGAGATGGATAGACAGCGTGCGTTAGTCAAGAGCGCCATCTACTTCTTCAAGGGCACTTGAAAAGGAAAGAAATTCACATTTTCATGGAAAGGTAGCTTGACCAAATTACCTCATCAATGAGCAAAAAGGTGGCCATTCTGACTATCCTCCATTGTCTAATATGCGTAAGGAATTGAAGATTAAAAGCTGCAGCATCCAAATTCATTTGAAACGATCCATGCTGATTTTCCTTTTTCGCACATAGACTGGAAACTGGGTTGGATTAGCAGTGTCACTCACTGTTCATCTGTGTAGAGATGGCTTCAGATTTATGATCCTGGTCTCCGTGTTGAGGAGTTCCACACATACATCATGAGTAGCTATGCTCTCTCTGCACTTTAACAGTGCAAAAAATAATGTAAGAAGATGAATATTGGGAGATGACGAATGAATCAGTGATGTGCTTTCAAATCAAAAACGTAGAAATGGACAAGCTAATTGTCACAAAATTAAAACTGGCTGTATACAAAAACATTTAATCCCCGTGTGTCCTTCATTTACATTTGGCACACCCTGTCCGAATGGCTATGCAGCCATGGGGATTTTCTCTTTTGTTTAAAAAGGAGATGAAGGATGCAGTGTCACTGAATCTGTAGGCATCATTTATAAAGAACGAAAGACCAGTGTCCTATCATCACTGAGACAGCAGCAAATAAGCATCACAATCTTTAAGATCTTCAGCTATTAACAGTTCAGTCACAGCCTCGCTTTGTTGAAGTCGAGTTATTCCACTGATACATAGCAAGCATACCTGTTGAAGGAACAAAAACAAAATAAATGAGAAGCACAGTTCAGGAGGAGGTCTGTTAAGGTCTGTTGAGCAGTTCAAAATGCACACTATCAATGTGCAGACTAAGCAGGAAAGCTGGAAAGTCTTGCATTTCATAATCATGTAAAAACCGACTGCTAGTGTGGGACAGAGTTCACTTGTATTTGCCATCAATGCAAGTATTACTCGTTCTCAATTTGGTCACCGTGAACACACTGCTTGACAAATCTCTTGGCACTGTAATGGACATTGCAGTTCAATCAAAATTATTACTGGGCTTCACATTACACAACAGGAAAGATGCTGCTATACAAATTGTGTAGTATATTAGTATAAAACAGAGGTTCGAGATTAAAAGGCCATAATTGTAAACCTCTCATTCTTTAATGACAATAGAATAGCAGACAATAGAATAGCAGATGATCCCCATTGTGAAAAATATACTCAAATCAACAGCAGCATATTTGATACTATACAAGTGTAACTTTGTTGTTGATACCATTTAATGTAGTTTAAATTCCCCATTAACAAGAAAACGTGGAATGTATAATTTATATTTTGTGGCAGTTTTATCTTGGTAAATTTGGGTGGAATTCCTGGATTAAATATGTCAAAAATGGACATGTTTTGCTGGAGCCAAAAAACCTTTAGTTTGACAGTCTGGGAACATTTTGCAATCACAAACTATTGACAGCCAAGGCAATTTCACTTTGTCTCTTTCCCTAATTAGCCAGAGGAAACAGAATTGGATGCAGAATAAGATCTCACAAAAATAAAAGCTGATGGACCCCGCACACATTTGAGAATATCTGCCTTATCTTCATCACATGTTTTTACTCACTACCAACTTCAGAAAAACTTCAGTGTCATCCTTTCCAAGCCTTTCCTACAACATCCATTTACATAGGCACAAGTAATCAAGTCCAATAACTTGGACCAATATTTTTAAAAATGGAAATCACGTGACATGATGCAATATATTTTGTGGGCAAAATACAGCAGTGAGTTTGATAGTTTGTGGGACATCAATTGTTTGTGACGTTTCTGGTACATCAGTGTGTAATCAATTCTATATGGAGCGTTGCTGGCGAGGACACCAGGAGAAACTCCCTCCTCTTTTCAAATACTGTCAAGGGATCTTTATTGCCACCTGAATAGGTTGATGGGTGCCGAGGTTTAACACCTCATCGAAATATTGAGAGCATCCCCACAACCCAGCACACCCCAACACCACAGTGTAGTCTATATGATTCCAAGTCCCCACACGGGGCTTGAACCCACAACCTTATGACTCAGAGACAAGAATACTACCACTGAATCAGGTCGACACACCAAACTTTTCAAAGACTGAACGTTTCGCAAATAAAGATCATATCCTCACACCATATATCCCACTGCTGTCTGGCCTGGGCTTAGCTCGGGTTGAGGTGAACACGAAATAATTCAGATCTTTCATTCTTCCACCAATATTCTTTCTTCCTGAAGGTGGTGCACTTTCCTCTGACTGGCAGATAGTTCCACTGGCGCTGAACACTCATGTGTCTCACTAAGAGGTTAGTCTTTAAATATGAGGTTCCACAGCAATTATTAGGAATGCCTCGACCTCAGATCTACACCTCAAGGTCTCCCAGGAGCAGTGCAGGGCCACACCGTGCGCTTAGTTGATCACTCATTCCAAAGAGCTAAGGTCAGCAGCTCAAGTTAATGGAGGACACTGCTTACTTATGCACTGGACAGAACATTACAACGACATTGTCAATAAAATCATCATTTCATAGACAGCACACAAGTTAAATAATTAGAGTCGGAACCAATGTTACTTTCCAACAAGCCTCTAGTCCCCGCAACTAAACTCCGTTAAACTCTGCTCCCATAAACTCTATTAAATTCTGCTCCCATAATCTTTCAATGACATTTCCACATCTGGGTTTCTCAACTTCAAATACAGCTTTTAAAAGAAAAAATACTAATCTCTGCATTTTATACAGCTCCCTCTGTTCTGGCCTGCTGCATGTCCTCCTTCAAAGCACTCCTCTTCAACCGTGCCTTAGGTCTCCCTCCTACCCCTGCCCTCCACCACTCCTGACCCCAATCCTCTGCTCACATCCAAATCCCTGAATGTTCAGCGCCTTGGAACAACTTCACAATGTGAAAGGCACTACACAAATGTACTTTTTTGTGGTCTTAAAGTGCTTCACAGGATTAACTAGAAATTACAGTGACTGTGTTGGTAAGTATGGCTCTTAGTTTGGGAGTGGCAGCACTCTTATTCCCATTGTGCAGGGTTCAATGTCAAGAATTGATATAACTTTCAGGTAAATGATAATCTGCCTGGATTTGAGAGTATGCTATGAAACCAACTTTTCAATGGCCTTCAAGTGAATTTTTACCTCTGGATAGCAGAACAGGTCATATCATATAGAAGCAAATTATACAAATGCCATCATCATTAAAAATGTACTGATGTAAACCAGGTTATTAAAACTTTCAAATGTAAAATGTTAACAAAATATTGAGCAATTCACAAGACAGGGCCCTGACAACAAATCTCGCACTTCAATTATAATCACACAAAATCCTCCTTCAGCTACTCACAGCTTTCAGTTTAACTGGACAATGCTAACTGACTGACTGACTGACTGACAACAAAATTGAACTTATATAGTGCCTTTCACGTCGAGAGGATGTCCCAAAGCGCTGAACAGTCTGGTCGGGACCCTAGCGAGGGGTGGTAGGGGAAGGGGAAAGAGAGTGGGAGAGGCGGTAGAGTTAGTGGGGCAGCCGAAGGCCAAAGAGGAAGGCCTTGAAACCGGCCTTGAAGGAGGAAAGGAAGGAAACAAGGCGGAGGGGCTGCGGGATGGAGTTCCACAGTATGGGAGCAGAGAGGCTGAAAGCCCGGCCACCGATGGTTGGGTGGTTAGGGTGGTGGATGCGGAGCAGGCCTGAATCTGCTGAATGGAAGGTGTAGGCAGGCTGATAGGGAGATAGTAGGTCAGAGAGATAGGCGGGGTCAAGGCCGTGAATGGCCTTGAAAGTGAGGACAAGGCCAACCAGCCAACCCACCCACCCACCCACCCACCCACCCACCCACCAACCAACAATGTTAGTTAATGTTAGCTATCCAACAAAAATTCATATCCTCAGGTAATCACATAATCTGTCACATTAATTTATCGCAAAGGCATGATACAATTGCACCTAGAACTAGACCATTAGACAACAACAAAATTACATTTATAGAGCACCTTTCACGTCGGGAGGATGTCCCAAGGAGCTGGGACGTTTATTACCTATTGTAGCACATTTATTGTCTATATTCAAGCACGAGTTCAGCACATAATTAATCTGTATTTTAAACCAACCAGTGGCCTGAGGGGCCGGAGGTGGCTCGAAGGCTGGAAGTCCCCCTTCCCCACCCACCCCTGATCATTTGCACGAGTCCATGGCGTAAATGAAAAAATATTAAATCAAGAACATTCATTTTGATTTTGTTGGCCAACCATAAAGATTGGCTACCGTTTCCTTAAACTAAACTAAAGCTTCTCAACCCTCTCTCCTCAATTCCAGGTCCAGTAGTTCTGACCAACAGCCTATTAGCTGTGAAATCCTGGATGAGCTTCTATTTTTCTACAGCTAAACATCCAGAAGAATACTGCTCTATATTCCTTGGTTCGCATCGATGCCTTCTCACCTCAGGAGCTGATCGCATCGAACTGTGCCTGATACTCACTCTACTGTGCGGAGCTGGTGAGGGACCTTGTTGTTGAGGGTGAAGCTGCCCTGTTAAACTGTATTGAGACTTTAAGGTAAGATTGTCAGGTTACTAAGAGTCATCCTTACTGCCAGGTTTACAAATGGACGTAAAGTACTCGACCCAGAAACATTCTCTGATGATCTTTAACCTTCACAACCATTACCAGAAAATCGTTTGACATCCATATGATGCCTTTACCTTTAAAGCGTCCACTGATTTTGAATAGAGTTACAGCAGCCATTCATTGCATGGGAGGCAATTTCAGGATCCCCAGCATTTTGCTCCAAAGCACAGGAATGTATTGAGTACACCTATACACAGAGCAGATTGTTGAAGGAACTCAGCAATCCCCTTAGTGTTTTGGCTACCAAAGGCATACGATCCCCCATGGAATTTCAGATTATAAACCATTCCACGAATTTCATTAAGCTTTCCCCCAACTGCAGTGACTAGAAATGAGTTATGCTTCAGTACAGTGGCTGTCAAGCAGGCAAAACCAATCTAGATAATAGAACGATAACAAGTATAATAGAACGATAACAAGTCAGGCTCTTGTGGAGAAGAGAGTAATAAGGACGTTACCTATAGAAACGGCAAATGCACGCTTCAATCCATCCATTAATCGGATGGGTGCTCAGGACAGGACCTATTCACTTCGAACCAAGAGTCTATGACGAAGGGTAAGGAGAGTGGGAGAGGGGGAAGAGTTGGTGAGGCAGCCGAAGGCGCGGTCGAAGAGGAAGGTCTTGAGACCAACCTTAAAGGAGGAAAGGGAGGAAGCGAGGCAGAGGTGCTGCGGGATGGAGTTCCACAGTGTGGGAGCAGAGAGGCTGAAAGCCCGGCCACCAATAGGGCGGTGGAAGCAGAGCAGTTCTGAGTCTGCTGAACGGAGGCTGCGGGCAGGCTGATAGGGGGACAGTAGGTCAGAGAGATAGGCGGGGGCAAGACCATGAATGGCCTTGAAAGTGAGAACAAGGATCTTGAATTTGAATACATCAAAATGCTTACCATTTGTAAATCATAAAGTGAACAATTGAGATACAAGCTTCATGCTTATGAGTCACTTGAGCCACATTTGACAATGCTGGGTTCAACTTTTCTCCCTTTGCCCCATCTACTGCTTCTCTATCCTGTCTACGGGTGATAAAGTAACCATATTCCAATGCTCTCAACATGGGAATGAAACCAGCCATTAGGACTTCAAGAATCCATTTGTCTTTGACTGTTCCCACTTCCCTTCCAGTGGGATAAATATTTCCAGGAGACAAGCTGGGATTAGGATTGCTGGCTGGATACACTATTCTAACTTTGAATAACTGCTGTAAGCTTCCTACTGACATCTTGAGTGGCTTGGGGAGCAGGGGGTGGTGGGGGGTGGGGGGAATGACACATGTTGCAATCACAATCCTAATTCTAACACTAACCCAGAACATCCACCTTACAGTCCTCCCACCACAACCACAACAACAACAACTTGGATTTATATAGCGCCCTCTCAGAGCGCTTCTCAATAGCGGATTCCGGGACCGAGCCAGGGACAGGGGTAGAAAGGTGACCAAAGGCGTGGTCGAAGAGAAAGGTCTTCTGCTGGGACCTGAAACTGAGAAGCAAGGGGGCGAGGCGAAGGGAGTGAGGAAGGGAATTCCAGAGCCTCGGGTCATAGTGGCTGAAGGCATGGCTGCCGAGGGTGGAGCGAAGGATTCGGGGAACATGGGGTAGGCCAGACCCAGTGGAGCGAAGACAAAGGGAGCTGGTTTGAGGAGAGAGGAGGAAAGAGAGGTAGGGGGGTGCAGAGGCGTGGAGGGATTTGAAAACAAGGGTGAGGATCTTAAAGTTGATCCTCTCTGGGATAGGGAGCCAGTGAAGTCTGGCAAGGACTGGGGTAATGGGGGAGCGAAGTTTGGTGCGGGTGAGTATGCGGGTGGCAGAGTTTTGGATGAGTTGGATTTTATGATTGCGGTGGAGGGGAGACCGGCGAGGAGGGCATTGGAACACAGCATTAAGCTTTTTTTTCAAATGAGTCCCATGTAGCTTCTCACAGACAATTTGAGGCACTTCCCCAAAGTGGGGTATGTATCCTAGACCTTAAGTAGGGGAGGTGGTGGAAGAAGCAGTTTACTCTGGAAATAGTCAAAAAGGTAAGTTTTCAGGAGGCTTGTAAAAACAGTTAGGAGTCATGACAGAGGGACATACAACAAAAACATGCATTGATATGGTGCCCTTCATGCGAATAGTGTCTCAAAGTGCAAAGTCTCAGAGAATTAAGGAGTTCCAGAGGGTGGGGCACAGTGGTTGAAGGTTTGGCTGCCAATAATGGGTTGAAAGGGCGGAAATGTACAACAGTGAAGTTAGAGAGCGGGCGAGAGTGGCTTGAGATGTTCACAAAGATTGAGGGGAGGGTAAAGATTTGTGGGTGAGAGTTTGGATGATTGACTTGAAAAAATGTTGACCATATTAATTTTCAAACTGGGATATCGCCCACACTATGCATCAGTTGTGATGTAAATAATATTTTTTCCCTCTTCGGCCCTGAGAGTGCTAATTACTAAATTACTGACCAGATCGACTTCAAGATCCTCTCATTTGTTTTCAAATCATTTCATTCCCTTGTACCTCCCTACCTGCTCACTCCCCACACCACCACCGGCTGCTTCCGTTCGGCTTGCTCCGGCCTCCTAACAGTCCTTCGTACTCTCCGCTCCACCATCAGTGGCCATGCCTTCAACCAATATGCCCCAAAACTCTGGAACTCTCTCATTCAATCCCTTTGCCTTGCTCCCTCCCTCCCCACTTTCAAATCCTGCCGACTGACCTTCCTTTTTGTTTGTGCGTATGGTCACCTCCCTTCCCCCCCACCCTCCCTCTCCCCTTGTTCTCGTTGTCAAACTCCGCCACTGTCAAACACTCTGGGACTCTACCCCGTGTGAAGGGCGCTATATGAATGCAAGTTGTTGTTGTATCAATTTTATGTATAATAATGCTCATCTAATGTTTGACATATGCAGGATAACAACAACAGCAGCAAAATTACACTTATATAGTGCCTTTCACGTCAGGAGGACGTCCCAACCCATTACAACATGATCATCTAAGTTCAAATGTCTTTGGACCTGAATTGTAACAAAATCTGTAAAAAAAATACTATCCAGGTCTTCAGGTGACTCCAGATGCCACTGGCTGTGTTTTGCCCTCATGATTACTAACTTCCAGAGTTTTAAAAAAAAGTCTGAATTCCAGGTTGTCAGATCACCAACAATGTCTCTTCCCGTGTGTTGCACAGGCATTGGATGAGTAGAAGTGCCACTGAAGATATTTCCTTTGCAACACAACAACAAATCACATTTATATACTGTAGCATCTTTCACATCAAAGTGCTGGACAGTAAAGGGTTTGCACCTGAGCTGGGAAGGTGACTGAAGGTGTAGTCAAAGAAGGTTTTGAGATGGACCTTGAAAGAGGCAATAGCACCCAAATAGCACCCACCTTATAAGAGAACCTGCCTTACAATAGGAGTGCCCTGCACGTACATTGAAAGAAACACTGAAATGTTAGAAATCCAAAACATCAACGTGCTTCATGAGTAATCTCTATCCAGATCAGGGATCAATCCGTCAATCCTTCTGATCTGTATGGCTCAGTTCCACTTTGAGCAGGGAAATTTCGAACTGAACAATCTAGGGAAGCTAATATATAACATTCAATATACATTATAGAGACGTCTCACATTGGGAGAATGTCCCAAAGCTTATTCACAGTCTTAGTTGGACAGCCAAATTGGGGGTGGGAGCCATGGAGAGGGGAAAGTTGCCTAAAAGCTTAGTCTTAAGCGGTACGCTTTGAACATAGATTAGCAACATAGTATCAATATTGTACTCCGAGCCATTTCTCACTTGTTTTAAAGATGGGAGTATTACCAGATAAAGAGCGGATTTACCTATCTGGTATCTGGTTTACCTACCTTTACCTAACACAGGAACTTATATTGATTAACGACCAGTTATGATGATGCATATGCTGTCCTACATGCTGAAGTCGACAGGTCCAAGACCACACAAATTTTGTTAACTTAAGCGGATTGCCAACGTAAACAGACGAACATTGCGGACTCTTGTATTTTAGTTGAAAATTGCTGAAGCATTTATTTCATATCCAATACCATGATGAATAGAAGAGGTTATTTACATGTATTTCATATACAATACTAGAATTAGGATTGCCTTACCATATCTACTACAATTACAATGTCTGCACCATTTACTGTATTTACATGTATTCTTAATTTATTTTAGTTTGAAAAGATGGTCAATTAAGAGTACTGTACACTGTTTCATATGTGACACTGATTCTTTTTGGATTAGTGCTTGCAGCTTGACCAAATACAGTAAAAGCCCGTTATCAACCGTAACTTCCGTATAACCGGCACCTCCAAAAAATAATCTGCATTCGATTAACCAGAATTTATCCGGCACAATGCATTATTTATTTTTATATATATATTTTTTGTGTGTGTGTTTTCGGCCGAATATCCGACACGCACTTTAACCGGCATTGGCCAAGTCCCGAGGGTGCCGGATAAACGGGCTTTTAATGTACTTAGCTGCTTTGTTCATTTCTTTCAGTGGTTCCAATCGAGCAATAAATGTCTGCAATCCTTCACACATGCTAAGATGCCTATTTGCACATCACATGCCAAATGCTGTCACGTTTGGACTGTTTTCAGGTACTTCGCCTTCGTGTTGGCTGTTGTCTTAACCCTGCTTTACTGAGGCAGCTGATATCTTCATCTGCCAGCGCTGCAGTGCACTGCTCATTTACATCTACATTAACAGCAAGAGCTACAAACTCTTCTTTTTTTGCAGGCAAAGAGCCTCATATGGCACCTGGTCCTCAAGATTCTCCTTCAGAACTATCAGCTGTGATCCACAGAAGGCATCATCATGTGGTTTGCAGGTGGTCGTGGTCCACGTTGCAAATATGATCTGAATTGTAGATGCACAGAATTTCCTGGAGACTCTATTTCTACTCCTTGAAGCAAGAATGTCGGCAGACTTACCCTCACCACAAATGTTTTTGTATACAAGACCATGACGAGCCTTGAAGTGTTGTTGGGGGTGACATAGTGATTCTTATCTTGACCGGTGACTGTGTTTATGTCTCGCTTTGTACTCAGCCTTTATTACTCACCCTTTAGAATTCAATTATCCGATCCCTTCACCTTGCTCCCTCCCTGTCTCCTTCAAGTCCCACCCGCCTCAAGACCCTCCTCTTTGGCGGTCCCATCAGTCACACCCCCTCCTCCCCTCCTTTCCCACCTTCCCCACCATTCCTGATCCCGACCCCAGCTCGGGTCTGAAACACTGACTGGGAAATCCTCCCAACTTGAAAAGCACTATACAAATGTAATTTTGTTGTTATTGCTGAGCACCCACAACCAGTCATAAGATAGACAGTACCAAAGGCCCCTGCCATGCATGCCACGGCATGGGTCAGAGTTAGACTCAGCCACTCTCAAGCAATCCGAGCCGCTATCCCACATGAAAAAGCACTGTACGTATATGTATATAAATGAAAGTTGTTGCTTTAGCATTCCTCCAATGCTTTAGATAGCTGTCCATTCTATTGACTCTAAAGATTGAGCCTAGTGGTTTGTGACAACAACAACAACAACGAAATTACATTTGCATAGCGCCTTTCACGTCAGGAGGACATCCCAAGGTGCTGGATAGGGACACCAAATATTCAAGCACCCAGAGACCACCATAGTTTTTTAAAAATGTAACAATATTGCAAAGGTACAGAAAATACATAGTTACCAAATTACGATATAGATGCACTAGTTCCTTGCACTAGTTAAGTGGTCATGCACAACAACAAATTACATTTGTATAGTGTCTTTCACATCACGTCAGGGGTAGGTTCCAAGGTACTGGACAGTCAGGGATCCACACCCCAGCTGGTGGTTGAGGGGTGGAGGACGGAGTAGCTATCTTAATACTGTAGTTACCTGAGCAATTTGACGTTGTAAGTACAGTACTTACAAATAATTTCTAGAATGTGACAAGCTACAAGCAAGCCGAGAGACGAGCAAATAATAAAAAATAATAATCCCTGCATTTGATATAGCGCTTTTCATGTCTTCAAGACATCTCAAAGTGCTTCACAGAATATACTGTAAAGTGAATTGACTGTATAATTGTGGGTGAAACGTGGCAGCCATGCTCCTTGTTAATATTTTGCATGCAAAGCATCCAGGATATTGATGGCACAATAACTTAAGCAACAGTGAGGAGTTAAGCCAGGGTTGAGTTATCTGGACTTTATATATACTCTATATACTATATTGTAGTATATAAATATATTATATATGCAACATCGTATATTTATGACGAATTCAGTCAGCACTCAAATTCATACGGAGTCAGAAAGGACATCAGCAATACAGTATTTACCAGAGTGATGGAGGTGAGTTATTGCTGTTATGGAGAAGATTATCTCCAATAAAATGTTTGAGATTGTCAGCATTTCCACAGGAACTGTTCTTCGTGTGTCTACGATTTTCCTACCCGCGAGTGCTGCCGAGAAAATAAGAGTTGGTTCCAATAAATGCTTACCCTTTATGATATATACATAGACAAGGCAGTCGTGCAATCGTGTCTCCCTGTTGCAGCTCTTCGAGGCATATTGCACATTCCCCAGTGTCTTTACTCAGAACATCCTCTGAGGAGATAAAGCAAAGGTCAACGTTACCAAAAGGATCGTAGGTTATAAGAATATAAGAACATAAGAATTAGGAGCAGGAGTAGGCCATTCGGCCCTTCGAGCCTGCTCCGCCATTCAATAAGATCATGGCTGATCTTCTCACCTAACTCTGATTACCTGCCCTATCCCCATATCCCCTAATCCTTCTTTTTCAAAAATCTATCAGTCTCAGCCTTGAAAATGTTCTGAGTATTTATAGCCTTCTGGGGTAATGAATTCCATAAATTCACTACCCTCTGAGTGAAGAAATGTTTCCTCAACTCTGTTCCAAAAGGCTGACCTTTAATTTTAAGACTGTGACCCTTGGTTATAGATTCTTCTACCAGGGGAAACAGTCCCTCAGTGTCTACTTTATCTAGCCCTTTAAGAATCTTGTATGTTTCAATAAGATCCCCCCTAATTCTTCTGTACGCTGGAGAATACAGCCCTAGTTTATTCAACCTATCCTCATAGGTCAGTCCCCTCATCCCAGGAACTAACCTAGTGAATCTACGCTGCACCCCCTCTAAGGCAAGTATGTCCTTTTTTAAATAAGGAGACCAAAACTGCACACAATACTCTAGGTACGATCTCACAAAGCCCTATACAATTGCAGCAAGACTTCCCTACTCTTGTACTCTAAAACTTTTGAAATGAGTGTGAGCATGCCGTTCGCCTTCTTAGTTGCTTGCTGCACCTGCAAACTAACTTTTTGGGACTGGTGTACAAGGACACCCAAATCCCTTTGAACAATAACACTATCTAACTTCTCCCCCTCTAGAAAATAATTTATTCTTTTATTCTTGCTACCTAGGTGAATAATTTCACACTTGCTAACATTGAATTCCATCTGCCACCTACTTGCCCACTCCCCTAACCTATCTATATCTTGTTGCAATCTTTTTGCATCATCCTCAGAGCTCACTCTGCTACCTACTTTAGTGTCATCCGCAAATTTAGACACATTACATTCAACGTCCTTGTAGGCAGGCACTGGCGCTGCGTGCTCTAGGTAAGCGATTGCGCTGCCTACCCTGGGTAGGCAGGATCACTGGTTGCATTGGCGCTGCCTGCCCTGTGTAGGCAGGCACTAGCGCTGCCTGCCCTGGGTAGTCAGGCACTGGCACTGCCTGCTCTAGGTAGGCAGGAACTGACGCTGCCTGCCCTGGGTAGGCAGGCACTGGCACTGCGTGCTCTAGGTAAGCAGGCGCTCACGCTGCCTACACTTGGTAGTCAGGCACTGGCGCTGCCTGCCCTGGGTAGGCAGGCGCTCTCGCTTCCTGCTCTGAGTAGGCAGCCAATCGGGCTGCCTACCATGAGTAGGCAGGGGCTCACTCTGCCTACCGTGAGTAGGCAGGCATTCTCGCTGCCTGCCTTGGCTAGGCAGGTGCTTGCGCTGCCTACCCTGGGTAGGCAGGCACTGGCACAGCCTGCTCTAGATAAGCAGGCGATCGCGCTGCCTACTTTGGGTAGGCAGGCATTGGCGCTGCCTGCCCTGCATAGGCGGTGATCGCGCTGCTTTTCCTGAGTAGGCAGGCACTGGCGCTGCCTGCCCTGGGTAAACAGGCACTGGCGATGCCTACCCTGAGTAAACAGGCACTGGCGATTTCTACCCTGGGTAGGCAGGTGCTCGTGCTGCCTCGATGGGTAGGCAGGCACTGGCGCTGCCTGCCCTCGGTAGGCAGTCGATTGCGCTGCCTTCCCTGTGTAGGCAGGCACTGGCGCTCCCTGCTCTAGGTAAGCAGGCGCTCACGCTGCATCACCTGGCTAGGAAGGCGCTCTCGCTGCCTGCCCTGTGTAGGCAGGCGATCGTGGTGCCTACCCCGGATAGGCAGGCACTGGCGTGGCCTGCCCTCGGTAGGCAGGCGATCACGGTGCCTGCTCTAGGTAAGCAGGCGCTCACACTGCATAACCTGAGTAAGCAGGCACTGGCGCTTTCTACCCTGGGTAGGCAGGCGCTCACGTTGCCTCGATGGGTAGTCAGGCACTGGCGCTGTCTGCCCTGGGTAGGCAGGCACTGGCGCTGCAAGCTCTAGGGAAGCAGGCGCTCGCGCTGCATAACCTGGGTAGGCAGGCGATCGCGCTGCCTAACCCTAAGTAAGCAGGCACTGGCACTGCCTACCCTGTGTAGGCAGGCGATTGCGCTGCCTACGCTGAGTAAGCAGGCACTGGTGCTGCCTACCCTGGGTAGGCAGGCGCTCTTGCTTCCTACTCTGAGCAGGCAGCGGATCGCGCTGCCTACCCTGAGTAGACTGGGGCTCACACTGCCTACCGTGAGTAGGCAGGCACTCGCGCTGCCTACCCTGGGTAGTCAGGTACTGGCTCTGCCTGCCTTGGCTAGGCAGGTGCTTGCGCTGCCTGCCCTCGGTAGGCAGGCACTGGCGCTGCCTATTTAAATGCTGATCCTCCGTTGGACAGAGGATCTCTAAAGCTATATAGGTTTAAACAAGGTCATTGTCATCATGAAACCGTATGTTTTCCTTTGTTTAAAATAGACAAAACATAACATGACATCCAAAGTATGTGTTGAACTACCAGCACATCAGAAAAATGCATGATTCATTGTCACAAAACTATATTCGCAGCATTTCTGCCACTCCTTCCTTGCAAACCTAAACATTTGTCGAGTTCTTTTGGGAACAAAAAGTACTACCTATATTGTCCCTCTTCATTTCCTGCATCTGGTGATAAAAATAGTAATAATAATCCTTACATTTGATACAGCGATTTACTTCTAGACGTCTCAAAGCGCTTCACAGAATATACTGATGATATTTCCTGGGAAATAGTTGCCTGAACAACAACAACTTGCACTTGTATAGCCCGGCACGCCAGGTAGCATCTCAGAGTGCTTAACAATGGCGGAACCTGACTCCGGGCCGGGGGTATGGGTGGGGGGGTAGATGTGGCCTTAAGCACAGTCGAAGAGGAAGGTTTTCAGGTAGATTTGGAACGGGGGAGAGAGGGGGAGAGCAGAGGATTGAGGGAGAGTGTTCCTGAATGTTGGCGCATAATGGCTCTAAGCACGACCTCCGATGGTGGGCCGGAGGGTGCGGGGGACGAGCAGGAGGCCGGTGCCAGTCGAGCAGAGGAGTGAGGAGCTCAGAGATGCAGGGAGGTGTCAGGGAGTGAGTGGATTTGAGCGTGAAGATCTTGAAGTCGTTCCGTTTGGTGAACACTGAAGACAGTGACAAGATTTTAAAACATCTGCTATGTGGGAGGAGGGGGTCATAGTCAATCCTGTCCTTACCAGATATTCTGACCTGCAAAAAAGATCCCAATTTAATGATCAGAATTCTGTGTCAAATTTCGTGTCACGCAATCAGCTATACCCCACAATCAGCTGCAGTGGTGTCCTGAGATCCATTCCAGCTGAGACAGTACAGACCAAGCATTAAATGCTTGATCTGCACGGATCAGAGACTCACTGAATACATTCATTGAGCATTGAAAGAGGTTAGTTCTATCATTTGATTAAGAATTGCCAGGAGGGTCTGCAGTATGGCTGCAGTCAGGTACAGGCAATGTGAAAATTGGATGCAAAAACAATGTTTACAATATACAGTATAGTAAAGTACTCACCAAAAGTAAGCAGCGAAGGTTATTGAAGCTCAGGAAATATTTAATTTTTCTTATGCAGCTCAACATGGCTTATCACCAACATGGCTTTCCTGCTCACACCAGAGAGTGGAAGAATCTCATTTACTGATTTATGATGAACGTTTACATATATTATTCAGCCCAAGATTTAAACTAATTTATTAATAATACAATACTTCATTTTCAAATGGCATTGAATCCAGGTGGTTTGTGAGAATTTACTGTACACAAAATGGCTGTTGCATTTGCGTAAAACTACTTTATTAATCTTCACAGCAATTACTTAGAAGCCTTTTGCAGCTCCATGGAAGGATTGTTATTAGATCAGTTTGGTTACTATAAATTCATGCATATAGTTGTTCACCTATGTATATCTATGTGGTTTGTTTGATTGTATTGTGATGTATTTTAGCATAGTGTATTATATATGTGCTTAAGTTTGGAAAACATTCTCTACATAATTGATGAGAACAGGTTTGCAACGTTATGGGGAGTGGGATTCACTTTGAATAGCTGTCTTCAAAAAGCTGGCACAGACTCAATGGGCCGAATGACCCCCTTTTGTGCTGTAAAACGAGGATTCTATAATGCATTCATTGCTAGGTTACGTAAAATAATTGCTTCATGATATCCTGTACATTCAAAAATAGAAGACATAATTTATTAAAATAGTTAGGATGATTTTAGTCCTGTTGTTGAAGCTATGGGAAGATACTGTGAGGAGGAAAATTGAAGTTTGCAGTCTTTCCTGGCATCATGAACCTTTTCCTCACGACTTCACTTGTCTTGTGTGTTGAGGGATGGCCACGAGGAGGCTAGTTCCTCCAATCTGTTTTTCCAGGCATCTGGATCTGGGGTATGTTTGAAAGAGCTGAAGATCACAGCCTCCCTCATCACCTTTCCCTCAGCACTGAGCGTTTGGGCCTATCAAACACTGGCGTTTCTGCTATGCAATCATTCTATTTCTCCAATGCTATTGACTCAGCACCCAATTTGTTTGTTATGAGTTACTGACCTCATTAACTGCTCATGATAAGGTCATTTAAGGGCTTCACATCACCTTTTCTGACTATTTACTTATTATTAGTTTATATATCGCTAGTAAAGTTACAATAAAACTAGGGCTGTAGGACTCGAGTTCTTGATTCGGACTCGAGACTGGTCTCGAGTCCTCATTTCAAGGACTCGGACTCGGCTGTGCAGGACTCAGACTCGACACCAGGGACTTGAGGACTCAGGGTTCGAGACCGCCGCAAGTCCCGCAGGTATGAGCCGATCTATGGGATTTTCCGTAGTTCGCACAAATACTACACTGGAAATCCCGTAGCAGAGTTTGCATATGAATTAACTGTGATGCAGTATCCCAAGAGGGATACTACTTCCTATCTCATGTAAATTGTTTCTGAAGCTTTCTACCAATGAAAAAAGCCCTTTAAAAAGTGACGTGTTTGAATTTCAATGCCCTTTCAATGCCCCATGTGTTTCAGTTCCACTTCCTTTGAGTAACGCTGATTTCTGAGACTGTGACTGTTAAAAAATTTTTAATGAATTAATCTGCGTCTCGGAGCACTTAGCACAGCAAAATATCAGGTGCCTTTTCAAATACATTTGCCAAACAAGATTTAGATTTATAAATCTAGAAGGATTTGGAGATCATAGAATTGTACAACACAGATTCACACCATCGTGACACATCTAGAAGACGTGAAAAGCGCTATATCAAATGCAAGGATTCTTCTTATTATTATTATCATGCCTGTGCCATGTGAATCCTTGCCTCTCCAAATTAAAGGTTAGACTCAATTATTGCTTCTTAAAGTTTGCCCACAGTCTGGGTTGACTTTATAAATCTGCTTCAGACAGAGGAAGGGAGGCAGATGAGTCAGTGGGAGAGATAAGACAGGGAGCAGAGTGACGGACAAAAAGGAAAGGAGAACGGAATTAGAAAACAAACAAATTTAGGGGACTCGTAAGAGGAATTCACTGAATTCTCGTCCACCAGTTTGAATAAAAGCGTATTCCACAAGCCAGTCAAGTTACTAGTTCCCAGTCAGCTTTAAACTGCAAGGTCTCTAAATTGCAGTCAGATGTTTGAGCTAGAATTTTTTAATCAGGCAAACTTATCAATTTGAAGCATTCCGAAAGACAAATTTAATACGGCACAGGTTACTGCAGAACTACTGCAATGTTTGGAGAGGATTAACATCAACTATCAAGACACTTGTTTTTCATTCCCGACCGCATTACCTTCCTCAAATTAATGAAAGCATATCACTGTCTTAGCATTCTGTGAATCTTCATTTCAGTGAATATCAGTGCAATGGCTTTATCAGACAAGTGACTGACGACTTGAGAAGTCAATATTCCGTGTACTTCAGGGACTAAAAATAGAATTTTAATTTGTTCTTGAACCAAACTATTAAGCACTTGAACTTTGGGATAATGAGTCAATTTATTGCAGAAAGCCATGAAGTAAGAACCCAACCCTTGTAAACAAAGCGTAGCAAGCAATATACATTAAAAAAAAAAGGTATAAGACTGAAATTCTAGTATGTATAAGTTGGTGATGGGCGTGAATTTTTACATGGAGGACTTGGACTCGGACATTGAAGATTCGGACTCAGACATTAAAAAGTGTCAGGGACTCGGATGAGGAGGACTCGACTGCAGCCCTACATGTTTGGTAACAGAATCTCAGCATGAAGTCCACCCTCTACAGTTGTTTCTCAACTGACACTCCAATACAGTACTGGGGGAGTGTTGCATTATCAGAGGTGCAAATAATCCCTCCAAAAAAACACAATAATAAATTGGTTGTTTCAATCCAGGACTGTTTGTGGGGGACGCTGCTGTGCACAATTGGCTGCCATGTTTCACCCACAAATATACAGTCAATTCACTTTTCAGTATATCTTGTGAAGCGTTTTGAGACGTCGATAAGATGTGAAAAGTGCTATATCAAAATGCAAGGATTATTATTATTTTATTATTATTATTATTATCATCGGTGTCATCTTTCAGATGAGATGTTCAACTGTTCAGGCAGACATTAAAGATCACATGGCACTATTTGAAAAGAGAAAGGAGTTTCCCCTGGAATGAATGCCCTGAAAAAAAATTGTTTAATGGTTGTTTGTGGGACACTGATGTGTGTGATTTCATCAAGTTTGAGATGAAAAAGATTCTGCCTGTGTCACAGAGAGGTTGGCCTGTTCCCCTCATTAAGACCCTCATCTCCATCCTCCACAAGCTCGCTCTAACTCATCTAAAACCCATATCCTGTCCCACACACCACTAACTTTGCCAGACTTCACTGGCTCCCAGTATCCCAGTGGATTGTCTTTGCCTTGATCTTCAAATCCCTTCCGCCTTGCCCCTTCCCATGTCAATATCCTTCAATCCTATTCTTCTACCTTCCACTTTGCTTTTCTTGCTCTCGACAGATCACTCCCGTTAGCAAAGCTGGGAATTCAACATCAACCAGTTTTTATTGAACGAATGGTGGCATAACAAATATCTGTCATCCTCTTATCTATATTTCTCTCCTCGAAACCTAATGCTTTTCTTTATTCTCTGAATTATTTCATATCATTGTAATTGCATGTTATAATGGTGGTGTTCAGAACAAGAGTTGTAAATAGAAACACGCTTTCTGGATTATCTCCCAATTCAATTGCTCAGTTGCTTAGTGTCCTCAGAACCATTTAAACAATATCTATTTTCTCAGAACATGCTACGTTCTCACATGTTATACAGTTTAATGCATGTAGGTAGTGCAATCTGCTCCCAATACCTCAGTGAAGATCGCTCATAAATATTACGTACAGCAGGAGCCCCAGGCCACATCCTACAGGTGTTTTACTGGCCAGGGCTGCCCAATTAAAACCATTAACATTGATAATTATCTGACAAGGTGTCTGCGTGACTGAGTCGGTGGCGCTCGTCACTGAGTCAGAAGTGGATTCAAGCCCCTTCAATCGCAAGCGGAGAGCTACCTACAATACAACAACACCATCTTTGCATGCGATATAGCGCTTTTCACATCTGCGAGACGTCTCAAAGTGCTTCACAGAATATACTGTGAAGTGAATTGACTGTAAATATGTGTGCGAAGCAAGGCAGCCAATTGCGCACAGCAGCGTCCCTACAAACAGCCGTGGATTGAAGTGATCAATTTTATTATTCATTTTTTTCTTGAGGGATTATTATCAGACATGTGCAGTAAGGCAACTTGCCCAAGGTTTCACCTTGGCTGGGAATCGAACACAAGTCTTTCACTTGCGAGGCGAGTGCTCTAACCACTGAGCTATAGGACTCCACTACCTACTGAGCCAGGCTGACACAAATCAAGCCCACTGCACCACCCAAATGTTTGTGCTTGTATACATTTGAGTGATACGTCATTTGTCCAATCACTTTTCTCAGTTTTAATTTTTCCTCTCCGTTTCTGCGCAGGCTATAAACTAGCCTTCAATTATTTGAAAGCAAAGATGAATGTGCAAGCAATAGACATTTGCCACAACTCAAGGTATGTATTGTATGGGAAAAGAAGGCTTAAAACGTTATTCTTGCCTGGAACGCTGCAACTTACCTTTGTACTAAATCTCTTTGCCAAAAGAATGAATCTGTAGAGGCTTGCTAATCAAATGGCAGCTTAAATTGTGCCTTGGGACGTCCACCCAACGTGAAAGGCACTCTATAAATGTAATTTGTTGTTGTTGTAAATGGCATCTCGCCCTTGCCTTCAAAGCCCTCCATGGCCTTGCTCCTCGCTACAACTAACTCCATATGAACCAGTCCACACTCCCCGTTCAGGATGCTCAGCCAGCTCCATGTCCCCCGCCCGGCCCATCACACCATTGTTGGTTTGGTCTTCCGCCTCTGTGCTCCCCAGCCCCCTGCCCCCCAATCCTTTGGAACTTGAATCCCACGCCCCATTCCTTGTCTCCTTCAAGCCCTTCTCAAGCATCTCCTCTTTGAGTATGCCTTCTGTCTCACTCCTGTTGCGTTTCGCCCACAAAACACACAGTCAATTCACTTCATAGTTTATTCCATGAATCGCTTTGAGATATCTCGACGACATGACAAGGTCCCGAGGCACCATTTAAGATGCCATTTGATTAGCAACATCAAATGCAAGAATTATTATATAGATTATATGCCGCTATCCTGCTTTGCTCTAAATTTTTCTATTTTCTAGGTGCTGAGAAATCATCCAAATTACCCAAAGATTCAAAAGGACATTTTGGAAAAGGCAATGATTTCTCTTAAGCCCTAGGAGAGCCTGACATCCTTTCCTGTACTCCCATCTATTCCAGCTTCAGAAACAAAATGTAAATTTAGTGTTCTCTAGTCTAGAGTATAAAGTTCATGGTCGTGAGTGTATTTTAAACCAAACTTGAATTTATTATCGTTAATTTTATCTTACTCTGGTATTTATTATTGAAACTTAGATTTTTCATTGACATTGTACATATTCTAAAACAAACTTGGGTTTGCTGGATTTACTTTTATTATAACATAATTTTACTTCTTGAGTCAAATATCTTATTTGATATTTATCTTTGTTATTTGGGAATCCTGCAGCTCAGTGGTTAGAGCACTTGCCTTTGCAAGCGAGAGATCTAGGTTTGATTCCCAACAGGGCAAAACCACTGACAAGTTTCCTTACTCCACCCTCAAGAAAAAAAATTGGTCACTTCAATCCACGGCTGTTTATGGGACACTGCCGTGCGCAATTGGCTGCCACGTTTCACCCACAAAATAGACAAGACACCATGATTATTATTATTGCTATATTCTGTAGCTCCTGTAGTCCTGTAGCTCAGTGGTTAGAGCACTCGCAGTACAAGCGTGAGACCTGTGTTCAATTCCAGGCAGGTCAGGGTGGAATCTTGGGCAAGTTTCCTTACTCCACATTCCTAATAATAATCCCTCAAAAAAAACAATAATAACTTGGTAATTTCAACCCACGACTGTTTGTGGGGACGCTGCTGTGCGCAATTGGCTGCCGTGTTTCGCCCACAAATATATATATACAGTTAATTCACTTTACAGTATATTCTGTGAAGCGCTTTGAGACACAGTCTAGAAGAGGTGAAAAGCGATATACCAAATGCAAGGATCATTACTATATTATTAATATTATTATTTTAAAGTGGGATTTATTATCTCTTCCTCCTCTCACTCAAGAAAGTGATCCCCTGAACCAACTCACTCACCCCACAACTCGTGTAAACACACAGACAAGTAAACTCGCTTGTTGGAAGAGCCAGGAACCTGGTTCAAAGCCCAAACCCGCCCAATCCCGCCCAAATTGGGCGTGAAAACCCGCCCCCTCCATAAAAAATGACGTATGGCAATGAGGACTGGAAAGGATTGGAAAGGGGGCGGAGACCACTGAACTGAAAAGAGAACCACTGAACTGGTGCGTGGTGACGTTCCCACAGTACGGTGGCGTGCGTGCTGACGTTGGGTACACCTGTGGAGGCTCGTGACGCCGCTCGCGGGATAACGGATTTAAACGAGCCGTGGTGCGAGAGGGATCGGTTAAGGCAGGCGCCGAGTTCCAGGCGCTGACGCGTTGCAACTCTGGCGGCATTGTGTGTGAGAGCTCTTCGCGGCGGCGGCGGCGGCGCAAACCTCTTGGACGGCCAGGGTTTACCTTCATATCGGGGAGAGGTGTGGAAGTCGCCAACGGCCGGAGCCGCCCCGACGCGGGGCTTCTGTTCTCCAGGTTTCGGAGCTTCTTTTGTAACCAAGGTAGGTGTCGAGCCTCCGTCCCCCGCCTTCATCTCTAGCGGTGTGTCTGCGGTCTGGCCTGTGGCCGCCGTGTCACCGGAGCCCAGCCCCGCTCCCGTGTTCAGTTGATTCTCGGCCGGGAGGAGTCAGTGAGTTCGCTGCTGAGGGTTCCCCCGGGACCGAGCGGCAGGTGTATATAAAATATCAGGCCACACGAGGAGCGAGTTTACAAACTCTTTATTCCTTGACATTTCCGCCGAAATCTCTCCGATGGGGAATTCCCATTGTGTTAACTGGACTGTATAATACATTTGGGAAACTGTGTGTGTGTGTGTGGTGCACGTTTATATCTCCCTTTCGCAAAGTTTGAGATGGCTTCTCGCTGAGGGGTTTCTGCTCGCGCTACTGTGGGCTGCTGTAGCTTATGCCTTTAGGATGTTTGTGTCGGGGGTGGGGGGGGGGGGAACTCGTGAGAGACAGGCTTCAGGAGCAGACAACAACAACAACAACAACTTGCATTGAATTCTCCGAGCGGCCCAAGCCACTGCCCACCCCCCCGGACCAGAGTGAGGGAAGCGGCTTCCCTCCGCCTCTCCTTCCCGGTGGGGAATTGTCTGGAAACCGCTCAGCACCTGCCCGTTAATGGACGGTGGAGATTGTGAAGCTGGTGTGGTTAGTGACTCTTGTCACTGCTGTGTTGTATTTTTTTAAAACAAATATACATTTTTAATTTGATTAAAATCATATAATTTGTTTTTCTAAACTTTTTCCCGTCACATCCATTCGCCTAAGTCCTTTTCTCCCGTGACATTCCGCATCGGCTCTGACTCAGTACCCACGCGCAAAACAACCCAATCACCACACCCCCAAAAAAACAACCTTCCACCGTCTTTGTGGAGAAAACCCCCCAAAACCTAGAATTCTCGACACTAAACGCCTATTCCCCACATTCCCCTTATGTCAGGGCCTCCTCGCTTCTCTGCACTGCTGCCTTTATTTACACGCCTCCTGTGCAGCGCCTTGGGACGTCCTCCCGACGTGAAAGGCGCTTTATAAGTTTAAGTTGTTGTTGTTGTTGGAAGTGCCATGAATTGTGTTAAGTTGGGGACTGGAGAGCTGCTGTCTTCCATGTCAGCATTGGGCAACAAGTTATTTTCTGATCATAATAGAGAATGTGCAACAGATGTTGGCTGTGTGTGTGTGTATGTTGCAGAATTCATCCAGGTAGATAGAACACAATTGATATTACTGTAGGACCTTTCCTGTTGAGATGATATCTCAAAGCTGGCTCACAGGAGGAGCTAAAAGGGATCCAGGAGTGGAAAGATGAACACAAGTGCGATCGGTCAAACTGCATCTTGAGACAAGTCTCGATCGAAGGGAGGGAAGGATTGAGGCTGGTGCTCGCTGGGATCAATCAATCAAAACTTAATTTATATAGCGCCTTTCACGTCGAGAGGACGTCCCAAGCGCTGTACAGTTAGGTAGGGACGAGAGCAGGGGGGGGGGGAGGGGTCGGGGCAGGATGAAGAGAGGGGAAAATTGACTGTATATTTGTGGGAGAAACGCGGCAGCCAAACTGCGCACAGCAGTGTCCCACAAACAGTCATGGAAGTGGGGCCAGAGGGGAAAGATGGCAAGGGTCAGGGTAGGGGGAAGGAGAGCAGGAAAGCCAACTGTATACTTGTGGGCGAAACGCAGCAGCCAAATTCATGATGTTCAGAGAGCAGAATGTGGATCTGTAACTCTTGAGCTCCTGACATTGCATAATTTGTCCGTTTTTTGCTGGGTCGTTTTTGAAGAATCAAGTAACTTGATGGCTGGGAGTTGCCAGTACAAGCTGCTTATGTACAAACAAAACCTGTCTGGTGCAGAGTGAGTGCTCATTTTGTTCGTGGTCAGAACATGATGATGTCTGATTCTGTACCAGAGTAGCATTGGTGACTGTTTTGCTGCCAGTGGAGGTGCTGAGAAAATGTCATGCAAACCTCAGCACCTTCTGGAGGGTCTCCAAACAGCTATCAGAATAATACTTTCATTGACGTTCTAGAGCTGGAAAAGTCCTGTGTTGACAGTCTGCACCACTTAGACACGCTGCTTATCTTTTTACATTTTTAAAGTTCACTTGGGAGAGTTAAGTGTAGCGCAACAAAATTCTAGACTTATCCTGATAGATCAGCTGGCCCATACTGCCTGAGAAGTTCAGGGATTCATCTCAACCACAGTATTATTATGTATAGCTTCACGTCTCTGGATTAGGGATGGGGCAAATGGACAGTTCTTCTGATTATTAACCGTAACAATTATCTTTGATAACGGCGTGGACTGATATCATTTTTCAAATTTATTGCCAAATTGCCTGCCAATCAATACACTGTCAAAGTTCACATGGGAGTGATCATCAATTGAATGCGAGGATATCTGTCACTCAATGAAAGAAGTGATCCCAATACTCAAAACAGCTTGATGGAGATCTATCACATTAACTGGCAAAGACTTGCTTGGATGTCTCTCTTGCTCAGTATCCCAACCCCTCCAATGTACAGTTCTGAGATGCTATCCTGCGTGTGTTTGATACCTTCTGGTTTGGCTGGAATCAAATGGGATGCTACCTGCGTGAAAAGTCTTATCTTGATGCAGGTTTTTGTAGATTGCAACTGAGTTGCATTTAAAACTACAGTATCATTATTTGTGATTATTTGCAAAATATTGTTTTACAGAACATAAAGTTATAATAGTTGGTCTGGACAATGCAGGGAAGACTACCATCCTTTATCAAAGAAGAATTAGGGGGGATCTTATTGAAGATTCTTAAAGGGCTAGATAAAGTAGGCACTGAGGGACTGTTTCCCCTTGTAGGAGAATCTATAACCAGGGGTCACAGTCTTAAAATTAAGGGTCAGCCTTTTAGAACAGAACTGAGGAAACATTTCTTCACTCAGAGGGTAGTGAATTTATGGAATTCACTACCCCAGAAGGCTGTAGATGCTCAGCCCTTGAACATTTTCAAGGCTGAGACTGATAGATTTTTGAAAAATAGAGGGATATGGAGATAGGGCAGGTAATCAGAGTTAGGTGAGAAGATCAGCCATGATCTTGTTGAATGGCGGAGCAGGCTCGAGGGGCCGAATGGCCTACTGCTGCTGCTCCTACTTATGTTCTTATGACTTATAAATAAGAACATAACAATTAGGAGCAGCAGTAGGCCATTCAGCCCTTCGAGCCTGCTCCGCCATTCAACAAGATCATGGCTGATCTTCTCACCTAACTCTGTTTACCTGCCCTATCCCCATATCCCCTGATCCCTCTATTTTTCAAAAATCTATCAGTCTCAGCCTTGAAAATGTTCAAGGACTGAGCATCTACAGCCTTCTGGGGTAATGAATTCCATAAATTCACTACCCTCTTGAGTGAAGAAATGTTTCCTCAGTTCTGTTCTAAAAGGCTGACCCTTAATTTTAAGACTGTGACCCCTGGTTATAGATTCTCTTATAAGGGGAAACAGTCCCTCAGTGCCTACTTTATCTAGCCCTTTAAGAATCTTATGTTTCAATAAGATCCCCCCTAATTCTTCTGTACTCTAGAGAATACAGCCCTAGTTTATTCAACCTATCCTCATAGGTCAGTCCCCTCATCCCAGGAACTAACCTAGTGAATCTACGCTGCACCCCCTCTAAGGCAAGTATGTCCTTTTTTAAATAAGGAGACCAAAACTGCACACAATACTCTAGGTGCGGTCTCACAAAGCCCTATACAGTTGCAGCAAGACTTCCCTACTCTTATACTCTAAACCTTTTGAAATGAACGCTAACATGCATGTTTAGCAACAAAGTAATGTATTGTGCCATCAGGACTTCACAGTGTCTTACTGTGATTTGTAGGGACATAGTTGCAGTCCAACAATCCAGATGCTGTACTTAACTAACATTTGAGATCTTATAAGATGATTGTAAGTAAGTGCCGGTAATCCTTAAGTTTATATAGAGCTTTCCACGTCTTATCAATGTCCCAAAGCGCTTCACAGAGTTTGGGGAAGGAAAGTAGGAAAATTAACTGTATATTTGTGGGCGATTACAGCAAATAGTGTGTTAAAAATCAAATTCTTGATTATATTTACTCA